>CM071632.1:25574797-26065615 GCA_036419045.1 Scirpophaga incertulas | reverse complement strand
GTCATAGACTAAACAATAACATAAGATAATAGTTATTTGTGCAACAAGTGAGCAAAGTTGATGTTTGCTGCGCGTGCTGATTTGAGTCCCGAGCAAGCGAAGGATTCTGTTTGAATCACGAGCGAAGCGAGTGATTCTAGAGTAGAATCCTGAGCGTGTCGAGGGATTCAAAGGCACGAGATGCAAACAACTTTGCTCTCGTGTGACACACATAACTTTTCACTTCAACAGCGAGAACAAATATCATACCTACTTTGGAAATAAAATAAGACACAGGAACGAGTATATTGTAAAATAACTCAATTATTTAAATTCAAAATTATACAACAAATTAAAAGTTAAACATAGTCTGTATGGTTATCCCATTAGTTACTATACATAGGTTACTATAATCTGTGGTTAGCTTTGTCTCACTAGTGAGTAAAAATCGATTTTACTCACTGATTTTAAGCAGCAAAACCTTCATGTTTGAGCTACTGAAGTGAAAATACAATTTCACATGACGATTAATATTTTATAATAATATGAACCTACGCGTAACAATCAACAAGCAATGAACTTCCCAAATATCTGACTTATACGGAGTGTTTCAAGACCAATGGAATTAAATTTAATGTCGTGAATACATCAGAAGAGAAGATTCTGTAGAAGAAATCAGCTTGATTTATTTTCATACAAACAATTTTTTTTTTAATCCTAGATATTGACAGCCCTGCATCAGCACACGAATATACTACTACGTATCCATTATATAGAGCGCCATTATGTCTACAGCTAGCTAGCATTGCTTTTTTTAACAGCTGATTTGCATATTGAATCAATCAGTTTGGAAGTACAGGTTTTCTGGCCTTAAACAAACGCCGAGGTCCATCCAATATCTTACTTGTACGCCTCTTAAATATCATACAGCCGGTCCTGAAACACTCTGTATATACATATAAATCGGGCATTTAGATAGTATAAAATGTATACACACTTCGTTATCGGATTTAGCCTAAGCGATCGCAAATATTATCTCTGTTTCAAATTTCTCAAATCGATAAGCTACGAGTATATCGTACTCGGAAATACGTTATAGCTATTTAAAGGGTTATTGTACAGTTGTTCTTTGTTAGTGTTAGTTATAATAATTATATATAAATAGTAGTGGTATAACTTACATTTAATAACTAAATTGAGATAGATATGTCTGAAACCTAGTAATGATTGGATTATTATGTAAAATAATCTCTGCAATATATGCCTGTAATGTTCGGTGATCGGACTAAATATTATGCGTAAAAAACGGTCGATTCCATTGAGGTTACATATAGTCAAATAAAGATGTGTAAAAAAAATAAACATCAAATAAAGTGAGGTTAAATATACGTTATTTATAATAGTCAACAGCGTCGGTGACGTTAGAGTTTATTTCATTCAAAATGTAATGTTTTCTTCTTTGATTTCATAGTTTATTTGTCTTCAAGTAAAATTATCAAACTTCAACCAGTGGGGTCAAATTGGGATTGTTGTAACTTGTGTGGTTTCACTGCGTTAAGAGAAAAATATAATTTAACTATAATTTAATGATAATGTTAACTTGCAGATTTGATTTCAGGCATATCCTAATCCCGCAACATACTTGGTGTAATATTTAACCACATCCCTTCCGGATTAAGAAACCAACCTTATGAATTTATTGACGAGTAATTTTACGTTCAAAATAATCCTCAAAAAATACACAAACCCAATATAAAAGCTTGCAAAATTGTAAAATAAATACTCCCCGTAGGACGTGCTCCTGTTTAAAATGTTATTTTATCATTTTGTCTTCGACTCTAAATAAGTGAACATACCATATTGACCATGAATATGTAATAAGTGACAGTATCGCTAAATATTGCAGCGAACTTCACTTATATACATCCCGACTAATATTATAAATGCGAAAGTAACTCTGTCTGTCTGTCTGTCTGTCTGTCTGTCTGTTACGCTTTCCCGCTTAAACCTCGCAACGGATTTTGATGAAATTTGGTACAGACAATCTTTAGACCCTGAGACAGAACATAGGCTACTTTTTATTTCGAAGGGGTTGAAATAGATATTTACAGTTTGTATGAGATTTGATTTGTTCTAGCATTTTTGAAATTTCGATCAGCTAGAGAGTGAAGTAAGGGTTGAAAGTTAGTATGCAAGTTCGTCAAATATCACGTCATGAAACAAAAAATCTTATTTATTTATTTATTTATTGTTTTTTCAAAGTATTCTCCGCGATGATAGATACACTTTTGCATACGTTGAAACCAATTTTTATAGCATTTTTTCCACTCTGATTGCGGTATCTCTGAAACATGCTGTTTGAACGCGTCGACGGCATCTCCACGGGTCGAAAATCGTTGACCACGTAATTTATTCTTTACATTTAGGAATAAAAAGGTGCCAAGTCTGGGCTATACGGTGGATGACCCATCAATTCTATTTTATGACCCTCCAAAAATGTATTTGTTTAACGTGATGTGTGAAAGCTGGCATTGTCGTGGTGTGTGACAGCTGGCATTGTCGTGGTGTAAAATGATTCTGCGTCGCTTGTTGTTTTTACGTATTTCTTCAAATACTTCCGGCAAACAAATGGTCGTGTACCACTCCGAATTGACCGTTTTACGATTCTCTAGTGGTATTGTAGCCACATGACCATTAATACCAAAAAAGCAGGCCACCATTTGCTTTAAAGTGCTTTTTGCACGAGTCACTTTTGTAGGGTTCGGCTCATTTTGAAACACCCAAACTGTAGATTGTTGCTTAGTTTCGGGATCGTACCAAGATTCATCACCTGTGTAGATGTTATAAACAGATTTTGAGTCACGTCCGTTAATTTTTTTTAACATATTCTTGCACCATTCGACGCGAGCTTCATTTTGATGCTGAGTTAAGTTGTGCGGTATCCAACACGAACAAATTTTTTTTACGAACAAATGTTCATGTATTATTTTATTAATGCTTGTCATACATATGCCCACAGTAGCCTCTATCTCGCGATACGTAACATGACGGTCTTGCATAATTAGTTTTCGTACAGCTTCAATGTTTTGTGGCACAACGACTGATTCCGGGCGACCTTCCTTAACTGCGTCCGTGAGCTCACTCCGTCCTCGATTGAACTCACTAAACCAGTGATACACAGTGGTTTTTGACGGAGCTTCAACACCAAAAGTTGAAGTTAATTGATCTACGCACTGTTGTTGCGTTAAACCACGTCGAAAATCGTAATAAGTCATAGCACGAAAATTTTCACGTGAGTTCCATCATTTCAGCGTTATGACATTTTAAACCCATTAGAAACAAAACATCAGGAAAAATTTTTACACTATAAACAAATTTTAAAAAAAGTCAGGGACGTAATAGCTCTTGCGTGGAAGATAATTTTTTTTATTTTATTTTTTTTCCTCAGGAGAGGAAGGCTGAGAATCCTCACAAGGAGCACGAAACGTACCCAGGATACCCCCGCAACGGCAAGTGTCACGGAGGTTATGTCGGACTCCACGCGACCGGAACGGTCCAGCCACGTGACCTACCGACTAAACTCAGCCTGGCCCAGGTTCTAAAACCATATAGGCAAATCGTGAGGGCGACCGCCCCTCAGGAGAGGGGCGATGCAGTTAAGATAAACGAAAAACCCCGGTTAAAAAGGAAAGCATTCTACAGTCTACGTATAAATATTACAATCTACAATAACGTTAATGTTCATAGCGGGTGGGAGAAACATATAATTACCGTTCCAATCATGCCAGTCCCGCATCCCCACAAGAATCTCGCTATACATATCAGCCACGAAGCCCAACAAAAAAGTAGGATGATCTGTCAACAAATATTTTATATCAGTATGACATTATTGTCAAGAATCTCAAAGATTTTTGTCAATACGGGAATAATCCTGTATTGACAAAAAAAACCGACTCTAAAATAGGAGAGGCAGACTCTAAAATAGGACCGCCTGCTTGTAACATAGTGAATTACTCGTAACATTAGTGGTGTGTTCTTAACCGAATATGTATAACACCGAACTTATATTGGCAAGTGGTACAATAAGGTATATGGTATTTTACCGTTGGAAGACTACCAAAGTTTTAAAAGGCTCCATGTTATTTATTATTCCGTGTTTCGGTGCAAAAGTAGTTATTATTTTACAAATTTGCTGGCCTGCCATGCCTCCCGCGTTATGGTCAGACGACTTGCTACAAATTGCGGGCAGGAGTAAGTACGTCAAGTAATGATGGAAATAACGTATCTTTGTTGAGATTGGATCATTTGTATACGGATCAGTACAAAGATTCGATTCAGTAAAAAGCTTCGTTTGCATCATTTGTATCAGTGACTGTGAACCAATTAAATCGGTTCAGACTCACTGATATAAATATTCTGAAATCTGATATATGATACAAATACTCTGATATAAATATTGATAATGATTCATTTGTATCAGTGACTCTGATGCAATTGAGCGACGTGATCCGAAGCGCTCCGACTCTGAACTATTTACTTATCTCATTCGTGCAAGCGCCGCATGCCGATTGAAACGGAGATGCAATTGAGCGTATGATTCATTTGAAGCGCTTTAGAGATTTGAATCAATGAATCACTTGGAAAAATCGACTCACTGAATCGTTTCTGTAAAGATTGAAACATCTCTAATCCTTAGGAAGGGCCCATAATCCAGCAGTGGGCATCTATTGGCTGTAACGACTATACTATCGTGATCGTGCAACCACTCACTGATACCCTACCCAGTAGGTTGCCAATTTATATAAATTTATATAAGGCTGTCCAAAAGACTTATTTATAGAAATGGTCACCTGGCCGTCCAGCATTAGGATTGTCCTCCAGAGAACACTGCAATTACAAGCTGTATTGTGTATTGTAGCTCAATAAAAACATGACAATATCATATAGGTTCGTCTACGTCGTCCCCTACCAACTGGTTCATTCATATTTATCTCATAAACTTTCGTCAGTAGTCTTTCGTTCAACCTTTCTACGTGTCCAAGCCATTTAAGCCTTCCTTTCTCGATTTATGTCACTACGCCTTCTTCTACATACCACATTTCGCTTATCACATTACTAATTGCAAAGATCTTAAAATCGTACTTTTAACACAAATTATGCTATATCAGCCTCCTGGCATAACACTGACTTATAACTACTGGTGTGTATAGATGACAAATCATTTCTTGTTACATACCGATCCAGATGTCATAGGGAGCGCGCTCAATAGGATGGTTGTACGCCTCCCATAATGATCAGAGACGAACCGGGTGATAAAACTACCCAATATGAAGCCAGGCGGAGTCATCGCCAACATCCAGGAGATGCCGTCCTAGATCAAAAATAGGTATATTAGAAGAGTAGAAGAACCGTTGAGGCCAGTCTTATCTGGGCAATAGTATTCGAATCCGGAGAGTTTGTGGGCCCGGGGTCAATCCTGCTACGAGTATGCAACATTGTTTTACGTTACGCATCTGGGAAAAAATTCAAAGGTGTATGTAAAGTCGACTCCGCACTGGACCAGCGTGGTTGACTAAGGCCTAATCGCCCTAACATAATAAAGGCAAGTATTTATGTCCCTCTGTGGGGACGGATTTGAGCTCTGAATATTAAAAGAATACAATGGTAATTATATTTAACTGTTATTTTAGAGCAGAGGTTACGAAACGTTTTTGTGTCGTTGCCATATTTTTCGGTTTTGCGTAGACCCCCTACTTACCTGATATTATTTTTTATTTTTTTTATAGGATAGGGCAGCAAATGAGCAAACGGATCACCGGATGGTAAGCGATAACCGTTGCCCATGGACACAACACGACCACAGCAACACCAGAGGATTTCACAGATGCATTGCCGGCCTTTTAAAAGGGAATAAGGGGGGAAGGGGGGGGTTGGGCCTCCGGTACCCTCACTCACTCGGCAAAATACAGAGCAAGCGCTATTTTTCGCCGGTTTTATTGTGAGGCCGTGGTATCACTCCGGTTGAGCCGGCCCAATTCGTGCCTAAGCATGGCTCCCACGGTAAAAAAATACCTTTTTTTTGTTTTTTTTTTTTGTTCCCCTGAGGAAAATGCATTAAATTGCATACCCCGGCTGTGGCGAGCCGGCGGTTATGTGGGGCACTCCTCCCCAGAAGGGGGAGGCCTACCCACTAAAAACCTCAGGGATGGCCTTCCTCAGGCATGTAGGGAGCCCCCGGGAACATCAAGCTCCTTCCGGGAACCCCCAGCCTCCGCTCCCCCGTCGACACAGGGGAGCCCTCCTCGGGGGAGGCTTACTACCTCCCCCGGTCTCCTCCACCGACGACGCCCCCCGGCCACGGAAGGGGCGTGGTCCATCCCGGGTCGCCGTAGCGGTCGCGACTTCCTCGCGCCCGCCGGCGACCCGCGGTGGCCCCGTAGCTGTGCTACTGAGCCCGGCGCCGCCTCCTTCTGGAGCATCACTGCTTCACAGAAGGAGGCCACAGCCCTCCAGCCTCCCTCGTCCGCCAGCATTGCCGCAATCAATGCCGGCGGAGACAGATCTCGCCCGATCTCTGCGACCAAGACTCGGCGCTCGGAGGCCCACGCGGGGCACTCCGCCAGCGTGTACTGGGCCGAGTCGAGGTCGGATGCACAGTGGTGGCAATATGTCGATCCCTCCCGTCCTATTCGACACAGATACTCACCGAAGCAGCCGTGCCCGGTGAGTATCTGAGTCAATCGGTAGGTGACCTCCTCCTTCCCGTGGAGCCAAGCTTCGAGGTGCGGGAGTACGGCACCGACGGCCCGCTGGCGCGCGCAGATCCGTAATTCGAGCTGCGCACGCCAGGCCGCCACAATCCGTCGGTGCCACTCCCGCTTAGGCACTTCGTACGCGGGTTCCAGGGCGCTCCCCTCATCGCTCCCCCGGTCGACACGCCGCGACGCATACGTCGCCGCGTACATGTCGGCCAGGATGTCGAATGGGGGGGAGCGTCCCAGAACCGTCGCCGCCTCGTACGAGATTGTACGGTAGCCTCGTACGATCCGTATCGCCATTACCGCTGCAGGCTCCGTAGCAGAGCTCTGCAGCGGGGGACCTCGCGCAGTCTTGCGACCACACGGGAGCCCCATACATGGCCACGGATCGCACGACGCCCTCCTACAGCGGCGGCGAACTCCATCCGGTAAAAAATACCTACATCCTATAACTTACAAAATTTTATAAGCATATATAATAAAATTATTATTTCGTAGTACTTTATAAATAATTTTATGTTATTATATTAGAAGATAGTATAATGTAAGTAAATAGGTACTATCAGTGTATGTTGAGATCCATTATCGTGAACCCTCTTTTCATTTCATGGACCCCCAAATTTTTGTTTCGCTGACGTAGACCTCTTGCAGGTTATCATAGACCCCTATGATAACCTACAAGGGCAACCTATATTGAGCACTTTAGGAATCACTGTTTTAGAGTCTGTCTCAAAATCGATATTTAAATTTTATTAAGTCTGTTCTGTACAAGTCTGTTCTCTATTTATTATTTTTCGGAATACAACAAAAATTAAATAACTTTTATAACAAAATAAAATCTATAACTTAATTACCTCTAAGAATGGCCCAATCGTGAGGCTAAGTGCGGATAAAACCAGGCTGAATTAACTACCCCTAAGAATATTTATGGCCAAATATGAAATAAACATCTATGACACCACATATTCTAAACAAAATTTCTTTAAAAATTGAATGGCGAGAGTCATAAATTTGTTTATAATATCTAACTGAAAAACTATTACTGAACAAAACAAAAAAATATATTTAATTATAATACATTTTTACGCCGCATTTTAGGTTATATACAACATTCACACTTTAGGTTATATATAATATTCCTACCCGTTTCGAAAAGATCCTTACAAAGACAATAATTGTAATATTTTGAATCCTGTGGCATTCTGAACCCGTAACGTGAGCTTGTCATTCTCGATGCTGGGGCTTTTGAGCAGAAACAATACTTGGTATCAACGCTAATGCGACCAGAATGGTCTCTATGTCTACGCCACCGCTTATCATACAGCCGTAACCGGTAGACCTTCACCTCAAACCTGCCCTAATCATATTACTGTATTAGGTCTTAATTAACAACGAAAACCTAAATAAACAACGTTGATACGTATTAAATATTGGGAGGGCTTCAAAAATTTTGTCTGATACTTAAATAAGAACACAGGTCATGCTGGTCATATTTTTATAAGTATTTTTCGTCTGTCTACCTTCAACTAAACAATATTAAATAATTTGTTAACTAATCAACCTTAATCTAAGCGTAATCATTCCTAAAGTAAAACAATAGGATAGTAAGTATTTTTTGAAGAGTTTTACATACAGCAATGCGTCGGAGTTTATATGTATATGCTTGTAATAGCGATGGTTTGTATGGTGTAGCGGCACCATACAAATAATTACACTCGTTTTCCGACTATATGTAGCCAATTTTTACTATTCCAGTGTTAACGATGAGGAAAAACTAAAATTTACAAATTTCTCTTGCAGATCATTCGAATCTCTCCCCTCCAGATGGAAAACTTTGATCTCGTGTAAATCAACAGGTCAACTAACAACTTTTCACTCGTTGTCATTTCGTTACATTCGTATTCTTTTTGTTTTCGAGAAAAATAAATGTCTAACACCCGAAAATTTACGTTTTGTACTCAACGGGTCGCGGGTTCAATTCTCGCACGGGACAGATATTTTGTATGATAGACAAAAATTTGTTCCGGTCTGGGTGTTTGTGCATGTGAGCTTTCTATGTTTGTGATTGCATTCACGACACAGGTAAAAATGCTAAAGTGGGGTGACGTTGAAAAAAAAGTTTCTAAATGAATTATTTTATATTTCTCCAATCATTTGTCATCAATACCTACTAAGTTTCTTCAGTCAGATAATACATTTTTTTGATATTAGACTACTCACCATATAGTATGTGTGGTTATGGTCGCCTTAAATAAATACACGTGGTAACAATCTATAAAAACCATGTCGAATGCTAGATTTTCGATCCTAGCTTTATGTTGCGATGGTTAGGCTTTAATCAACCACGCTGGCCCACTGTGGCTTGTCAACTTCATATATACCTTTGAATATCTTCACAGGTGTATATACGAGTATATGCAGATCCCAGTGCGAGTTGGCTACAGCGATGCCCGTCACGGACGCGCTTTGCCGCGAGCGCTCGATCGTCGGCGCGTCCTACAACGCTGTCAGACACACCGAGAGAACTG
This sequence comes from Scirpophaga incertulas, assembly GCA_036419045.1. NCBI lineage: Eukaryota > Metazoa > Arthropoda > Insecta > Lepidoptera > Crambidae > Scirpophaga > Scirpophaga incertulas. Next base: position 26,056,350 of record CM071632.1, on the reverse strand, counting down.
CATCGCGGCGTGGCAATGGGTCGTGGGAACCCTTGCAGACACTACCACGAATCCCTACTTGCCTAAAATAACCGCCATCTACCGGCTTAAGTCCATACTTTACTAAGCCTACTAAAAGGAAATGTTTTTGTCATAAAAAATTAGCTCAAAATAATGCATAATTAATATAAAATATTCCAATATTTAAAAACATTACAATTAAATTATAAATTGCGATATTTAAGAAATTGCAAATAATTATTTTTAAATGTTGGTTGTCATCAAAACAAGCAATATAATCGACTGACTTTTTAAACCATAGAAATTCATACAAGGAGTTGGCATTCTGTAGTTTATACATTTATGCATTTACTAACTTGTTATTGGAACTTACCTCCGTTATATCGACTTCAGTCTCCTTATTATGAAACTTCGCTAAGACAGGAGTGGGCCATGCTGACGATACTCCTAGGGTCATTGAAGCCAGTGATACTGTGAATCGAAAAATAAAGAAAAATACAAATTCAATGTCATCTAGAGTGGGAAATTTTCTACAACGGATGTGTCATGTTCTACAATGTTTTAATCAACCAGTCAACAAAAAAAACTCATTTAATCTCATAAATGTATGCAAATTTTATTTTATCTAAAGTTATTTTCAATGTAATAGTTTTATGCCAGCCGGAGCGGTCCGACCGATATAATCTATCGACTAAACTCAGCCTTATGCTTAAGTTCAAGGAAACATGTTGCCTACATGTCGTAAGTTATATACGTTTGTCGCAGCGGTCGAGTGGTTGGCTACTACGCAACAGGTCAAGGGTTCATATCCCACACGGAACAAATATTTTGTATGACCTACAAAACTATGTTCTGAATACAATATGCTGAATACAACCATTGGCAATTCCAAAAAATCCGGCGCCGTAAACATTTTGCATTCTTATCAAATTGTATACTCTAATGCAAATAGAATAAAATCTATTTCGCATTTGCCTCATAAATAAGTTTTGTCAGACGTCTTTCGTTCATCCTTTCTACGAGTCCAACCATCTTACCGATCCCTTCTTGATTTACAATGCTTTTTCAGTACTTTGTATCGAACTTACATTTACTTTGTATCCAGAATGCCCGTAATCAACTCTTAAATTCGGTTAAGGTATAAATATAACATTACAATACTAACTTTATTAAAAGGTATTACCAAACAGCAATATATTATTTTTTATATCGATACCGTTAATCGTTTATTTAATATCTTAACCATTAACCGAAATTACTTCAGTACCCAAAAAATTGATGAACGCAAATATCACATTGTTTGCTAGATTGATACTTATCCCGTCGCGGCTGCGCAACCTAAAAAGCCGTTTTAAATTAATTCCGGGACCTTAAAATGTTACCGTTATTGTATGGTATCTAATAATTTCGGTACTGTTATTTTAACGTCTCGAAATATAAAACTATGACGTAATAACATTAACCGTTTCTACCGATTTTTATTGGGTTATTCATACTGTGGCCATAACCATGTTATCTCTGCCTACCTCTATAGGAAAAGGGCGTGATTTTATACATATGTATAAAATCCCACCTAACCAATGCCACACAGTAGCATGATCTTTATTGCTATTTTCAAAGTCACTAAGCAGCAATTATAAAGTATAAAAGTTTCATATTTTATAAGTAACGATCACCTATGATGACTTACCCGACGCTGCAACCAAATACTGCACAACTCTGTACCGTGACTCCATCGCCTGTAAACAATAATTCCGTAACAATTAAAACACTGCAAGGGAAGCATTACCTATAAAGGCGCCGGGCCCGGTAGCACGGCTGCATCAGTCCATATTGGCAGAGGACACGTAGACCACGACATGTCCTAAGCGACCCCCCCCCAATCAATTAACGCAGGACCTTCTAGACCTGCAAGCGGCGGCGTCTGAGCCGTCGCCTCCTTTGTCTCCCCTTATTCGGCAGCCTTCTGCTTAGCCACGTGTAGGTTCCCGTCAATACTGGCCGGTCCCACTTTGGTGAACCGTGCCTACTTCTAGCGCTTATGCCCTTTCCATGGGGCAGTGCTAACCGTACCTCTCCTGAGGTCCAGTAGGGTCATTAGGACCAAAGGCTTAGGCTGAGTTTAGTCGATAGGTCTGGTGGGTCGAGCCGCCTCGATTCACCAGGAGTCCGACATAATCAACGCATCCCTGCTTGCCTGTTGCGTTGGTATCCATGATGGATTCTCAGCCTCCTCTCCTGAGGAAAAAAAATATATAAATATAAAGCACGGCTGCGGCGCCGCCGCGGGTCGCCGGAGGGCGCGAGTAAGTCGCGCCCGCGGATACGGCGACCCTGATGTCAGAGCCTGGCATATCACTTCTTGACAATTATTCCAGGAAGTTGAAGGGGGTTCGCTACGATATCAGATTTATATATAGGAAAGAGAAATTTTGTAATAGTAAAAAATTCGTCACTGTTAATGTCTTTTCTTTTTTTTTTGTCTTTTTGTTTCTTTCATTTTTTTGGTGCGACGAGAGCAGCATTTGTGTGAACGGCTAAGGGTGTAGAGAGGTGTGTCTGCGACAGCGATCGAGACGCCGTCGGCGTTATGACATTATTACACTTCCACCCTTCAAGCATCTTGCTCTTGCGACTCCACTCTGTCCGGCTGGTTAAGGCAAGACAGAGGCTGGGGGCATACGCGCCCCTGAAGCACATCGGTACCCTCGGTGTCGCAACTCACCGACAGCTCGCCACAAGCTGCCCTGAGGGACTATTATTATTATGCTATAAGATTAACGTTTTGAACCAATTAGTTTTTTACGAGTTTTTCTTTTTCCACACTAAAATTGTTCGTTAAAAATGTACGATCAAAAAAGCGAATTTTACGCATTACAATTAAAAAGCAAAAATTTCTTAGGATACAAACTTCAGTTCGTAAAGTTTCTACCATTGTAGTAGATTAAGTCTGCACTATACGATATAACAATATTCTAGGTAAACGATATAAACTATTTTTGAAATAGTTTGTTTCATTTCAATATATCGTGGATCAATATTAATAAAAAAATAACGCTGTAAGATCAAAAACTAATGTAAATTTAATACTCAACTGTTAATTCATAACGTCTATATCTTAAAAATCTTAAAATTCCCACAGGACAGGCACAGCCTAGTGTAATCTAAATTTAGTTGAAATAATAATGTTTCAATATTATTAAATTAAAATTTAAAAAAAAGTTAATAAGTTAAAACTTTTTTAACCAACTACACGCGTTTTGCGATAAATTAATGCAACCACCATAATGCGATAAGAAATTAACCAATTTCAGTGTATTTTGACAGTGAAGTGCTCCTATAGTGATCGGAAATTATATTTGAAATTAAATTATATTTAAACGAGTGGTTATCTACTTACACTTATTGCAGCTTTGTAATTGCACTGTTGTCAAACTTCTTCATATTGTGCTGACAGCAACACGATAAGATACCTATTTTAGGTATATAAATATTGAAAGAGCAATAAATACACACGTTACCACCAAAGCGCTGCTCGCCCGACTAACGCTTTTAATTTAATGCACATCACATCGGATCACGCTCAGTGTTTCCACTATAACGATTTCTTTCCCCCCCGCCTCAATTCAGATTTACCCTTCGCCGGACTTTTTTCCCCTCAAATATTATTTTGCTGCAGTTTTAAGTGTTGACACCAAACTGTAGAGGCTACTCAACCTTTTTTTTATGTATGGCTGTGGTTATGTGGGGCTCTCCTCCCCAGAAGGGGGAGGCCTACCCACTAAAAACCTCTGGGATGGCCTTCCTCAGGCATGTAGGTTTTGTGTTCGATGGTCGATGATAAATATCAACTCAGTAACGTTAGATAACCACTTTATTTATGACTAATACAGACAGACAGACAAATCAGACAAATAGACTTAATTATTAGTTTATAAGCTTGGACGCGACAGACACTTCTTTTTACGGCACTGGCGGAGCGAATACAGACTATCCAGACCGTCACATATATCTTTTCTTTTTAAACAGGCCTGACCAATGTTGCCACTAGAATGTAATACTCACATACACCACATCCTCCCCCTACAGATTTAATCTTTTTGGAGGTCTAACTACTCTTGTTGATCTTCGTATGGGTTGTTCCATAGGAGATGCTATATGTTGAGTAACATCTATAGGTTCTCTGGAATCATTCAACTCCTGAGAAATTGGAGCTGGAGGAGACAGACTGATTTGTGGTGGTAGTCTTGGTGGAATTATAGGTACAGGTAAGTTATCCGCACTAGTTCCCGGAAGGGCCCCTAGTAGAACTTCATTATTAGAATTAGAAACTCTAGTTGCCTCAGGTAAGGGAGCAGGACTTAACTGATTTAGGTGTGCTTTTTTTAAGACCCCACCTACCGAAACCAAATATAAAACTGGACTTAAGATTTTTACAATATACCCTTTGAGTGGGTATAAAGTGCCACTTTTGATTAATACATGATCATTTTTTATAAAATGAGGATATGATGGTGTATGCTTAACTGAACTAGGATTATTCAAAGGATTTAACATTGACAACATTGTTCTAGGCATATAAGACAATAGCATTGAATTTGGTGACTTACAATTAACAGTAGTTTGAGTATTTCTATAATTAAATAAAAACTTAGACAATTCTAACACTAAATCAACATTTCCTTTTTTTAAAATAATTTTCTTTAATGCCTTTTTTGCGATTTGTACATTTCTTTCCGCAAAACCATTACTCTCGGGGTGATATGGTGGTGACTTAGTAATTTTTATATTAAGGTTTGTACAAAATTCAATAAATTGACCAGAATCAAATGGTGGACCATTGTCACTTACAATTTCACATGGTAATCCAACTATAGAAAAGATGGAATATAATTTCTTAATGACAGATGTGGCATTACATTGCTTCATAATTTTTATATCAATCCACTTAGAGTATGAATCACAAAATATAAGGAAATGTCGCTTTTGAAACTCAAAGAAATCAATATGCACTCGTTCAAATGGCACTTTAGTTTGTGGCCATGACAATTTAGTATTATTAGGCTTAAGAGCGTTTACGCTGTTCATGCGCAAAAACAGTAATTTCGAACCTCTTAAATACCATCAACCAGTTATTCTACAAATATGTTAGTTACTAATAACCTTAGGAAATTTCGCTGTCTAAAAAGTTAGTTAAGAAAATATGTTAATTAATAGATAATTTGTTCATTATATCAAGATAACTTAACACATATTGTCGGAATTTCAAGTACAGAGGCAGTTTCGAAGCTTAAAATTTTATATAAACAGTGACAAATCTAATTAGCAAAAATTTGTGTTCAATAATGAAGATTGTTAACTAATAAGTTAGTTAAAAACATTTTTCGATTTAGTGATTTAACATTAAGAAATTAAAATTCTAAAGATGGGAAATATCCAGAAATTCAAATGACTATATCACCCATATTTCTTCATTTTTTTAAAAAGTAATATCATTTCATAATAGAATGAAGTCTTCTTTTAAATATTCACTTTGAAATGTTGAATAATTTAGTGTAATTAATTTTCTATGAATATTTGAAATCTACTAGAAAACGCTGCGCGCAAATGAATTCAAATCAGACCGGCGCGAGCCTTTCCAGAGTGTGGACGTATCGCTCGATGACCTGTGTTGATTTTTGTCGTACGTAATTTTCAAGGACTGCGACCGCACTTCACCACACAGACTTTGTTGCACAAAGTTCTAACTCTGCGTTTGTAGTGTGTTCGAACATTCTTGATACTTTGGTAAGTAAAATATTTTATTATTAATGTTCGATAACAGACTTTTTTCAGTAACTACTTTTATTTAGTAATTTTTTTTAAAGTAATTATATTTTAGGCGTAATGGGAAACAAAATGAAATCATTTATAAATAAGAAACGAAAACGCAGAAATTTAGAAAGTATGGAAAGGGCAAGGGCTAAAAGGTTGGTATGTTTATTTATATTAACTAACGGCTTCGGCACCGGATGTAACACATATTTCGCTTATTTTTCCTCTATACACAATAAAATTGTATTTGAGAAGTTCTTGACACGCCCAACCAAGCTTTACGATTTGTGGTCAAAATATTTTTTTCGCAAGCAAAATTTTCCTGAGCATGTTTTATAAATTACCGCTTGCTTTCAAATAACAAGGCATGTGTGCTTATTGGTTAATGGTTTAACTTCAGGCAATGTAAAGAAAATTCAAGTGATAAAGCAATAGCGGATTTGGTTGGGTGTGAACACCAAAACGAAGAAGAGGTACTTTGCACATATTTATTTATTATTATTATAAACAACAAAATTTCTTCTAAGAGTTTTATTAAAATTCAATCAAAAATACATAGTTTTCCAAGCTTTTGTTGTACCGTAGTGATACTTGTTCAAATTAAATCTTTTATAGGCCATCACAAACTATTTTAATTGTTATGGGATCACTCCCGTGGTCCTTCTGACTATTGAATGAAGATTTAAAATTAAAATCAATAATTTATTTATTTTTTTGTTATAATTTGCAGCCTTTCGAAATAACTTCCGCGATGCCAAATGAAATAAATATGGTTGTTGAAGGTCGTAGAATAATTGACTTCCAATATTTTTTTTATCAAATTAAAATCATCAGCAACCATTGCGAAGCAATGGGATGTACCATTGACAATTTGCACCTAATAAAAGAGTATAAGACTGGCTTGAAATCAATATTCATCACGAAATGTAATATGTGCAATTTAGAATTCCAGCTGTTAAGCTCAAAATCTTCAAATTCTGATATGGACATAAATTGTGGTGCTGTAACTGGAGCTGACTTTTGACGAGGACGATGACTTTTGGCAAAACCAAATGGAAACCAGAATTGTAAATTATTATAATAAATGTCTGCTACTAGAAATTGTGGACCCACGAAAATCTAGGTCGATGCCGCTGAGGAGTACGTGCTACTAATTTAACTAATAATTATTTTTTGTTTCCTCGCAAATATGTTAAAAGACGTCGTACGATATACGCGCGTATTGGTTATATATAAAATTTATAACAATCATTACGCACTAATATCGTTATGTACTATTAATGCACAATGTCGTTTACACACAATATATTATTGAGTATTTATTTCAAGCACTCGTAATTTTGTAGTCTGTGTTCAATTAAATTAAAATTAACTATTTTCTAAAATAATAAAGTTGAAAGATCAAAATGGATAGGTTTGACTATAGCGTGCGAGAACGCCCCCACGCGCACACATTCGCTTGTCCGTGTGAGTAAAGTGTATTAAAATACCGAAACTTGACATCCAGCGCGAGACGTAAACGCTCTTAAAGTTAATTATTGAACACGGTTCACAAGATTGACATTTTAATTCAATATCAGTGGACATAGAAGGCCACCAAAATAGCGATCTTGCCAACATTTTGGTTCTGACCACGCCTGGGTGACCTTCATGCAATAATTCAAGAACTTGCGCCTGACATTTTTGTGGTACAATCAGTCTAGATCCAAATAATAAACAATCTTCTACAATAGAAATACTATACCTTAATTTAAAATAGGGTAATATAGAATTATCTTTCATATGATTAGGCCAACCCAATTTAGTGTATTCCAAAATTTTGTTTAATAGTGGGTCATTTCTCGTTTCCGTTGCTATTTCTACATAACTGACTGGATGATTATAGTTAATATTACTGTCATCACATACTATGGAATTAACAGGTAGCCTTGATAACGCATCAGCATGGCATAATGACTCACTTCTCCTATGTTCTATATTATAGTTATAGTTTTCTAAAATTAAGGCCCAATGCTGAAGGCGGTGAGCTGCTAAAGTAGGAATATTTTTTGAAGGATGTAAAATATGCCTAATAGGACAATTATCTGTGACAATAGTAAACTGCCTGCCCCACAAGTACTTGTGAAATTTTGTGACAGCATAAATAATTGCAAGGGCTTCCCTATCTAACTGGGAATAACCCTGTTGAGTTTTAGTTAAGGCACAAGAAGCAAACGCAATCGGTTTTTCAACTGTTTTGTTACCATTACTTGTTTTTACAATATGACACAGTACTGCACCTAAGCCTACTGGACTTGCATCGCTACATACCATAAGCGGTAATGATGGATCATAATGAACTAGTATTTCACTGTTAATCAATTTTTCTTTAGTTAATTCAAATAATTTTTGATGTTCTTGTGACCAATTCCACTTTTACTGTTTCTCTAATAATTCTCTTAATGGCTTTGTTAATGTACTTAAATTATCTAGATAGCTATTATAAAAGTTTAGTATCCTAAATAAGACCTTAATTCTTTCACATTTTGAGGCACTTTAGCCTTAACGATAGCATCTACTAGAGATGGACTTGGTTTCCGTCCCTCTGCAGAGATAATATGACCCAAATATTCTACAGATGAAGAAAACCAGGTGCATTTCTCAAAGTTGACTTGGATATTATGTTGACATAACCTATGTAGCACTTTACAGACTGTTTCATAACAATTTTGAAAATCAGATCCTTTAATCAAAATATCGTCGATGTAACAACATGTATTTTCTATGCCTGACAGGATCTGGTCCATCATTTTTTGAAATATTGCCGGAGCTGAAGCGATGCCATAAATAAGACGCTTAAAACGGTACAAACCTTTATGTGTGTTAACAGTCAGCAACTCTTGACTCTGTTTACTAGCTAAAAGTTGTGTATATGCGTCTGACAAATCTAATAATACAAATACTTTACCATTTGCCATGCTTGCAAATACATCATCAGCTTTAGGAAGAGGGTAATAATCAATCTTCAAATTAGGATTAACAGTCTTCTTAAAATCTACACATAACCTATATGTACCATTGTTTTTCTTTATGGGTACCAAGGGCGACGCCCACTCAGAATGAGTTACCTTATAGATTTTGCCTTCTTTCTCCATTTTATCTAATGAATTTGATATAATATTTACAATATTATATGGGACCTGATATGGTTTTTGAAAAACTGGTGTACAGCCTTCTTTTAAATACAAATTGGCTTCAAAACCTTTTATGCACAATTCTGGGTTTTTTGTGAACACTTTGGAATATTGACATTTTAATTTATCAATAATATTTGTAACAAATGTATTATTATGATGATCACTCATCTTTTTACAACCTTTTTGTTTTTGTATTTTCTTTACTGCAAGGTCAGATTTACTTTGGCCTAAATTATTTTCTTGTAATCAGTTATTTGACTGGTAATATGGTAATAATTTAGGATTATTATTACATTTTAGAAACTGGACACTAATTTCAGGTTCAACAATAACTGACATGTCTTTTACTTTATTACTAGATTGGGTAATGACAGACTGATTATAGGGATTACCTTCAATTCGTGACATTGGCTGACATAATTTATTTCTCCACCAAGGAAACAAATAATCTAGCCAATCACGCCCCAACAATGATTTAAAATGTTTTTGCTTATCCGCACAGACAATGATTGGTAATTTTTTATCACAGGTTGACACATTTACATATATTTCACCAGCACATGGAATAGGACCAGACACAGAATTAAGTTTAATTTTTGTTGGATGTAACTTATAATCATCCTGAAAGTATTTTAAATAACATGGATATGACACTAATGAAATGGCTGCACCTGTGTCTATCTCCATTTCTATAATATGCTTACCTACAGTTATATTTACCGTTTGAGACTTATGACTTAATTTATTGATGTTGCTGGCCTGAAAATTAACATTTAATAATTTAATATTCACACAATATGGGCATAGGGGGTTACATGGCACATCACACGATATACATGTACACTCACTTCTATAGAACTGAATATTATCCATTAATGGCATATCATTGACAAGTTCCTCTGCAGTGTCACTATCAACATGTTCCTTTATGGCAGACTGATGTTTTGAATTTGGCTGGTCATTTTGCACTGAATACACATTGCGAAATCTGCATTTCTTTGATGTGTGACCCACTTTCTTGCAGATAAAACACTGCCAGTCTTTGGCTGGACAGCCATTTGGGTCATGCCATCTCCCACAACGATAGCACTCTTTGTTAACTTTGTTACTGAACATTCTTGAGTCCTGAGACATCTGACTTGGTTTATGCAATTTTGGATTGAAATTTTGTGGTAATTTACTTCTTTGGTTCATGTTATTATCTTGAGACTGACCTGTATGATATCTAGTATATTGACGCTGTGATTGTACTTTATGAACATTAAATTGTTCTAACTGAAATTGTTTCAATTGACTTTCTATGGCCTCCTCCTGTTGAATGACATTTGATATTTCAGCAAACGTAGGTTTATTAAGGGTTAACAATTTTCTTTGAACTTCTCGATTATTTATGCCATATATGGCTTGATGGACACACGCTTGCTCACTATATGTTCCGAAGTCACACTTAGAGGCCGCCATTTTTATACGATTCAATAGACATGACATGGATTCACCCTCTCTTTGCTTTAAATTATGGAAAATATATTTATTTGTAGAATCCAACCCTACTGGCTCAAATTTCTCTTTTAAAAATTGTGATAATATTAACAGTGACCTATTTTTGGGCAGGGCTGGTAGACATTTTTCTCGTAAGTAGTTGTAATGGCGTGCACCTATCATTGTTATAAATAATGATTTTCTTTTTGGAGATTCTGGTGGTATATCATTTAACTTACAATATTCTTCAAATTGTTCAAGCCAACTGCTATAACTTTGAACACTCTCGTCAAAGGGTTCTACATGACCCCACATGTTATGACTATTATTTACCGATTGAGGCGATGGTCCAGTCGCCATCCTCGTCGCCAATTTTGTGTTCGATGGTCGATGATAAATATCAACTCAGTAACGTTAGATAACCACTTTATTTATGACTAATACAGACAGACAGACAAATCAGACAAATAGACTTAATTATTAGTTTATAAGCTTGGACGCGACAGACACTTCTTTTTACGGCACTGGCGGAGCGAATACAGACTATCCAGACCGTCACATATATCTTTTCTTTTTAAACAGGCCTGACCAATGTTGCCACTAGAATGTAATACTCACATACACCACAGTAGGGAGCCCCACGGCAATGAGTGCCCAAATCGACGTCAACCGCGAGGAGGGAAAAGGATGGGTCCTCCAAACAGCGCAGGCGGCGACAGCAAACATCCGCCCGAACGAACAAGCAAACGCCAGCCTTCGCCCTGAAGGACTCCTCCAGAGTGTAGCCGGGATATTTTAGGTAGCTTGTATCAGCGGGCAGATAATTTGTGTTACTGTTAAAACCACCATTGCAGGGCGGCCAGTCTCAAGGTGGTGGTGGACAGCCGTGAGATTGGAATGGAGCCCGCGGATGTTAGCGAGCCCCACCTCAATTGATGGTGTTTTGGTGGGGTTGTTGTAAATGATCTGTTATTATCGTCTAAAGGATACGTAGATTTCTGAATCTAAATGGGTCCAGTTTCTATTAAGAATGATCTTAAATTATCAGGAATTACTTGAGGCCAGAGAGCGGGATCGTTAGCAATTTTTTCAGAAAATGGTACATTCGATGAAACTTCAAATTTTTCGTTTAATTCACTTGGAGTAAACGAACTCGTACTAGCTTGATTTATGACTTCCTGGACTATCCAGGAAGTCATAAATCATATAGAAATTACTTCTTGTACAGTTGGTTTCTGTTTTGATGTTTCATCTGGTGTTGATGAAATTGCATAGCCAATCATTTTCACTCGATTAATGTCAACCAGCTGTTAATAAACACCTACTTAAAAACTGTGTATTAGTTTAATACATAACGACTGCAATTAGAATCGCCAAAAACACGATCTCGTTTAATTTCGGATTATTCGGAATAAGCCGTTAAGATTCAAGGTGAAACATAGGTACATTTTTGGATTAACTTTACTCAATATGTTAAAAAACGAGAACCCGTGACTTTCGTACCTCTGGCTCTCTTCTGAAGTTTAGAATCTACTGAACCATCATGTGAACTTACCAGCTCTAAAAAAACGTCGATTGGAGGTCAGCATTTTAATTTTTTCTTCTTTCTCTAATTTCCTTTTCCTATTTTAAGAACCAGATAGTTTCTTTTTACCATCCTTTGATTCAGACATCTACAATCGAAGAAATCACTAAGAAGGTATTTGCTTTACACTATCACACGTATATCCTCAAAGGGGTAGGCATTAGTTAGGCGCATTAGAATTACTAGGTACGTATGTAGGTAGGTACCTAAGTAGAATCTAATTTAAGTCAGAAAATGATTAAAAAAAATAATAAATATCTTCGGACATTCACATATCATTTGAAAGGTACATTTACCTACCTAACGCGCTTTCATTAAAAATAAATAGGCTATACCTAATTCACCTACTAATTCTTATCTGACTTAAGTTATTTTCTACTATTATAAGTTCTTATTAACAACTATGCTGGTACGTACTTAACACTTAAAACCACTTATTCCTTTAGTTATAAAATATTCTTACAAACTTACCTTGACAAATTTAGCTCCCGTAAGATTTTCATAAAAACCAGTAAGTAGGTACTATTAAAGCACCTATGTAGTTAATAGTCATCGAATCACAGTTAAACGAATTTTAAAACTTATTTGACAAAATAATGTACAGGTAGATATGTAGTTAAGTTAAATAATAATTAGTTTGATTTGGTGAAACACTAGTTGCTGCCTGGTACTCTCGTAAAGCCATGAGATAAAGTCTAAATTCAGATGATTTAATTATAATACCTGCTACCTATGTATGTATGTATGTACGAACATCATAATATACTATTTACGCCCGTGGCTCCGCTCGCGTTCTAGGAATTTTGGGTGGTCGGCTGGCGCCCCCTGAACCCCCGGGTAAAGACGGCCCTGATGGTCGGAATACCTACACTAAATATTTGATTAGCCGGTCAACGTTGGCGTCAACTACCAACATACAGCCAATTACTGCTCTACACATTAGGCCAAAATATACAACCGACATGTATATTTTAAAATTTTATTTAAGATATCATGTTATTATACATAAATAGAAACAATAAACATTTATGGTCTTTATTTTCATATTAAATTATGGAAAACAAACAATTGATATACGGAATTGGTAACTAAAATAGATCATTATCACAGATGATCAATATAAACATTTGGATTTTTTTTTCATTTGCAGATCGGATGAGATCGTTTTGATAGAATGCCCGTGTTTAGCGAAAATATTAATAAATAAAATAGCGAAGTTGTTGATTGTAACGATGTAGTTTGTAAGAGCACATATTAAAAGAAAGCTATGGTACAAGTTTATAGTCGGATTATTTCTCGAATATCATCTTGTGGATAGTTAAAGTAGTGGAACGATCCACAGACGTACCTCAACTAGACGAAATTTGGGCCACACATGTTTGGATGTTTTATCTTATGGCTAAATAAAAGGCTTCATTCTGTTTATCCTTTTTGTACTAAAGATGACATGTTAACTGTAAGGTCTAAGTTCACATCTATAGAATGAGCGTTTATCTGCGTTCTTTGTTGAACCTTTGTAATATGTAATTAATTAGTCGAGCCATGAGTCAACATTGTTATTTAAAATTTCAAAGAATAATTTAAGTCACAACTACTTATTATTATAGCTGGGATACAATAACATTGTTTATGCCTTGCTAGAAATAAGCAACTTTGATGTATCGAAATCGGTTACCGTTTAAAACGTCTTTTTCAAAGAGCACGATAACCCATGTGGGTGCTGAAGTTCGATGTAAGGGGCCTAGAAAATTTGTGACCGTTAATTTCGTAGCAGCAATCGACGTACGACTACATACCTACTATCCCATTGTCGCATTGGGCCACAGATTAGTATACTATCATTGGGCTGGCTATTGGCCCTGTCTGTCATAGAACCAATCGCGGGGCCTTGCAAATACTTGAGTGAAGTTAACATTTCGATTACCGCGGTGGATGACCTGCATTGATTAATGATTTGCGTTCAGCTGAAATCTCTGGTCTACATAAAAAATAAATTATATGTCCTAAATTGGGCAACCTAACTATAGTCCATTTCAACTAGGATGATCTCTGTGACAGTTCATCGTGCTCCGAATCACGCATTTTTCGTTTGACAAACAAAAATAATTTTATTTTTTATATTTTTATATTTTTTTTATACTTTAATATTTTTTATTCATAATAGCTTCATTGCAAAAAATAATAAAATAAAATATATTTTACTTATAAAACGAAGACAGTATCGCTTAGTTTAATTTAATGAAATAAAGAAAAAAATAAATCTTTTTTAAATAACTATACAATTCGCAAACATGAAACGGAACGTCAAAAAACATAGAGGTGGGACATCGAATAATCGGCGGCCATCTTGTGATTACCTGACAATCGCGTGACGCGATGACAGTGCTGCAAACTCTCCTGATTTTTCAGGAGATTACATGATTTTAGGCTTAATCTCCTTGTATACTGTTTTTTTTTTTGCAAATAGAAAAAAATCTCCTGGATTTTTGGGAATTTGTGTTTGGTTTTGTTGGCAACTTTTATTTTCATCACGTCACATCGTAGACGGATAAAAGTACGCATCACATCGAACATTTTCTAGTCAAGTGAGGTGACTGTGAGTGGTAAGTTTGAATTATTCATTCCATACCATAAATTAAGTTTCGTATCTGTGGTGCGAGATACGTTTTCACGTAGTATGGATAGAGATCTGATCTGTGGTTGAGAGTTGAGAGACTTTAATTTGAGTTACGTTGTACTAGTTATTTGGTTATAATTCACATATTTCATATCTAATTACAGTACTGGAAACAATAATACATATGTAAAAACAACATAGTAAGTGATTGTGTGGTGTGTTGTGTGTGTCGAAACAATTGACATAATTTTTGTTTGGCTTTATTTCTGTTTGCATGGGTTGGTGTTTTTTCTATTTGGGCGCTTTTCAGTTGTTACTTTAACAAAATGGCTAGTGCAGAAAAAAAAAAGAAATACATGCAGAAATTCAAAGACGAATGGCTTCAGCTGGAAGGCTTTAAATCTTGGCTTTCAACAAGCAACAAAGGTAATACCTTCGCATATTGCAAATGGTGCAGGTCCGATATATCGGTCGCTAACTCCGGCAAGCCCGAATTAGACCGCCATAAAAACACGAAAAAACATATAGATAATGCAAATTCCTTGTCTTCCCAAAGGACGCTACGGGATGTTTTCGGCGCGTCTAGTTCAACGACGCCATTAACTACTAAAATAAAAGAAGCGGAAATACACATGGTTTCATATGTGATTAAGCATAATTTGCCATTCACGTGCGTTGAACATCTGCCTAAATTGATGGCCACCATATGTCCAGACTCAGAGGTGGTGAAAAATATTTCCCTGAGCCGCACAAAAGCAACCTGCATTGCCAAAAATGTGCTCGGAAAATATAGTAAAGAAATGTTAGTTGACAATATGAAGCATCAAAAATTTTCAGTCATGATTGACGAGTCCACCGACAAAGGAGTAATTAAACATCTATGCCTAGTGGTCATACTTATCGAGTGTGTCAGCCTTCTATGCGAGTTGTGTTTTCATCGATTTTTGCGTGGTGTTGTACCAACAGGGGTAGAATTAGCACATACTTAATTATGATTATTAGTAATAGAATCCTTAAGATCCCTTCAGTACAAACCTGACCTGAGTTCCCTAAATATAACCCAGTAAATTATCTGCTTCGCATAACTTATTTATTGTAATCTAATTGATGAACACAAGGAGCATAGTGAGAACAATCAAAGGATCCTGACAATGAGTAAATGTGATTATCCTTACCTTATCAAGACTTCCTAGACAGGGCCATTGATCAAGCACTCCTCGGTTACCACCATACCAGGCTATACATTACTCCAAAACCTGTACAGAAATTAATACACTGATTCTTCTTGAATCACTAAGTATATAACATATTAGTTACCTATTGGAGTTGCTCCTAAGGTGGTAGTATAGTTATATCTATTCTTATTTACTGCTGTATTATATAATTCTGGTATTGTCCTAATTCTGGTGGGGCTCGCCACACTGGGACAACATTTACTTAGCCAAACACTTATGGTACAGTCTTCACCAAGACCATTCTACTCTACTTCCAGATGGTGGGGCACGCCAACCACTGGAACTGTCCTAATTCTGGTGGGGCTCGCCACACTGGGACATTTAGCTCGCCAAATACTTATGACACAGTCTTTACTAAGACCGTTCAACTTTACTTCCTAATGGTGGGGCACGCCAACCACTGGAACTGTCCTAATTCTGGTGGGGCTCGCCACACTGGGACATTTAGCTCGCCAAATACTTATGACACAGTCTTCACCAAGACCGTTCAACTCTACTTCCAAATGGTGGGGCACGCCAACCACTGGAACTGTCCTAATTCTGGTGGGGCTCGCCACACTGGGACATTAATAACCTTGCCAAACACTTATGACACAGTCTTCACCAAGACCGTTCAACTCTACTTCCAAATGGTGGGGCACGCCAACCACTGGAACTGTCCTAATTCTGGTGGGGTTCGCCACACTGGGACATTTAGCTCGCCAAATACTCATGACACAGTCTTCACCAAGACCGTTCAACTCTACTTCCAAATGGTGGGGCACGCCAACCACTGGAACTGTCCTAATTCTGGTGGGGCTCGCCACACTGGGACATTAACCTTGCCAAACACTTATGACACAGTCTTCACCAAGACCGTTCAACTCTATTCTTATTATTAGAGGCCCTTATTGCCATGAGCTAAGCTGTACTTACATACCATTCTCGTACGCTGAGAATCAGCCCAAGGGGGCTGTATCTAAAGTAACCATTTTAACACCTCGTTGTATAACTTTATGTATGTAATTTTGTTACTAAATGAAATGCCAATTACTCTAAATACTTAGCTTGTGTTCATGAAAAGGATACTGGAATACTCGGGCCGCTAACGCTGGTCTCAACCTTGTTCTCAGAGAAGCAGGTGCTTAACTTGACCGCCGCTGTTAACTTACATTACAATAGGAAAAACTTTTCCCTTACCATAGACAGTGCATTCTGTCTCCTCTCATTTATTTCTGGACTTAAGTGTTGCTATTTACAATATTTACATCCATCGCGCATTTCGCGACACTCCCGCCTCTCTTTTAAATTTAAACTTTAATTGATACTTGACATTAGCGCTCGAGTCCATCTATTGATTCTTTCTATAGCCTGGACCGCAGCTGCTCATCGTTGATCACTCGATTTAGTCTGAGGAATTGACGCCACTTCATTATTTATGTCTGTTTCTGTACCAGAAGCAACATGTTCTGGTGTATTGTCTATAATTTGTGTCAAACTTGTATCTTCCAACAACTCTCTTGGGTCCATCAGTAATACACCTTCATCAGCCTTGTCTAGTTCGTGATCCTTAGTCACCTTCATTTGTAGTAAAATAGGTGTTACTATCTTACTATCTTCAGTTCTTAATGACCGTACGGTCTGACTGATATGTTCAGTATCGATGCGTACGACATCATCTACATTCACTGGGGATTCCCTTGTAGAATATTGAAATGATGCATCCTCATCAGTTTCCAATGGATATAAATGTGCTATAGATCTTATGAACTCAATATCTCCAACTTTCACCTTTGCAGCCCTACACAAACCGTCCTTTCCCTTTAATAATTCCGAATTTCTTACCTTCCAAGTTTCTCTATTTTTGGTTTCGCCCTTTATTTGCACTATATCTCCAACTTTTGGACTTTCATGAAACCTCACCCTCGCTTGTTTAGGTGAGTTTCTATATCTTTCTCTAAGACTCAATAAGTACTAGTTGATAAACATTTCTTTGTATTCATCCATTATCCTGTTTCCGCGATTCCAACCTTCTATAAGTTGTTGTTTGATAACTGATCCGGAAATTGGTAGACCCTCCATGAGTATTTCTATACTTAAACACTTTCCCGGTGTTAGGAAATCCGCAGGTTTCAGTATGTGTTCTACATTTGATCCTACATACGTGAGAGGTCTACTATTAATAACCGCTTCTACTTCTTTGATGATCGTTAAAGTTGACTGTCATCAAGCACATGTTTTTGAAGCGTTCTCTTTAAGCAATGTTTTACAATTGCTACTAGTCTTTCGTATGCACCTCCATGCCAAGGTGCAAGTTGTGGAATAAATTTCCATTTTATGTCACTTTTGAAATTTCTTTCTCCTGTTAGTAGTACTTCTCCTAACAATCTAAACTGCGCGGCGTTGTCAGTCAATATAAGAATTGGAGCCTCTCTTGTAGCAATGAATCTTTTAAATGCCACGAGACATTCATTAGTAGTTAGGTCCTTGACAACTTCTAAATGTATTGCTCTTATCACAAAGCAGGTAAACAGGCAGATCCATCTTTTCTTTAGACCGTTTTCTGTTCTTACAGTTATTGGCCCAAAGTAATCTACTCCAATATATGCGAATGAGCTTGTATACTTTACTCTTTCTACTGGTAATGCAGGAGTCTTGGGCAATTCATACGGACCTCCTCTGTGCTTTGTGCATCTTGGACATTTACTTAATATTTGTTTGACCTTAGTTCTACCTTGAGGTATCCAATACTTCTGACGTATGAGACTTAAAGTATGAGCTACACCTACATGAAGATTCTTTTCATGAACTTCCTTTATTAGTCTTTCGGTAAATTCACTTTCTTTCGGTAAGAGTATAGGATGTTTCGCGTCATAGGATAGGTCTGAATGTGCGAGACGTCCGTCACATCTTAAGATTATATTTGTGTCACAGAATAACCTAGGTTGCGAGCTAGACTTGTTTTTTTTTCCTTGTATTTCATCTGTGAACATTGCTTCTTGTAGCTGCCTTATTTCTTGTATCTCTGGGTCTGGGTTTGTTATTGGACTTAATTTGGAAGATAATGGTTTGGCCTCTTGATGTACCTCTGTGATAGACAGACCCTCCGCCAGCAGAAGAGAGACTTCAGCATTTGAACTCTTTGGCCAAGTTTTTGAATCTTGTCTTAAGGTGGGGCCCTTCAACCAACTGTTTCTCTATTCTCTTGAGCTACTTGGTCGTGTAGCAGCGTCCGTTGGATTAAGTTCTGACGGAACATATCTCACAACAAGATTTTTATTTTTCCTTCCATTCTTCTTGACACGAATGGTTCTAAGAGTTTATTTGAGTAAAACCAGCTTATTACAATCTGGTTATCTGTCCATAATATCATGTCTGTTATATCGAGTTGTATGCTTTTGAGGACGTATTTTATGTTGTAATTCAAGTTTCGGTATCTTCAAATTTTCTTGATCTTTGATAGGTACAAGACATGATTTACCAATAACAAATTGAATATTGTCTCCTTGTACGAAGTATACCACAGCTGCGTAGGCTACTTTTGAAGCATCTGTAAAACAATGCAATTGTGGTTTGTGTTCATTTAGTATATTTATATTTCTTGGCAGACTTATTGATTCTATTTCTTTAAGGTCTTTTAAAATGTTCATCCATTCTTGTTTTGCTTCATTCGATAGAGAACTGTCCTACTTGACCTTTTCTTTCCATAATTTTTGAAGAAGTAGTTTAGCTGGTAGTACTATTGGTATACTGAATCCACAAGGATCGTACATTGCCGCTATAGTCTTAAGAATTACTCTCTTTGTAACATCTTTATTTTTATTGACTTTAGTTCTAAGATGTATTGAGTCGTCCTTTAGCTCCCAATTTAAACCTAAAATCTTGACTGTGGATTCTAATGACGCATCTTGTATGCGACTTAGAAACTCTTTCGAATTAGAACTTCAATCTCAAAGATTCATTGATATCTCAGAAAATTTGTCTTTGGCCTCTTAATACAAACTCAACGCTTCATCTACCAATTCTGCGCCTGTAAGGAGAATATCCACATATATGTTATTGGCCAGCTTTCTTGTATAATGCCCTTCAGAGTTCTGTAATATGTTGTTTCTCTTCAAGTTCCAGATTAAGCGTTTTAGCTACTCTTTGTAAGATATAACTTCTCATACTGCCACAATTAAAGAGTACACGACATTTTAGTACGGACTTATTTCTTCCTATAGCATTAACTATAGCTGTTTGTAGAACTGTGGGTGAATCTTCATTTATGTGTAATGAGGTGATGGTTTCCTTCTTAGAGTACTTTCTTAGGACACAGTGCTCTGTTATGTTCTCCTCGTCTATCACAATGTGGACAAGTTCTTTCCTTCCTTTCACACTTCTTTGCACAATGACCTAGACCAAAACATATGTAACAGCGGTTGTTCAATTTTGCCTTCCTGCATTGTACCGTTCTGACTTTGGTACACTCATCATAAAAGTGTTCTTCACCACAGAATATACATGAGATCTTTGGAATAGGCGCAGAACTGTTTCCTACTTCCTTGAGCTTGCGTTTATTATTATGTGTCTTACTGAATGCAGTTAGAGTTGGTTTGATTCTCTTATGGACCTTCTTAGTAATATCTCGTTTAATTGGTCTTGACCTTTCCTTGTTCCTCGACTCTTGTACCAAAAGCATTTCAGTTGTGAAATTGTTATTCTTGCTATTGCTTTCTTTACAAATTCTTTTCGCGTCTTCTCTGGCTATTAGCACTACCTGTAATTCCTTTCGTAATTCTTCAATTGAATCATCCTTTAATTTCAATTTCAATTCGTATATAATATCTTCGGGGAATTTTTCCATTATTAAAAATCTCAAATGATTATGTTCAGTGTTCTCTCCTAAAGAATTTAATATCCTTAGGTGCCGTTCAATGTCGTCTAGTGTTTTTCTACATTCATCGGGGTTTTCAGCCCTTTTCAGTTTATATGACCTTGAATAATGTGCGTCAATTATCTGTGACTTTCTACCATAACGGCTAGTGAGAGTGGCAATAGCTAGCTATCTTGTAATTGTCATTGGTAGTTTCTAATCCGTCCAAAATGGTCTTCGCATCTCCTTTCAAGGATGTTTTCAGATATAGAAGTTTATCCACATCTCTCAAATCTCTTTGATCAATATTTGAACTAAATTGATCCCAAAATTGTGTCCACTGAAGGACATTTCCATCAAATGTAGGTAGATTAAGCTCAGGCAACTTGCCACGATTAACAGGATTGCTTGAAATGGATGAAAAACTAGTCTTATCTCGTTTGGATTGAATACGGGCATTTAATTCTGCTAGAGCTTCTTCACCGTCCAATTGCTCGGTTGTCATGACTGATATTTCATCAGCATTTGGATTAGTTGCTGTATTAAAGTATTGGTGTACAGTTCTGTATTGAACCGAGATATTATAGCTTGTAGCTTAGCGGAAGTGATTTTAGCCTGTTCATACTCTTCGTCACTCCATGATTTTGAAGTACTGATGACCCTAGAATTGTTAGACAAACACTTTATTCCTGACAAAATTTATTTAGCCTTGTCAAGTATATGTCTTCCATTATTATTATATATATTTTTTTCTTTTCTTTCAGAGGCTCAGACCGAATAAAAGTTCAGAGGTATTGTTGTGTACTGAATCTGGAATTTTAATATTAACTATAATTAATTTCTCAATCAATTAACAACTAATTTGTGAATTCAATCGACGCACTTCATTATACCTTTATTTGATAAATTATTGATGAATTTATTAGTAGTTGTATTTGAACTGTCACTTGCTTAACAAAGATCTATTATAGTAGTACACACCCAAATCTAATAGCAACAAGCCAAAAACTTCAACATAAAACAAAACCTAAGGTATAATGTAAATAGTTACAGTAACTACATAGTTCAACGCAGCTTATGTACAGCACTTAGCACTAATCAAATTGCTTCACTCAATACAGACCTCTACAAGCTCTTATTGACAAATTAATATAGTTACAACATTCTGTATACATCATTTTTCCTTTTGGTTACAACCCTTATATGCATACATACAAGGAAAAGAAAAAATGATAGCTGTATATCTGTTCAGAAATTGGGAGACCCTTCTCCATTTCTATCTAGATCTAATACTAGAACTAGCCAACAATACTGTCCACATTACCATTATTACACTGTTGACATGGATGTGACTCTATCCTGCCCACTTTGGCAATTGCTTATTACAGACTGCAATATACAGACCATTTTATGTACATAACAGGAACAGGAACAAACACAAGCAATGCCACAAACTATTTATTTATTTATTTTATAAAACTATGTTACTATTCAGGCTTCATTTGTTGTTATACATAACATTGTTATCACATACATAACATTGTTATCAATAGTCATTCTTAAATTTTAAATTCTTGTTTCCAATTAATCATGATTCTCTTATTGACTCCAACAACCAAATTATACTATTTTTTTTTTTGTCAAGTAATAGTTTCTATTAGGATTTTCTTACACATAACTTTCCAATATGTGACCTTTCTAATATATAAACATAGTAATTGTAAATTTATTTTAAAGTGTAAATGTAATATTTGCCCTTTAAAAAAGTCAACACTGCAACCAATATAGCAATTAAAGTGAATGAATATGACTCAAATAGTACTTGGAATGATGCTTGCACTAATTTAATATTAATTTATTAATTTTATAGTTATCTGAATATGTTACATGAGCTATACTATACTCCAAAGGTATTGAATGTACTGCTATACTCAATACTTTTATTGCTCATGAACCACAATAATAATAATAGATGTAGATTAGATGAATTAAATGTATGTTGTTAATCCTGTCGAGCACAGCAAAAATTTTCAATAGAAAATACATCCTTTGATTAGTTTGTAGTTTGATTTTTCTCCTTGTAATTTTAGTGTCGTTAAGGAAATGATACACATTTACTTTAAGTATTAGTTTTGTTTTCTGTAGCACATTTAACACATTGGAACATGAAACTAAATGTAGCATTTCTTTACAAATTCTTTACTGTTTGTAAGAGACCACACATACTACATGTTATGTTAGGTACTAGACACACCCTCCTGTTTGTCTTATAGAATTCACTGCCTTTGAGTAGGATGACCACATTCACTCTACAGAAACCTCTCAACTATCACTCGCCAGCTCCCAGTAAGAATGACAATTATTATTTAATAATTTTGTTCATCAATTGATCCCAGCACCTCCACCATAAATATGTACCAACAGGGGTAGAATTAGCACATACTTAATTATGATTATTAGTAATAGAATCCTTAAGATCCCTTCAGTACAAACCTGACCTGAGTTCCCTAAATATAACCCAGTAAATTATCTGCTTCGCATAACTTATTTATTGTAATCTAATTGATGAACACAAGGAGCATAGTGAGAACAATCAAAGGATCCTGACAATGAGTAAATGTGATTATCCTTACCTTATCAAGACTTCCTAGACAGGGCCATTGATCAAGCACTCCTCGGTTACCACCATACCAGGCTATACATTACTCCAAAACCTGTACAGAAATTAATACACTGATTCTTCTTGAATCACTAAGTATATAACATATTAGTTACCTATTGGAGTTGCTCCTAAGGTGGTAGTATAGTTATATCTATTCTTATTTACTGCTGTATTATATAATTCTGGTATTGTCCTAATTCTGGTGGGGCTCGCCACACTGGGACAACATTTACTTAGCCAAACACTTATGGTACAGTCTTCACCAAGACCATTCTACTCTACTTCCAGATGGTGGGGCACGCCAACCACTGGAACTGTCCTAATTCTGGTGGGGCTCGCCACAGGTGTTCTGTTATTGTTGTTATTGTTGCCTGTTGTTGCTGTATTTGTTTAACTTTCTGTTGTTATTTTATTTTTTGGCAAAATGCCGAAAAAATCACAGGTAAACACTTGACTATATTTCTACTATACCTACATAATATTATATACATAAGATAAATGCATTGATCAACAAAAACTTTCAATATAATACAGAAACACTAATGATACCTACTCAAAGTTTTAGTAGTAAGATAATATCGATTTCATTTCCATATAAAGTATAATCGATTACCAGAAACAATCGATTTTATTTTCACTGTAGGACCTCTCTACAAGTGTCGAAATCGAACTGTCACAGAGATCATCTTATTTGAAATGGACTATAATAGATGCGTATGTGGTCACCCAACACTAGATATTATTTTAAAAAACATACGCCGATATGAATATAATTTTTTAAACGTTTATTTTAATAATAATTTCAACGCTTATGTTACCTTTGACACCGAAAAACAGCAATGCAAATACTACTGTTTTGCGACAAAAATAGATAAAACGAAGGTAGGTACCACTGAATTAGTAGATTGTTATCCTATAGACAAAAGATAACTTCTCCTTGCTGGTTAGTAGAATGTTATCCTATAGACAAAAGATAACTTCTCCTTGCTGGAGATGGTTTGGCACACAAATCGTACACAAATATGACAGACATTGGCGCAAGCGCCCTGTGCCGCCTAAACGGAGCAGCAACACTCAAGCACGATAGAAAGAGTGGGAGATACTAGTTCCTCTCCCTTCCCCTCGATCTTACGCTTTTTCGATCAGCACCACGTGACCCTGGCGCGAGTTTGGAAGTTTTTACCCATGCAAAAAGTGCTCAGCGCCGCTAAAAAAGTATTCACTTCAAAAAAAATACTCTGGCAATTTCGACTCAACCATTTCCATGTATGCACGAGACATAGCAGCATATTTTAGACCACGATCACCTTTATCGCGATGATAGCCATTCGGAATGTGACAGCTATGGCTACCCTCGGAGCAAGATTCCTCCGAGATGGCTACCATTCGGAATCGGAACCACGGAATAACATATATGTGGAAAAAAGCGCGGGGGTGTCTTTTTCTTTGCTTTATTTTTTTATCTTGCTAAATATAAATTAAAGGATCAAGTAGGTGGTAAATTGTAAATAACAAACTCATTTTATTTTATATATTTATTGTGTTACGTAGCTGAAGCTTGGTAAGTTCTTACATATATACATAAGTTAGATGAACGTCCTAGACGATCCTGGGGGAACTGTCCCCAAGGCGTCTAATTTTATTATAGTTGAATCTAGTAGTGACACATGTAATGCTTATAACAATAAAAGTTCTGATTGTTCAAATGTTGTTACAATCAGTTACAATTTTTCTGGCATGGACAGAGGTATCCTCGACACTGACTCTGAGTGTAAATCTACAAAACGTAAAAGATCAACGACAAAAAAAAATGCATGCATTGCAATAAGAGAAAAAGAAAGCACAAATCTTCAGATAATAATGAATATGACTGTCTCTGTGTTGTAGAATTTGAAAAATCACAGTTACCTATAAATATTGAATTAGTAGATTCACAGCCTAAATCAGTTAATGCTTCTACATCAGACTCGGCACAAAAAAATAGTAATAATAATCACACATTTGTTGGTTGTAATTTGTATAACAATTATGATACTTCTCCGTTTATTATTCATGTGCAGAGGGAACAGACGGTATCAAATGAAAATATATCAATTCACCCTATTACATTTGGTCATTTCCTAAAGAAAAACGCGTTTAAAAATGTTATCAATGCTAGTGTTAAAAAAATTGGACGCAACCGATTATCTATTTCATTTTCTACTTACTTTGATGCTAATGCCTTCATCAGTAACTCTATATTAAAACTAAATAAATATAAAGCATTCATTCCAAACTCAAATATAACTAGAATGGGTTTTGTTCGTGAAGTTCCTATTGATTGGAGTGATGATATTTTAAGCAATATATCAGTTACTATGGGTTGTGGAAATATTTTAAAAATTAGAAGGTTAAAAAGGAAAGCTACTGTAAATGGTCAGTCTGATTTTATACCTACTGAAACTGTGGTTCTCACATTAGATGGGCAAGTTTTACCCAAAAGGGTTTACATGTGTTTATAAATCTCTTCCTGTCGACTTGTATATTTATCCAACAATACAATGCTTCAACTGCTGTAGGTATGGACACATCAAATCTCAATGCCGATCCACACCTAAGTGTTTTAAGTGCGGTCAGGGACATTCTGGTGATAATTGTGAAGTTGAAGAGGAAAGTATAATTTGTTGCCTTTGCTCGAGTTCACACTGCAACAAGTAAAAAATGCCCAGAATATACCAGACAACGAGCTATCAATGATTCAATAGCTAAAAATTGTATAACCTATGCAGAAGCAGCTAAGTTACATCCAGCAGTCTCTTAACTTTTCACTGAGGTTTATAACTTTATTCTGCCATCTGTGGGTACTGCAATCAATAAAAAGATGACATTGAATTACATGAGCTTATCAGTACTATCATCAAATCATTATATGCCTATAATGTTATCTCTCTACCGTCCAACGATGATATTTCTTTGCAGATTCGTAGTTTTAATAACAAAAATAATGGCCAAATCAGTTCTCCAGTGGTACTGTCGGAGCATATTAAAAAAAATCTGATTTATTTTATCTGATTAATAAATATGAACCATTTGTAATATCACTTCAAGAAACCTGGCTAAAGCCAGTGCATAATTTAATTTAAGGTAAGAGGATATTCTTGCCTAAGGGAGGATAGAACAGATGGTTATGGTGGAATAGCTCGATTTAATTAAATTTAATTTAATGCACCGGGGTGACAAAATGAGGCACCGAGGGAGCGGGCGCCGTGTTCGACGTGTCCAAGATGAGGGTATTCAGAAACCCATCCCGCCGGGCCGTCTGGAGAGACTGGATCCTATCGTTTTGAATAGCCAACTTCGTCTCCATGGCTGTCATTTTCTGCGTAACTGCGGTCCTTCAGAGTAAAGACGCCATTTTGGGGAATTGTTGGTTTGGTTTGTCGTCATTGGCCGCAGGCAGGAAAAGTCTAGAACCGGAATCCACAAAAGAAGGCATACAGGTATCAGCGCCATTGGAAAACTCGAAAACAGAGAAAATTACAGAGAATTAGATTAGAGAATTAGATTATTTAACCTAGCTTCAATTTAATGATAGCCACAGTTTAGCTGCTGATTGTATAAGAAATAGTTCATATATGGATGATTTTCTTCGAACTGAAATGTACTGAGTAAAGCTGGTTTTTACCTACATAAATGGTCAAGTAACTGTTAAGATATAAATATGTTTTCAAACTGAATGACACATACAATTGAATCCATTTCACCAAAAAACTGTGATTTGCAAACCAACACTTACAGTTTTAGTAAGCAAGATATAGTCAAAATACTTGGTCTAAACTGGTTACCTATTCGTGACACTCTACTAATCCATACACCAAACATTTCTGATACTTTACCTACTAAGAGAAATATATTATCAGAAATTGCACAAATATTTGATCCAATAAGTATTTTAGCGCCCACAGTAATCGTTGCAAAAATTCTGATGCAAGACATTTGGAAAGAAGGCACAGACTGGGATTCATTAATACCTAGTGATTTACAGTTGCAGTGGAAAAGGTTCATTGAGCAATTCATTTATTTAAAATCCATAGAAATTCCTAGATGGTATTTCACGGATACACCTAATTATATAACATTAATTGGGTTTTGTGATGCATCGAAAAAGGCTTACCATAAGCCTTTTTGCGCTTGCCTATATTTAAGAGCAGAATATTCTAACAAAAGTACCTTCTTGTAACCTCAGACCAAAAAAAAAGGAAAGACAGATTAATTTGCGCTTACGACGAGGCTAGCAATAGGAAGCTGATTCAACGATAGGGTGCCGGCCGTTCGCCAGTCTGCCGCGAACAACGTACAGTGTAACTGCAGCAATATAATTATGTAAACTTAAATTCATGGTCTCAGTCAGATTGACTTTGCCAAAGAAATTTCCAGTTCCTGCAATTTCAAAGCTCCCCAGAGATTTGCTAGATATTTATAGCATTCGCGAGCAGCTACTCAGCTAATAACAATGAACAAACGACGCCAAGCATTTCAATATAAATCATGGCGTCTTTTACGCACAAATTATATCAAAATTATCTTACTCGGTATTCTGTGATCCTTTAAATACAGCGTAATAACGAACACTGTAAATAACAATGTCCATTTTCGAAAAACAGCACATCAAAATAAAATAAAATAAGCTTAATCAATACTAAACCATACTAATATCATAAATGCAAAAGTAACTTTCTGTCTGTCTATCTGTCTGTGCGTCATTTGCGCCAAAACTGCTGAACCGATTTCGATGAAATTTGGGCTGAACATTGTTTGAAATGAAGGAACTCGCCTTAAAGAAGAGGACATGGAGAGAACTCCACAGACAAGTGGCTCCCACTTAAATCAACAACAACAACAACATTGTTTGAACCCCGGGAAAGGACATAGGATACTTTTTATCACGGACGGACGGACATAGGATAGTTTTACTGCGGAAAAACTATCCTTTGTCCGTTCAGACCCCCTAGCCAAGATGCCTTTCCGTAATCGCAATCGAATCGCTAAGATGAAAAATGTATGGGATTGACATAACTGATCGCTAAGATTTTCGAGCGGTCATGTCAATCCCATACATTTTTCATCTTAGCGATTCGATTGCGATTACGGAAAGGCATCTTGGCTATGGGGTCTGGTGGGAAGCCGCGATGGAATCAGATCTATATGTTTTCTAACGGCTCTTCTACGGAGTGTTCTGATGAACTGTTTGCCATGCTGCCTAGATCACTTTTTTACAAACGAACCACGCACCGCGCCGCCGCAGTCGAGTTCATCCATATTACCTGCTGGCCTATTCCGTAACTTTGGAATAGGCCACCTGGAATCGATCTGGTGGCCTATTCCCATAGCTGGACATTAACTCATTAATCTGTTAATTAACGTTAACTTGCGTTAAGTAGCCTGAAAAGTAACGCATTATCGAAGTTACCTTTTTTGTAACGGATACTTAACGATTAACGAAGTTAGCTTTTTTTAATAATAATAATAATAAAGGCGTAGGGAAGTGACGACCCCATCGCCCGCTGGTGGGGCATTTAATGCCCCTTGACTGCCATAAATGCCCCATCAATGCAGTCAGTCTCCCTCAGGGCAGCTTGTGGCGAGCTGTCGGTGAGTTGCGTCACCGAGGGTACCGATGTGCTTCAGGGGGGCGTATGCCACCCGCCTCTGTCTTGCCTTAACCAGCCGGACATAGTGGAGTCGCAAGAGCAAATGCTCGAAGGGTGGAAGTGTAACAATGTCATAACGCCGACGGCGTCTCGATCGCTGTCGCAGACACACCTCTCTACACCCTTAGCCGTTCACACCAATGTTGCTCTCTTCGCACCAATATTGGTCTGCTTTTTGGAGGGCCCATTTAGTGAGCGGCGAGTCACCACCTGCCATATTTAAATCAATTAGGAGGCTTTGAGAAGGCAGGTGACCGGAGTCTCTTCCATAGCCCGGTTTTCATTACCACCTAAATCGAAATGCAATAGGCCACAAACGTTTTGACCACTATAGTTTCTGTGCATCTAACTGGGTATAGTCTTTGGCTGCATTTTTCATGATGCAGATAGAGATTAGACCCAGTTGGTACACTCCACGCACACTTTCATTAAATTTCGCTTAAATGGCCTCTACGCGTTGGATCTGTATCCCCGCGCAAGCCTTATAAAGGACAGTGTCTTATAAAGATACGTGATTTAGCCTCGATCGACATCTTAAGAGGCTCTCACTTGACGGATGGATCAAGGGCCAGATACAGAAAACAGTGATTCTCGAGATGGCACGTATTGTCCGGAGATTCCTCTCTCTGCAGCCCTAACCACCGGTAGCTTGGGCCCTGCCCCGCTGCCGTGCCGCCGGCAGCGGGGCAGGGCCCAAGCTACGGTGTGTGCAGCAAGTGTTTTAATTGCGGAAAAATAGGACATCTTAAGGTGAACTGTAAATTCAAAAATAAGAACTATTGTAATAAGTGTAATAAAACTCCCGTTTTATTGAACATAGTGAAGAAAAGTGTTGGAACAATAACAAAAATGTGGACAATAAAAACCTAGTGAAAAACTATTGTAAAATTTGTAAAAAGCGAGGTCATAGCCAAGAAAAATGTTGGTATAAAATGAACAATGAAAGTGCTCATTTCTCAAAACAATATGCTTTTGTCACAACGATGCAGGCCCCTCTTCCCCACTGGGCACTATGGGCACGTGCCCAGGGCCCCGCGATCGAATGGGGCCCCCTAGTTCCTGCCAGATTACCAAATGATAACCAATACATTATTACCGAAAAACATTAATTTTGAAAAATCTGATGATAATGACTTACTACAATACCTACGCTTATTATATTAGCTTTAGTTTGCCGCATGCGGATAGCTATACCTTGTACAACATAGCTTGAACTTTTTGACAGATGGGTCAGTGATGGAAACAGAAAATATCTATTGGTGTAAAAAATGTGTTGGCTAAATATGTGGCTGTATGTATGTTTTAAACTATTCAAAATAAATAAATTCATTCGTCAATCAATTTTATTGC
This sequence comes from Scirpophaga incertulas, assembly GCA_036419045.1. Taxonomy (NCBI): domain Eukaryota; kingdom Metazoa; phylum Arthropoda; class Insecta; order Lepidoptera; family Crambidae; genus Scirpophaga; species Scirpophaga incertulas. The sequence goes on along the minus strand of CM071632.1, from coordinate 26,025,908 downwards.
ACTAGACATAAAAACATTGGGTAGGTAAGAAACCATTGTTTTCAGTTTTTCTATTTAAATTTTACCTCGAAGCAATAAAAACCACTTAAGACTTTCGGAAAATGCTTGAGTCCTTAACAGGTACTTTTATGTTGTGTCTATTCTTATGATTATTATAAATTTTTAATATTATTAAAATAAGAAGATATTGTTCGTCGTTGCAAAGTTATATCGATTTCAGATTTGACATCTGTCAAAAAGAAAGATCAAACTAGTAAATAAACAGGGTATAATACTCCACTCTCTCTCAAAAATGAGTTTTTCCGATATTAGTATGTTTAGGTTAATTTAAATACCTATATGTAAGTATAAGAATACAATTTAAAAAAAAATTATTAAATTAAAAAAAGAATTATTTGATGCGGTGTGGTTTATGTCTTAAAGAAACCTATTCGAACGTCATTCGTAATACCAAAGACAAAAAAGGGGAATTCCCGACTCCCGATCGTCGTTTGACTTGACGAACGGGAATTCCCTTCAAGTATTTGTCTGCGATGTTGTGGCGTTTGTTTTGTTTGTAGTTGTTAGTTTGTTACTGACTGTGCTCGAACTCTGATAAAAAAAATAGTATTGTTTGATTAAATCGTCGTTTTGTCTGTTTTGTGTTAGCGAATATTTTCGTTATAAAATTAATTAAATAGTGAATTATAATATAAAATGTCGAAACGGTCATATCCTAGTGGATCTGAAAAAAGGAAAAAAGCTCTACATCAGAAAGAAGTAATTGAAAAGTTACCAAAATTAACATCATATTTTACTACTACTACTGGAGAAACTTCTGTAAGTAGCAATCAACTCATAAATGTTCCACATGATGACTCAGCTCAATTACAAATTGCGGGAATTTCTAAACCTTCATGTTCCAATTTTGAAAAAGAGATTGAATCAGAAAGCGACTATTCCTACGACGAAAGTGCAACGACTTCAGTGACTTCACTAAAACCGACAACTCCAACTGTGTCAATTGAACAGCAGTTTTCCAACACAGAAGAATTAATATCGCACGATCCCGCCGATTATTTTCACGAAAAGTTTGTTGAAATAAATCGCGAAATTTTAATTCGTAAGGGACCAGTATATTTTCAAAATAAAGATTCTGACTTTTCCGAGGCATCCAGAACATACAAAGATGGTAATAAATTAGTAACGAGATATTTCAACAAAGCATTATTTATTCGCAAATTAAAGAACAATGAAAGCGTCGAAAGAAAATGGTTGCTGTATTCGCCTTCCAAATGCTCTGTATTTTGTTTTTCATGCTGCTTATTTAACCCAACTGATGTTAATCTTTGCTCTCGGAATGGATGTAATGATTGGAAGCATATTAATCACATAATTTTAACACATGAAAATAGCCCAGCGCATAAACAATCTATGATGACTTATCTGGCACGAAGTAAAGCGGTTGGTAGAGTAGATATAGACTTATTATCTCAACATCAAAAGGAAGTGGATTACTGGAGAAACGTACTTAAACGGATTGTAGCTGTTGTAAAATTTTTGGCATCGAGAGGGCTTCCATTTCGCGGCGACAATGAAATCCTAGGATCTCCAAACAATGGAAATTATTTGGGTTGTGTGGAATTATTGAGTGAATTTGATCCATTTCTTGCAGATCACTTAAAAAAATTTGGGAATCCTGGAAAGGGTAACATTTCTTATTTATCAGCAAATATCTGTAATGAGTTTATTGAAGTAATGGGAAAACAGGTTCTAAAAAAAATTATAAATGAAGTTAAATCAGCAAAATATTTTTCCATAAGCGTTGACAGTACGCCCGATCTGTCTCATATTGACCAGCTAACTTTCATCATTCGATACGTAAAAGACTGTGTTCCTGTTGAAAGGTTTTTGAAATTTATACCTATTAAAGAACATAAATCTAAGTATTTAGCGGAGACCATCTTAAATTTTTTAGAGATACATGATATTCCCATAAAAGATTGCAGAGGACAAAGCTACGACAATGCTTCAAATATGTCGGGAAAGTATAGTGGTCTACAAACAAGAATCAAGGAAAAATGTGAATTTGCCACCTTTATACCATGTGCAGGACATTCACTAAACTTGGTAGGTGTCCATGCTGCTGGGTGTGTACCGGAGGCATCACAGTTTTTTGAAATAGTTCAGAAAGTGTACAACTTTTTTTCGGGCTCTACCCACAGATGGAATATGTTAACAGAACATTTAGGTTCAAAAAAAGTTGTTAAGAGTCTTTCACAAACCAGATGGTCAGCCCGAGCTGATGCAGTAAGTGCTTTGCATGGGGGTTATAAAAGAATATTAGAAGCTTTAATCACCATCGCAAACGATACTGAACAGGCACGAGAAACAAGAGACGAAGCCCTTAGTCTGTCTAGAAAAATGGGAAATCTAGAATTTATTATACTGACGGAAATCTGGAGCACTATATTGGAAAGAATAGACAAAACAAGTAATTATCTTCAGAAAGAAACAATAACACTGGACGTTGCAACCAATTTGTTGACTTCACTTTATGATTTTATTACTAACCTCAGGGATAAATTTGATAACTTCGAATCATCTGCCAAAGAAAATAACCCAGAATCTGACTACAAGGATCTATCTCAAAGAACAAGACGTAGAAGCTCACGGCAGAGTTTTTTTGATGGCTCTGCGCCATCAGTCCAATTGAATGGAAAAGAGCGATTCAACGTAGAAACCTTTCTCCCAATAATCGATACCTTGAGTGTTCATCTAAAACAGCGACAAAGTTCATATGAGATCGTCAGCCAACGTTTTAGTTTATTTTTTCACTTAAAAACTCTGAATTCCGAAGAGATACGACAAGGATGCAAAGAATTTTCTCAAATCTATCACGAAGATGTAAATGAAAAAGAGTTAGAAATAGAATGTCAACATTTAAAAGAATACTTAATAAATGTTCAGAGTGAAAATGAAGCATCTAACAGTGTACAGGAAGTATATAATCTATTAAAGCAAAACAAAATTGAAGACACATTTCCTAACGTAGAAATTGCATTGAGAATATTTTTAAGCATGATGGTAACTAACTGCAGCGGAGAACGCTCCTTCTCCAAATTGAAACGAATAAAAAATGAATTAAGAAGTACAATGCTTCAAGAGAGATTAAATAGTTTGTCGCTGATGTCCATAGAATGTGATATTCTCAATACCATAGATTTTGAAGAAGTGATTAACGATTTTGCTCATCTTAAATCTAGAAGGGTACCTTTGCAATCAACATAGAATTAATCTAAGGATTTTAAGTTAAGCGAGTTACTTTTGTAGATTTTTTTTATATTTCCTATTTTTTATAGCTAGTAACTAAATAAAAATAAATTTAGAACCTTGTTTGTCTTTCTTTATCTATTGTAACTAAATAGTGTTTTCTCAAGGTCATAGGGGCCCCATGATCCTAATGTGCCCAGGGCCTCAAATAGTTTAAAGACGGCCCTGCAACGATGTCATTATGTTCAGTAGATGTCGAGTCACATAAAAATAACTTCTGGTATTTAGATAGTGGTGCTTCAGAACATATGTGTAACCTCATAGATAACTTTGCAGAATATAAACAATTTCAAGTGCCAAAAGATGTGATAATTGGAGACGGCTCGGTTATAAAATGTCAAGGACAAGGAATTGTATACTTAAATGCATATGATGGGGAATGTTGGATTCCTACAACAATATACAATGTACTGTATGTTCCACGGCTAAAAGTAAATTTATTTTCATTGAGTGCTGCCCTCGACAAAGATTATAAATTGATAATCACAGCAAATGAGTGTAAATTCATTAAAAATAAAAGTGTGCATGCCTTGGCTATAAGGAAAGGAAAAATGTATGTAATGAAGTTTAAATATAATACAGAAGAAAAGGCTATGATTGGAAAATGCAGCACAGATTTATTAGAATGGCATGCCAAGCTAGGACATCAGGATATAACCCAAGTAAGAAATATCATAAATAAACATGACATTAACTATAACAATCAAAATGAAGAGACAAGTATATCATGTGTGAGAGGTAAACAACACAAATTTCCATATCCAACTAGCCATAATAGGAGTCAGATACCAGGTGAGATTATTCACATGGATATAGGCGGACCAGTTGAGGAAACATCTCTAGGTGGTGCGAAGTTCTTCTTATTATTGAAAGATGATTACACAAAATATCGAAAAGTATACTTTCTACAAAATAAAAGTGACAGTTTGAATTGTATAAAACAATTTATTACAGAAACACTAAACAACCCAGGTAATAAAATTCATTATTTTAGATCAGATAATGCTAAAGAATTTTGTAGCAAGGAAATGGAAAACTTATTAAAATCATATGGAATACAGCATCAACAAAGTGTTGTATATTGTCCGGAACAAAATAGTTGTGGGAGATGAGGACCATTGTTGAATCTGCCCGAACCATGCTACTGAGCAGTAATCTTAATAAAAATCTATGGGCTGAAGCAATCAACACTGCCGTGTTTGTCATAAATCACACAGGTCCAAGGAGAATAAAAGGAAAGACGCCATATGCACTGTGGTGGAATAAGAAACCATATGACATTTCAAACCTGTAAATATTTGGATCAAAAGTGGGAGTACATATACTAGAGTAAAAATTTTCTTTGTACATATACCAGATAACAAAAGATTAAAGTTTGACAGCAAGACAAAAATTGGTTATTTTGTTGGTTATGGAGAAAGTGTTAATATAAAAGGTTACAGAATTTATATACCTAGCAAAAATGATATAGAAATAAAAAGGAATGTGTTATTTATAAAAGAAAATAAGAGTAACATTACAGATAACCTACAAAGTCAGCAATACAATCATATAAGCTTATTACCACAAAATCATGAAGATTTACTATCACAAAATGATGAGGAAAATACACAAAATCAAGAAGACAGTCAAGAAGAATTCTGTGAAAATATCATTGAAGATGTTAAGAATAGAATAACAACCTAAACTTTATTATCTATGTTGTCTATGGTAGCTTTAATACTTCCTGTGCTGTCTAGAATAAAAAAATCGCATGTCCGCATCACCAAGAAAGAATTGTTTTATTTTCTATCAAGAAGATCTACTTCCACAACTAAATAATCAACAGGTTATGGGCCCAGATCAAATATAAAAGAAAGGACGATTGAAAATTAACAACAGAAGATTTTAATTGTTGTGAGTTCAACTCCTCAACAAAATGAATGGCGACAAAAGAAACAAGCACGGAATAGTCCCTTTCGCCGGTACAGACTTCGACAATTGCCTATTTCGACTTAGAATAATATTAGAAGAACATGATTTGCTAGAAGAAATTGAAATCAAAGGAGACAAAGACTTGAAAAAGTCTAAGAAATGCCAAAGCATCATTGTTCAATGTATTGCCGACAGCCACCTTGAACTTATCAAGGACGTGACCACGCCTTACGAAATAATAGAAAAATTAAAAAGAACTTATTTACAAACTGGAATATCCTCACAACTACTTGCTAGAAAAAGATTATTAACCATAAAATTTAACAACAGTAATAACCTTAGTGATTTCTTTCTAGAATTTGATAAATTATGTAGACTGCTAAGAGAATCTGGCGCGAAACCATCAGAAGACGAACTTATTTGTTATTTACTACTCTCAATGCCATCATCCTATGACAATACTGTTTCTGCCATAGAAACCATCAGTGGTGAGAACTTATATATGGAATTCGTCAGACGCCGTCTATTAGATGAAGAAATAAAGAAAAAAGGCTTCACTAGTACAGAAGAATGCACAGAGGTGTTACAGGCCAAAAGACACCCACCAAGTAAGTTCAGACAGTCAAAGAAAGAAAGTGAATTTAGAAGGGATGACAGAAAAACATTACCTGCATTTCCATTCGAATGTTATAATTGTGGTAAGAAGGGGCATGTGAAAGCTGAATGTAGATTTAAGAAACCAAATTCTAAGAATTCATTAAATGTTGAAAGAAGAGAAAAGGAGAATAATGATAACTTATCATTTCTTAGTTCTTGTTTTGAAGTAGTGAAGCAATTTGGTTTAAGGGGTTAATAAATGAGTTGGGTACAAACTGTAACAGTGTAGTAGTATGTGAGGATAATCAATCTTGTATACACTTTGCTAAAAATAGAGAGAATAGCCGTAGTAGAGTAAAACACATTGATATTAAACACCACTTTATTAGAAACTTAATTGAAAATAAATTTGTTGTGTTAAAGTATGTAAGTTCGTCACAGCAACTGGCTGATATCTTCACGAAAGCCCTCTCTAAACCTGTTTATTGTAATTTGAGATCATTAGTTGGTGTTCAAAAATGTTAAAATGTTCATTGTTTAATTTGTTTTTGTAATTTTGAAGAAAAGAAAGGTCATTGTCAGATGTCAATATCAGTCGTGTTTTTAAATCGAGTTCCTTTAAGGCAAAGGAATCATGCTTTCATACAGCCTGATTATTAAGTATTAGAAATGTTTTGTTTTGTTAAAGTTTAAGTTGAGGGGATTGTTAAGAATAGAATAGCAACCTAAACTTTATTATCTATGTTGTCTATGGTAGCTTTACTACTTCCTGTGCTGTCTAGAATAAAAATGTCACATGTCCGCATCACCAAGAAAGAATTGTTTTATTTTAAGGAAGGGTTGTCAATATCCTTCAGTCATTTGAAGATAACATCGAAAATTTTGCGACCTACTTAGATGTCCCGGATTTAAATGATTTTCGGAAATATGTTATCGGTTACATAGATGGTGGAGTTACTATTTGAAAAAAAAAATTAGATGTGAGCCTTGTGTATCACGGTTGTTGTCTTCGGAGCGGCATGAGTTTCATAAACTAATTACTATAAGAGATAAAGGTGGTTTAACTTTTCCTTCCATAGATACATACGACATATGTTGTACATGTGAGCTAGTGATACGAAAAATTATTAAGGAAGGAATCGTTATAACGTCACATCTCAGCACAGCTATATACTCTCCCAAATTCTAAAGAAATTTATTGGTTATAAAAACATATTTGTCAACCTACAGCATGAACACAACATGTATGGTATACTAGAGCATGAAACAAATTTAATTAGAGCTGTTATTGACAAATACCTGAACATAAGGTTTCATCATATTGCGAAACAAGAAAATGTTCTTCGAAGCTGTGACACAAAACGGCAATATTATAAAAAATTGACACAGCATAAAGGACATTAAATAAAAAACAAGTATAAAAAAACAAAGCCAATAATTTAATAAAGGACATCCTCCACATTTCATAAATTTTTGGTCCAAAACTGAAAGTGCCGGCCAGAAAAAAAGTAGGTTATTCTGACAGAAGTTGTCCGCCTTATCATTTTCTATTATGGCACGAAAGTTGTATCATCACTATTTTTGATTTTATATGGGTTCGAAAAATCTGTTTTTATACATTTATGAATTGAAGATTTCTTTTGAAAACACTTAATTGTTTGACAGAAAATGACATTTTGCTATAAGTCAATCATAATATATGTAGACAGTGACCACCATCTCCTAGTTGCTAAAGTGTAACATTGCAACCCTTCGCCGTAAGTTAGACAGATTTTCCAAGCGGTTTAACCTACATTGGCTGCAAAATCCAGAAGGCAGAGAATCCTTTAGCCTCTGCCTGCGTAACCAGTTTCCACTGTCGGAGAAGTTGGAAGACGAGGGAAGAAACCTGCGTCCACATACGAACTGCTTATACCAGAGCAGGGGAAATCTTTCTTAGCTACCTAAGAACTAGGCGGGATTCTTGAATGTTGCAAAGACTATGGCAGGCGATCCAGAGAAAACGGGAAGTAATGAATGTCTTACTCCTCCAGGCTGATTGGCGCACAGCAGAAGACCTTAAAAGGGAATATTATGCACTACGGATAAAATTTAAAAAGTTGCCAAGGCGCTATCGAAGACGGTAAGCGGACTAATTAGCCGAACGCGCAAACATAGCAGTAAAGAAACTAAGCATGCCGGAGTTATATGAAATATCCAAAAAAATTTGTAACAAGTCACTCACCTCGAAAAAAACCGCTAGGCGTGCTAGCCAGCAAGACCATGAGGGCCTTATGTCCTCTCAAATTGCTTTCCTAAAAATCAAGTCACTGATAGAGCAGACCATAGTTCTCAGTAGAACTTCAAACGCTGAAGTGGACTGACCCAAAATAAAAAAAAAAATCCGTTAACCACTCGCTCGTGTGATACCGAGCTAGCAACATGTCCTGAGGATGTCTCGCTGAGAGACAAAACACGTGTCGATTTTGGATTTTGTCTACTTGTTGCACATATGATCATCTACTACATAGAATCAGTAAAAGTAATCAATATCCCTTGTACTACAATAGACTTCCGCAAAATAACACCTGCTACAAGAGAATAATTTATATGAGACCGTCCCATGTGCTTTGTTGTCTAATGGACATCAGCAGTCAAAGAACAAATAATGTTACGTTTTATATATAGTTTTGTATATAGTTTAAGAATAGTCTTTATTGCAAAACGAATCTGTATGACTGTTAGCAAATTTTTGGTTTTGTTACTTTTCTTTAAAACTTACATATAATTTGTGATAGAACTAATTATTATCTGTGATTTTATAGTCAAATGACTTTTAAAAATAAGTGTTGATTTGAACTAACCATATTAAACTGGTTATTTTCTGTGATTTGTATAGTATAACTTTTTATTCATATAAGTGTTGCCAAATAAATCTGTACAACTATTGTTGAGATATTTTAATGGTTCTGTATTAATCTGTGATTTTATAGTCAAATAAATATAACTTTTAATAATAAGTGTTATTGATTTGTACTAATCATAATATTAAACTGATTATTTTCTGTGATTTATATAGTATAACTTTTTATTCATATAAGTGTTGATTTCAACTAACCATATTAAACTGATTATTTTCTGTGATTTGTATAGTATAACTATTTATTCATATAAGTGTTGCCAAATAAATCTGTACAACTGTTGTTGAGATATTTTAATGGTTCTGTATTAATCTGTGATTTTATAGTCAAATAAATATGACTTTTAATAATAAGTGTTATTGATTTGTACTAACCATAATATTAAACTGATTATTTTCTAATTGCCCAAGAACACTTGGGCAATTAAGACAAATCGGCCGATATATGAATCATGTAAATCCGTTCAGCGGTTCCAGATATTAAAGAATATTACATAAAAGATACGCGCGAAACACATATACCCTTCCTTGGCAGTCGGGTAAAAAACAAGATTCACAAAACAAAGAAAACAGAACAAACCTAGTCTGTGGTCAAATTAGTTCCGTTTCTATACTTTTTTGCCAAGCTGTATATTAATATATAAGTTTTGCCAATATATCTATACTTCTGTTGTTGAGATAATGATTCCGTATCTAAAGTGTAAAAACGGAACCCTAATACGAAGAGTTCACTGTCTCTCACTCTGTCTGTCTGTCCCTTGAACCATGATAACTACACAGTTTAAATTTTATTATAATGGGATACTATTAAAGTATAAGATTATTTGAATAAATAAATGGTCCATTTTCGTCTATTTTTTTGAATAACTTGAAAACTTTTAATTTTTTAACCATAAAAAAAATATATATTTGTAATCTTCACAACAAGACCTTTCAAAACTTTTTCCTTAAAAACTATGAAAATAAATATTTTTTAAATATTCACAACAAGACCTTACATTTGATATGTCATACGATGCAGACTGCAGTATTAAAAAAAATAATTTTCCTCCCAAATTATCTATTTATGTCATACCTCTGCGTTTGGATCACAGAACTTGATATGTGTACCAAATTTTAACTTAATCGGTTCAGTAGATTTGGAGATAATTGACTAAAAGCTGCGGACAAACGGACACACAAGTGATATTATAAGGGTTCCGTGTTTGTATTCGGATGTACAGAACTCTAAAAACTCTCATTTCTCATCATTTAACTACTATGCAATTTAAAAATATAATTTGCACCGACATTATTAAGTGTATCTATATTTTTCATTTCGGGGTAATTAATGCCTAAGCTAGCAACATTATTCTTTATGACGCCATGATCACGCCACACTACGCTTACGATGCATGTGTGCGTAAAGACGCACACGTACTCAAACACTCTGCCTCCGTATAATTGACGCGTTTGTTAGCGAACACTCTTTTTTATTCGTCTAAGCTTATAACTTAGTCATGTCCAAGTCAAAAGTTGCACCAATTAAAAAGCAACAATCAATACCACGTCTTGAATTATGTGGAGCTGTTTTACTTTGTGATATATATAATAAATTTGTTAATTCCATTAAAGACAGAATTCAAATTGAGCAAACTTTCCTTTTCATAGACCCAAACATTGTTCTACACTGGATCAAATCACCATATAAGAAAAAACAAGACTCTTATGTTACACATCGGTTAAATAAATTATAGAAACAGTTTCTACTCACAAATGGTATTATATAAATACTAAACAGAATCCAGCAGACTTAATAAAACGAGGTGTCATGCCCAAAGATTCGATATTGGATAATCCAAGTTCATGGCCCATCTCGGATCCAGAGATTGTTAATATTACAGAAAATGAAGATACACTACTCCAAACACACCACGTTTCATCTGTCACATCTCACATACAACACTATCAGATAAATTATACCTATTTTTATGATCTATTTAGCAAATTTTCTAATTTTACCAAATTAACTAGAACAATAGCTTATGTTTTTAGGTTTATTCATAAAACAACAAAAAAAATGAGCAGCTTTCCACATCATTTATCTGCCAAAGCATTTTTCAAAGAATATTCATATAAGAATATTTTTCAAAGAATAGCCATCTGGAGAGACTGGATCTTATCGTCTTGAACAGCCAACTTCGTCTCCATGTCTAACATCTTCGTAACCGTGGTCTTCAGATCGTCTACCGACGCAGTCAGGCCCCTTACCTCCTTTAGAAGTTCCTGCAGCACTGCAGTTATTTGGGACTGAGTCTCCAGTAATTGTCTCACGTCGTCCTCCTTGGCGTGCCGGATCCTCTTCCCCTTGGTTGGCTCGTCGTGGTGGGCCCTGTCTGGTCCCCTTTTGGACGCCTGAGTTGCTCTCCCCATCATGACGACCTGTTTCACCCCCGTGTCTTCAGATGGCACCAGTGTCATGTTGGAGGCAGCTAGAGGAGGATCCTCAGGATCTAGGTGTGACTCCATGTCGGACAAGTCAGCTCTAACATGGAAGGAAAAAGGAACATCCGATGATGACATCCTTGTTGGTCTTCATTCTGGAATACAAAATACACTTTATCATATCAGATTAAATTATTGGATAATTAATGGCAGAAGTGAAGTTAAGAATATTATTTATTCATGTGTTCGTTGCACTAGATTCATAGGTCAAACCTGTATACAACAAATTTCAAGTCTCCCAGCCCCTAGGGTAACATTAAAACGAGCTTTTTATTACGTAGGCATAGACTTCAGTGGTGCAATATCTGTCAGGAATGCTATGACACGCAATTGTAAATTTACAAAAGGCTACATATGTTTATTTGTTTAGCGACAAAAGGCTATATATACATCTAGAATTAGTGAGTGTCTTAAGTTGCCAAGCATTTATTTGCAGTTTAAAAAGATTTATATCCCGTAGTGGTATTCCATTGTGTTTATACACTGATAATGCAACTGTATAAAATGTTTAAAAATGATACATCATATAGCAATATTGTCAATTCTGTACTAATAATTCAATAGAATTTAAATTCACAGTGCCTCTAGCTAGCCACATGGGTGGAATATATGAAGCAGGAATAAAATCGGTAAAATCTTTGTTAAAAAGACATTTATTCTCAACTAAATTAACTTACGAATTATTGTATACAATCTTGGTTCAAATTGAAGGTATTTTAAAATCCAGACCACTGTGTCCTATCAATGATGTTCCAGATGATATAACATGCTTAACACCTGCTCATTTCATAATTGGTTCTTCTTTATCAGACCTGCCAGAACCATGCTTGTTAAATAATAATGAGAATAGACTAAATATGTATAAACAAGTCATATATTATAAGCAAAAATTTTGGAAACAATTTTACTTTAACTCAGCTAAGTAAGCTGAATTACAAACAAGAAATAAATGGCTATATTCTAAAACTAATTTAAAAATAGGAGATTTAGTAATTGTTAAGGATGAATGTACATTGCCCACTTTCTGGCCCCTGGGGAAAGTAATTGCCACAAATATTAATAAGTCAGATGGACTTGTTCGATCAGTGTCTATCCGTACATCAAACGGCATTTTCACCAGGCTCATATATAAATTAATTTTGCTACTGTTAATAATAATTAGTTTGTATTCCTTTTAAAAGAAAAATTGTAAAAGCAATTGTGACTAGATGCTTAGTAATTATCCCTAAGATTAGTTATTAATAAATAAGCTTATGTTAAGTATTCTACAAAATTATTCTGTTCTTACATAATGTATCTACATATGTATACAACTACATGATGTTAACTATATGTTTTCTACATAACTAGTATGTTTGTATAAATTAATAATAATACTAAAAAAAAAGCTCACTATGTAGGGGAAACCAGATAGTTATTGCCCATTTAAGGAAAAGTCTCGATTAGTCATTAAATATTTTATTTATAATAAGGCAAATCACGATATCAGTTCTTCACATAGGTGCTTAAGAATCTAATCAACATTAAGTAGTGTCATTTTACTCTTAAATTCTACACATCTTAGAGAAAAACAATAGTAATCATGAAACATCAAAAAGTTATAGTGATTGTCCACTAAGGACAAAGATTGTCAAGGTAGACTGCCAGTGATTGCCCACCACAATTAAATCAACAAATTTTAATGTCCCTACCTATAAAAAATACTGTTTGTGTTTTAAAAAATTACTAATACTTTCTACTAACAGTTTCTTTTTGGCATTGTTAAAATCTTAAAAGCTAAAGCTTTACTTGAAGAGGAGTCACAGTTTCCTGAATCAGAATCTTCTACTTGATAACAATTATGACACAAAAATAAGTTAATATCACTTTTGTCAGGAATGTGATCCTTATGGTTCTTTGGTATGCATCGAATGTGGAAAATCTTTGAGCAAACATTGCACTTTAATTCAAATTTGGTCATTTTACGACTGCAAACTGCACAGGTTTCGGCACTCTTCACGATAACTTCATTTAAAACTTTTATTTTCTAAGACTCAGGAAATTTCTTCACACTCTTTTTGCATGTTACTATTTCTCTATCTTCACTTGTTGTTGCTGTTAATTCACGAATTATTTTACAGTTCATGTATCGCATTATCTAAAATTTCTTTGAGTACACCTGTTTCGATGCTTTTGGCATTCGGTTAAACAAAAATAAATGCGATACAGTTATTATCCGGACAATAACTATAAATATTGTCATATGGCAATCAATAAAATAGGTATGGACAATAACTGAAAAGTATTGATTGTTACTTCAGTGATTTTCCACCTTTGTTAAAAGAAATACAAGCAGCTACCGGCAACAATTTCGTATGTAAACCATACTTAATACTTTAATTAGCGTATTAAATACTATTAAGTTGCAATTCTTCTACAAGAACACACGTTTTGAGTCATTAAAATTAGGATTCCCTTAAGAAAATTGCTAAAAACCTTACCGTTTTTTTTTTTGAAAGAGTTGTTCACCAATGATGACTGATGAAACTGATGACTATTAATGAAATCTGAAACAAAATGAGATTGCCTATTATCTAACTACAAAATACTTACAGCAATATATACAACTAAACTAAAAATATTCAATATATATACATAGTAACCTACAATTTAATATTATTTTAACTATAAAATCACCAATAATACTAACTAAGAATGAATTAACCGGTATACATATTAGTCTAGGCATTTTAGTTAGGGAATGCATTCAATGATGAATGAGAGTTTACTGCACAGACTAGTAAGTAACCAATGTTATGGCTGATTTACACAGGGTCAGTAGACTTTTGCAGACAGTGGAAAATAACGACAATATTTATACTTGAAAAAGTATTGTAATATTTAATTTAGTAGACACATTTCGATTATATAGGAAAACACAAAAGTCAAGGCTAAACAATACGGTTGCTACGCTACAAAAGACTGACAAGAAGTTTGCGTACATATACGATGTCTATGATAAAGACCAAAGAGTAGTGTTTGTATTGATAAAGACCTATCAATGAATTATCTATTATAACATAGACAACTGTTAACTGTTTACATGAAGTAAGTAAAGTAGTAGTGGTCTAATCTGTGGTAGTGGTGCGTTTCTCACGGTGAGCACACGTGTGTGAAGTCAGTGGGAAAAATGAATTCGCGAAAACAAAGTCAGTTACTGACCCTGTGTAAATCAGCCATTAGGTTGCAGTAATAAAACACGATCTGAGGTGTGTTCCGAACCTACGCTCGAGCGTACTCGGAGCGCGCGAAAAAACACTCCGACGGGCGGTTAGCACGCTCTATGGTCGTTCAGAGGTTCCGAGTAATGCAACCAAACAACCGACTTGTGCGTAGGGTGAAAAACACTCTGACAAATTTTATGTCAATATCAATGTCAAATCTCGATAAAAAAAAGTTAGGTACTAAAATTATTTCATTTATTTATTGGCATTACTTACTAGTCTGTGAATAGTACCCACGAATTGTTTAGACTGAAATAGAGTTGAGTCGTTCGTGAATGAATGCTTCAATTGGACTAGTCCACTTCGCAAGTATATCTCCTTCACTCATTCATTCTGGTCCCAACTAACTCAGTACTTCATTTAGTTCCCAAAACACTTCTTTCACTGAAGGAGAGTAAAGCGACTTCGAACGAAACTTCATCTAGTCCAGTTGAAGTATATCATTCTTTACACTTCAGTGAAGTATTTTGCGCACCTCTAGACTGAAACTATAAATACTTTTGTATAAGGAAAGTGGGAAACAATTAAAGTTTTATTCTTCAGAAAATTCCCGCCTAGTCGGTTCAAATTCCCGCCAAAGAATCAGCAGTCAGCACCTCCATTTGTTCGACAACAGTCACAGATTATAAATAGTACAGAATAACAAAGTGTTACTCAAAATACACAGCATAAAAACTAAAATCAGACAAATATATTGAGTACACCATTTACTTTAGTCGAAATAAAAGGAGTGCTGTCGTATGTCAAGGACTCTGTCCCTGGTCACGACGGTATCCCGTATTCGTTCTTCTCACATTTGAATAACGATTCATTAGAATATTACTTATCTATAATAAATGTCGTAATGTCGACTGGAAATGTCCCCGTCTCAAGGAGATTGCAGGAAGTGATTCCTATACTCAAGCCTAATAAACAGTCGTCCCATGCAGCATCATATCGCCCAATAATCCTTTCACCAGTTACTTCAAAATTAGCTGAACACCTTATTAAAAATCGTCTTGAGTGGTCGTATAAGTATATTAGTGTTAAGTTATTTAAAACAAATTGACGTGCAGTGGAATGTAAGTATTTGCCGTCATTTAAATAAACCAAATCTACAAGAATAAACGTTTGCAAAAAAAACTGAATTAACTGTTTTATTTGTAGTTAATATTATAATATACAATAAAAGCTATAAGATATAGGTAAAGTGCAAAAAATAGATATTTTTACAATAATTCAAGACAAATCATATATAAACAACCGTTGCTAGGAAGCGTTGTCTATAAAAGAAAATAGCATAGCAATGAGCATAAAAGTCTATGAAAGACATGGTCTTCACAATTAACTACAGATATTCGTCTAGCTTTCACCATTAACCAGTCTCTTTTTAATGTGTTATCTATACTCAAAAATAAGATGCAAATTTTAAATATTCCAGATAAACTAGTAAATTTCATTACCAACATTTTATTGGAAAGGGAAATAACTTTGGCTTTGGAAAATAGGACTAAAAAACGTAGATTAATTTGGAAAGGTCTCCCTCAGGGCTCAGTTTTAAGCCCCATTTTATATAACATTTATACCCATGATTCGAAGTCTTCAGTTTTCAGGGAAAGCATAAAAATTCTTCAATATGCGGACGCTTTACTTTTATACACATCTGGTTATTCTGTCGGTAAGTTACCATTAGACATAAATTCATCACTTGATTCAATAAAATTATGGCTTACAGAAAATGGACTAAGTTTGTCTGTGCCTAAGAGCTCAGCTGTTCTTTTTACTAGGATGCGAACTCTACCTCCCATGTCCATCGTGTATAATTCCGTAAATATTCCATTGCACGTTGCAAAAGAAGCCAAATAGGGTATCATTTTAGACTCAAAACTTACCGGCCTGCAACATTTTTATTATATTATATCAAAGTGCGAACGAGCCTTAAATATTCTCAGATGTTTATCTGGTGTTTGGTGGGGTGCTCGCCCTGCTTCACTAAAATTACTTTATAATGCCTTAGTCAGAAGTATTTTGGATTACGGTACATTTTGTTTAGAACCATGTAGTGCACTTGGCTTAGATAAATTAGATAAAATTCAATCTAAAGGCTTGCGCATTGTGTGCGGTGCAATGAAATCTAGTCCAATAAATGCACTTAAAGTAGAATGTGCTGAGCCACCCTTACGTCTTCGCCGTCAATATTTAAGTGATCGATTTCTGTTCCGTGCTCTCCAAATCTGTAGTCACCCTCTTCACAAAAATTTAAAATCACTATCTGAAAAGTTAATATCATCTTCATATTGGGCTAACAAAAACGTTCCATGCCTTGTAATAAGTTACGAGGGCTGCTACTTAAGTATCCGGAATCTGGGATTTCAACATTTTAAACGCAATATATGACCTCCATAGTAAAATTCGTTCTTTTTTTGAAATACTGGCCGCTATTTTTTTCCTTATGTACGCTAGTGTTTTGTTTCTGATGGGTTTAAAATGTCATATCGCTAAAATGATGGAACTCACACGTGAAAATATTCGTGTTATGATTTATTACGATTTTCAACGTGGTTTAACGCAACAGTGCGTAAATCAATTAACTTCAACTTTTGGTGTTGAAGCTCCATCAAAAACCACTGTGTATCAGTGGTTTAGTGAGTTCTATCGTGGACGGAGTAAGCTTACGGACGAAGTTAAGGAAGGTCGCCCGAAATCAGTCGTTGTGCCACAAAACATTGAAGCTGTACGAAAACTAATTATGCAAGACCGTCATGTTACGTATCGCGAGATAGCGGCTACTCTGGGCATATGTTTGACAAGCATTAATAAAAATATTACATGAACATTTGTCCGTAAAAAAAATTTGTTCGCGTTGGATACCGCACAATTTAACTCAGCATCAAAAAGAAGCTAGCGTCGAATGGTGCAAGAATATGTTTAAAAAAAGTAACGGAGGTGACTCAAAATCTATTTATCATCTACAGGGTAATGAATCTTGGTACGATCCCGAAACCAAGCAACAATCTACAGTTTGGGTGTTTCAAAATGAGCCGGACCCTACGAAAGTGACTCGTGCAAAAAGCACTTAGTGCAAATGGTGGCCTGCTTTTTTGGTATTAATGATCATGTGGCTACCATACCACTGGAGAATCGTAAAACGGTCAATTCGGAGTGGTATACGACCATTTGTTTGCCGGAAGTAATTGAAGAAATACGTAAAAACAACAAGCAACGCAGAATCATTCTACACCACGACAATGCCAGCTGTCACACATCACGCGAAACAAATACATTTTTGGAGGGTCAAAAAATAGAATTGATGGGTCATCCACCGTATAGCCCAGACTTGGCACCTAATGATTTCTATTTATTCCCAAATGTAAATAATAAATTACGTGGTCAACGATTTTCGATCCGTGAAGATGCCGTCGACGCGTTCAAATAGGACATTTTAGAGATACCGCAATCAGAGTGGAATGCTATAAAAATTGGTTTCAATGTATGCAAAAGTGTATCGATCATCGCGGAGAATACCTTGAAAAACAATAAACCCATATCTAGCCATATACGTTTGTTTAATTTTTCTATTCCGGATACATAAGTAGCAGCCCTCGAATCAGAAGTTCATTGCCTTACATGCTCCTACCCATCAATCTAGGTAGATACTGCTCCCTATTTTTAGTACAATTGTATGAGTGTTTAGAGAAAGGCTTAAATGTAAACTTTTTATGGATTACCAATCATCAAGGTATTTATGGTAATGACCAAGCTGACAAATTGGCCAAAGATGCAATCCAATGCAGAGATATGTAATTACATATAAAATCTATAGTTTTGATCTTGTTGCCCTTCCTAAGTTTGATTTATACAAATCTTGGGAAGATCTTTAGAAAAAGATCAGCTAAGTGAAATGTAAATATTATGCGTGTATTCAGCCGTCTGTGCCGTCTAAGCCATGGTTCTTCCACATAAGTCGTAATAAATTTGCCACAACGAATTTGATTCGTATGAGACTGGGTCACGTTTGCACACCCGCACACTTAGCAAAACTCAATATTGTTAATACAAGTATTTGTGAGTGTGGGTCTGATGTTGGCGACTTGAATCATATATTTTTTGCACGTACCTTAAATGACATATCCACTTTCATTTCCAATCTGATAAATTTTCGAATTCCACTTCCTTCATCCATGAGCGTCTTACTTTCAATGAATAACTCATCTATTTATAATATTATATCTACTTTTTTATTTAATAATAGTATTAAATTATAAAATGTTATATCTACTGTCCTTGATCTTTAAAATCCGATACCGATTCCACAACCAATCTTTCCGTTTGCCTACCTTTCACCCTCGTCCGTGGCTGAAGCACAAGCCGTGCAAGCCAAAAATGAAAAAAAGAACATATATGTGATCTTGGTCTGTGATCGGACGGAACACAATTTTTTTTAGCTAATCTGTGGATTCTGGTCGTGTCGTCTAATCTGTGCGTGTCGTGTGGCATCGCGGAGTTGTGTCTAATGCAAGTTTTAGTTTATCCATTTAATTTTTCAACATTTCGTAATGTCTGAACATGTACTACCGGCTGAAGAGCCAATACATTTTATAGCTCCCATAATCCAGGACAACCCCACAGGATGGGGACCTTGCGAAATGCCGGAACAATTCCGGGACATGCCATATCAGCCCTTTAGCAAAGGTGATCGCCTAGGGAAAATCAGCGACTGGACTGTAGTTCAAGATAAAAAGTATCAAAGTAAGTTTTGGCTGCAACTGTATGTATGTAAATTTGATTTAATATTCGATTTTTAGTAAACTTTTAGGTTATGATGACGTTTCGTATAGGGTTTTGCTACCTATATATTTCAATTACCCCACTGTCCATTAGACTAATGGTTTAAGATGTAACCTCTGAATAATTTTAGTTCATTAAACAGTTCAATTGTTCACCAGACAAATATACATCTCAATTCGGAGCTGGTTCATCTTATGCTTACTTTCATGATGAGGATGAGAGTACCTTTCACTTGGTGGACACGACTCGCGTGCAGAAACCTCCTTACCAACGCGGCCGTGCTCGTGGTCAGAGAGGAAGAGGGGCTAGAGGTGCTAGAACACCTGGTGGCATGACTACATTGAATAAGGTATAAATACAGTGGATACTTTCAGAAATCATAAATTTTGTTCAATACTCTAGTACTATTATATCTCAAGGAGATTACCCAGTTATTAGGATTTGGCTTATAGATTGTAAGTTTTTGCCATATATATTGTCAGTTTTTTAATTTTTATTATCTTATAAACATAGTCTTTTCATAAGTATTGTCACATACAGAAAGTTAAATGACAATGATTTATGCACTGCAACCATTTAGTTTGAGGTAGACCTCTAAATTCTGTGACATTCAAATCTGTACTGTGGAATAAATTTTAAGTACTTTTCGTCTTATATCTTACAAGAACATCCATTGACTGTTTTCAAACATTGTTTAAGAGGTACCCACAAATTTTATTAGGACTATGTTTCAACATTGCTTAGATGCAGCTCTACCACAATTAGCCTCATAATTGGTCCTTAAAACATGTCTACTTCACCCTTATTCCATCCACCTCATTTCCTTCCAGCATGCTAGCACCCCCGGAACTGATACTAGCAGATGGAGCCTGGTGCTCAGCTCTACTTGTACACTCTAGAATGTGCAGGTGGTGTTTCCTCGGCCTGTGTCATTTTGACTTTGATGCATTTGTTTACATACCCAATGTGGTTGCATGCCTGCATGATGCAATACAATTATAGCAATTCTTGTCTTCTTTGTGTGTACACTCCATTTAAGAAAATCAAGAGAATTCCATTATGTTTTTTGTTGTAAATGTAAATTTAACCTATGTGACAGTACTTATAGTTCAACTATGTATACAGTTTATATAATATCTCATGAATACAATAAATAATTGAAAGTACCAAGAATAATTACAATAGATTTTGTTTCTATTAAAATAAAATTTTGTATAAATCATTGGTTCAGATTTTATGCTAATTTTAAAGATAGATGTGATTGCCTTTTAAAGATTTTATGTTTCATTCTATTTCATGTTTATTCAGCAACGTGATCGTAAACTTGGAAAGAGATGGGGCCAACGTGGAGCTCCTATGAAGATCAGAGATGCGTCTGTAACAGTAAGACCTACATGGGTTACTATAGAAGATATGGATTTCCCCCGTCTAGCAAAGTTGTCTTTACCTGGAATTAAAGATGGCAAGTTTGCTTTGCAATTTTGTTTATAGCAAAACTGCTAAGAGAATATAACTACAGTGTAAACTCTTTATAACAATAAACTCTATAACATAGCAAAGATCACAATTTGGTTGGTTTTCCTTAAAACCCATACATTGATACACTCTTTATAGCACAGCAGCCATTCTCTATTACAAAGAAATGTGTTTATATTTAGACACAGAAAACCTCATTATTGGTGTTATTGTTTATGTTATCTTATCAAGTTAGAAAAGACGCCAACTAAACCTTTGAGGCCCTGAAACTGCTGAGGTCGTGAACAGCCGTCTCGCTTTTGTTATTGTTAATTGCCTTGAACACGTGCTTGGTTTGCTTGAAAATGATGGATTCCAGCACATATCACGAGATGGACAGAATACATAAGAAAATACAAAACAAGTACTAGCAAAGCAGAAAACGTCATAGAGGATAGATTGAGATTCTTGGAGGGACATAGAGAAGTTTTACCACAGGAAAATATCTCTTTTCTGTGAGAAATCTTAAGTTTTTCTACATACTTAATTACTATTTACAGGTGAAGATATTGTCTGCTGTGGTACACTGGACTATTATGATAAGGCATATGATCGAGTAAATGTGAAGCATGAGAAACCACTGCAGCGTATTGATCGTATCTTTCATACGGTAGGGTTGTAATAATCATATTATATATTGAATAAAATTTGGTTTAATTTGTAAATCTTTTAATTTACTTACAAGTATTTTTAATGTTAATGTATTGTAGGTCACTACCACAGATGACCCTGTTATTCGTCGTCTGAGTAAAACTACTGGTACAGTTTATGCAACTGACACAATTTTGGCCACTATAATGTGCTGCACTCGCTCTAACTACTCTTGGGATATTGTTATTGAAAAGATTGGTAAGTTCAATTTATTTAAACAAAAATTTTAAATAAAAATGAAACCAAACCGATTTTAATACTAATCAATAGATACATTCTTGAATCTCCAGTTATATCCAATAAACACAAATATGTAACCTAACCTAAAACATCTATAATGTATTGCTTAACCTTTGGTATACTAAATATCCCAATTTTAATTAACAACAGGTATCACCAGCCCTGAAACAAGTATTAAAATGTGTCCTGGAAATTGTGCATAAATTAGTAAGGTTTTTTTTTACCTAAACTCTAACAATTAAGACTATATACCTATATACATCAAGTAAACAAAGTGTATGTGAACTATCTGCACTAGTCTAGCGTGGTTACCTAATGAAAAGTAACATTTGCTAGATTAAAGCTTAGTTTCATCAAGTCCTCTATTCTATATACATTACATAAACAATTAGTGTGTATCTATTCTAGTAGGTCTGTTTGATTTGCCTAAATTTTTATGTTGTTTCATCATGCAACCATATTGTCATGATAATCAATCTGATGTTAGTATCTTAGAATATGTAACAATAACATTTAATTTATCAGGGGACAAGTTGTTCCTGGACAAACGTGACAACACTGAGTTTGATCTTCTAACTGTGAATGAGACATCTGTGGAGCCTCCGGCAGATGATGGCAACTCCATTAATTCTCCGCGCAACCTGGCTCTTGAGGCCACGTTCATAAACCACAACTTTAGTCAGCAGGTTTGTTTTTACACTAAAATCCAAAATCTTCTTACCTCAACTGTGTAATAAAATAAACAAAAATTATGTCAATGTAATAAGTAAATGTAGAATATTTCAATATACTGACCATACTTGCTTAGTTTCAATACACGATGATATTGAAATGGCTGTGAAACAACTGCAAGATGATTTTTCCAACTCATTGAAATGGTCTCGTGATGCCGGCCTGGTTTTAATGCAAAAAAAAACGAAATTAATGCATATAAGCACATTCCGAAATAAAATCAACTTACCAATAAAAATTATTGCACATGAACATAACTGCTTACATAGTAACAGCGGTATATGTAATTGCCCTGCACTTAAAACCGTAGATAAACACAAATACCTCAGTTTAGTCATAGATAATCATATGAAATGGGTTGATCATATTGACTCAGTATGTGACAAACCAAGGGCTATAATGGCCAAAATCTTTATAGTTAAACATAGCATTCCCTTTAAAGTGCTGCATTCACTATATAATGCACTTGGGGAATCAGTAATATCATATGGTCTCAGTAGTTACGGGCTTACTTATAGGACGCATCTCGACAAAATATACAGTTTGCAACTGCGAATCTTTAAAAATTATCGTACCATCTAATATTAAATCGAAATTTAAAAGTAACGACTATGACTTATTTCATTACTGCAAAGTTTTGCCGATACACCAAAAAGTTAAGAAAGCATTACTTGCGGAGCACTATTTTGATGAGAGTATTGACAGAATAACGAATATGTATAATAAGAATACGCGTAGCGCACAAAGAAAGCAGTTGATCTGTTGCCATTACAATAATAAGTACGGATCATTCCAACTGCAATATAAAATTCCACAATTGATTAATGAGTTACCTGTAAACCTTAAACAAAAAGTAAATAAAAAGAATATTAAATATCATTTAAAGGAATACTTTCTATCTACACTCAAAGATTAGTTATATAATTAATATATATTAGATAAATTAATTAATTATTTTGATAGATAAATAGTAAATAAAAACAAACGGTATGATGAGCATATGTGGGCTTTTGTAAAGTTAAAAAAGAACATGCTGTATCGAGAAGACCGATCTCAGAACCCGTACTTGTACCTATCTGCGTGTTTATTGTATTGAGTCAATGCGAATCGGCATCACTCGGAAAAACTAGAATTAGTTGTTATGTAGTGTTTATATTGTGTGTAGTGTATATATATATATACACACACAGGGTTACAAAAGTCGTGCTAGATCCGTTAAAGGCGTGGAGTACCCATCATTTGTGACTTATTTCACTATGAAACCACACACACACACACTCTAAACTTAACCCATTTCGAGATATTCGACTTTTTATTTTTTTTATTGAAAATTGCCGATTTATAGGCTTCTAAATTAAATTTTGTTTATTTTGTGGGTTTTATTATTATAATTATTGCATGTTTACATGTGTAATATGATGCTATAGGACGTCAATTGAACAGGCCGTAGTAGACAAGTAAAAGTTAAGACATGAAAACAAATATTAGAAAGTTCATTTTTCTGTAAGGGATATTACAAAAAAATTGTATGGCAGTTGTTCGACAGATGTGTTTAAAAATATCTTTAAATATCTACGTTTCATCAGCTATCCAACGATGTATACCAATCTAGGGTTTTTATTACATTTCGTGGAAAAAAAGTAGTTGGGACGCTCTAGGTAGCAGTTCTAACAGACCCGCGCCTATTTGTCCTTCAAGTTAAGACGCACCGTGCGAGCGAGACAAGTGACGATTTATGTAGGTGCGAATGAAAGAAAAATAATCGGTTCGTAAAAAATATATACATACAGGGTATATATATACCCTGTATGTATATATATATATATATATATATACCTGTATGTATATATATATATACAAATATCAAAGCTGTCAGTTCAGATGTTTTAGTTTACTAGTACAGAAGCTTGTAAGCTTCTGTGCTAGTTGACTGCACACATAGTGTTATGGCAGAGAAATCATAACATTAAGTAATATTATTTTTAAATACGGTGTATCACTATGTCCATATATTTTGAATTTACTAACATTTTTATATTTTTTAAAGAATATTTTATCCTCCATATTTTTTACGTTATGTCCACAATAGCTTTGTCATTAAGTCGACCAGGCAAGCGATTTGAAACCCAAACTATCACACGAAAAATGCCTTTTACCAATTAGAATTCCCGATAAACATGTTATCTGACCTCAATTGATTAAATCTAACTGTACAGTTCCACTTCTGCTCTGATTTAATAACAGAACAGGCCTACTGGGCGCAGTCATCCTATAATTCCTAAACGAATTTATTTCGGATTTCGGCTATTTCAATGGACACTATCCAAAGATTGTGTAATATCAATTAGGGTATATTTTACTTTGATTAGAACAGCTATTTATTTAATTTTATGTATATTCATTTTTTATAATCGGGTTTGTTGGTAGGCTATATAGCCTACCAACCAAACCCGATTTCAGGACAAACCAGTTTTGCCTAGGCTAAACTAGTTCTTCCTATAGGCGATAGGATAAACCAGTTTAGGCTATTCCAAACTAATTTGTCCTAAGCCCGATAGAATAGACCAGTTTAGGCTAGACCAAACTAGTTGATCCTGATATAAATACGCACACCCTAGGATAAACTGGTATGGTCTAGTCTAAATATTATAGTACATTTAGAAAGTAAAAATAAATAGATAAACTGAATAAAATAATCGGTAATTGGAACAATCATATTTTTTATTAAACTAGAAAGATTCGTCGTTAAAAGTTATGTAGTATATACTATAACAAATAATACTGTTTTTGTAATAGAAGCAATAATCATATTATGGCTTCTTGCCAAGAAGGCAATGATACTCTGCAATTCTAAGTGCCACCAAAGCAATCCATGTAAAAATAAATAACAATTTTAATAATTGACATATTGATTGATTGTTCGTATTACCAATTATCCATATCCACACTAGGACCTTCTTCGACAATAATATATTATTATTTTGTCGAGAATGGGTGACATTGTAGCCCGGACATTGATGTCTGAATCGAGAGATTCGAGGGGCTTTATCCTCTATGATAAAAAAATTCGAAGATGTATGTGTGGTTGACTGCGGCCTAATCTCCTTAACATAGGATAGGGCTCAAGACCCTCAATGTGGACATATAGGAGCTGCATAATTATATATGAAATTCCGAGATAAATAACATAATTCTGGGATAGTTCCCTAAGTAAAATTTTAATAACAAATGATAAAGTGAGATCAGAAATATTATATGAACTATAACAACTTTTAATTATAATTTCAGGTGCTGAAATCTGGCCAAAATGAGCCTAAATACAAATTTCAAGAGCCAAACCCGTTTGTCTCTGAAGAGGAGGAAGGTGAAGTAGCATCTGTTGGCTATCGCTACCGCAAGTGGAACCTTAACAATGGTGTTGTCAGTACCTTTCATTTTCCAGTACTAATTGACTTATGTGCACATCAAATTTATTATATGTTAACCTTGAAACAAATATTGGTTGGCTTTCATAGTATGACAAATATAAATCTTGATGTGTTGCTCAATAAGTTACAATCATATAAAATTAATACTTTTAATTTAAAGTAATACTAAACAATATGAACATTATACTTTATTTACACTTTTTCTTATTGGTTTCTTTTGGATGACATTTACATCAATTCAACAATTAAACCATAGGATCTTTCAAATTGAAAAAAGTTTACTTTCAACATAACATTTCAGGCATATTTATGTATATGCCATGCATTGAGTATTTGTCACCATGAATAGTATATAATAGCATAACAGCACATAACATACACTGGTGTCAAACTGCAGCATCCCTGGCCAAAAGCTCTACAAATTGATGTTTTCTATTTCTGAATATCTCTTTTTTTTATTTTAGGAATTAGTAAACCAGCCAAGAGCATAAGTCTAGGGGGCGTACTCTTAAAAACGATATTCGATATATCGTGGACTTCGTCGTGTCGTATCCTACTCTTAGTTACTATCGTTTAAAGCATTCCACCGAACGATCGAACGAACGCTATTAATTTTGAAATAAGAAAGCCTCAAATGACAACGATGAATTGAATTTGACAGATGAACATTCGCAAAATTTACGTCAAATTTGCGAAAAGTAATACGATACGGTCTGAGGTGTCGTAATCATCGTAAAGGAGTATGCCCATTCGTAGTATCACCTTTACTCGTCCTTGTGCCTTAACCAAACTAATACCAAAAAATAAGTAACAATTTTTAACAAAACTCTGCAATATACCAAGCCGAAACTTCGCCGGAGATAAATCCACATAATAATTAGTAATTATTTCACTTCCATTTCATTCGCCGTGTATTTTTATTGATGATATTCTAATTTCATTGATAAATAGTCTCTTCGGTATTGCCATATATTAACGACCGGATCGATTGGTCAAAAATATATTCGATACATTCTACTGCCCTCTCGTGAAAGAGTAAAAGGAATACCAAAACAATTAATTTTCTTTAGTCTTTTTTCTGCTTTCTCTAATATTTTAGTCATTATTCTGCTATTTGTAACGAAGACGAATCCGCCAATCAGATAAATTAATCCAGCCGTTTTTGAATTTATTTTATGTAAAGCAAAGATGTTTTTTTATGTAACTATATAGAATATGCATTACTACTACAAAACTAAGATTCCAATCTGTGATCTGTCTATACATAAATATACATACAATTCGTAATTTGAAAGTCTTTGGTGTTTAATTTCTATTTTACCCATCGAAATAGAGTCAAATAGTTTTTAATAATTGAATATATAGTTAAAAATCTACAATATATCATAAAAATCATTATGGTACAAAATCATTTTTGGCGATACTAAAGTCCATACTACAATGGGCATTCTCCTTTGACGTTTATTTTGCGAATGTTCGTCTGTCAAATTCAATTCATCATTGTCATTTGAGGGTTTCTTATGTCAAAATTTATATCGTTCGTTCGATCGTCCGTTGAAATGTTTTAAACGATAGTAACTGAGAATAGGATATGACACGATATTATCGAACATAGTTTTTAAGAGTACACCTCCTTGTTAGAATCGCATGAACTGCAATCTCAAGTAGTCTATACTAATATTATAAAGCTGAAGAGTTTGTTTGTTTGAACGCGCTAATCTCTGGAACTCCTGGTTCGATTTGAAAAATTGCGAAGAAATAATGGAAGAAACGGGGAAAATTATTCATCTTTGAGGGCTTCCGTTGCGTGCGCTGCGAAAACGGTTCTAGATACCAAAAAATATGTATGAAAGAATTATTCCTCTTAAAATGATCTAAAAAAATGTCCGCGATAGTATATGTCATCTTTTAATGTTAACTCACTAGAATCGTTTTTATGGTGTTCAAATTTGGATATGTCGCGTTGTCAAGATCGGGTAACAGCTGAGGTGGTTGCTTGCAAAAATAAATATTATGCTCAAATTAACTATTCCACGCGGACGAAGTCGCTGGCACGAATGCATGAATAAAAGTTAATTATTTGTAGGTACTGGTCGCTCGCTGTGAGCACGACGCGGTGATGCAGGGACCCCAGGGCGAGGCGCAGTTCCTGTCCATCAAGGCGCTAAACGAGTGGGACTCCAAGTTGGCCAATGGGGTGGAATGGCGGCAAAAGTTAGATACGCAACGCGGTGCAGTGCTGGCCAACGAGTTGAGGAATAACTCATGCAAGCTTGCCAAGTGGACAGTGCAAGTAAGTGTTCTTTATTTTTTTGTATTATACATGCTATGTTTGTAAATGACACAGCCTGCAAAAACTTGCATGTTTATGTGGTTTTTACGAACTCACAATTCTCACAAGAAAATTTTCACTATTTCCAAACAAATGTAATTAATGTTTTTCTTTCATGTTGTAAATATGCATATACAAGGTTAAGTACTCTATTGTAGCAGGTGTTATTTTGCGGAAGTCCATTGTATTACAAAGGATATTGTTTTTTGCTGATTCCGCGCAGTTGATGATGACTTGTCCAACAAGCAGACAAGGTCGACACGTGTTTTGTCTCTCAGCGAGACATCTTCAGGATTTGTTGCCCGCTCGGTGACTCACGAGCGGCTCGTGAGTCAACGGAAAGCGGAACAAACAAACAAACTCACTTTCCGATTTATAATATTAGTAAGGATTAGTTGAGTCGTTCGTGAATGAATGCTTCAATTGGACTAGTCCACTTCGCAGTTATATCTCCTTCACTCATTCATTCTGGTCCCAACTAGTTCAGTAGTTCATTAGTTCCCAAAACACTTCTTTCACTAAAGGAGAGTAAAGCGAACGGATAGATTACAAACATAGCGTGCGAGAGCGAGACAGTTGATTGGCTTGGCATCCTGTGGGTCAATTCCACTAACAAAATGAACTGAACCATGCCGCTTATCCAATCCGAACGCTAGAATATCACGTCATCTAACAATTTATGCAATTCTATTGGTTAAAAGTAATGGTTCGGCTGTGATTTGTTTGTGGAATACAGGAACTAGAATCTATCTTATGGCGCAAACATTATGTTTAGTTTTACTTGAATAATTAGTTGAAGGAATAATTTGTTTATAAATAATTTCATATTCTTTGCTTAAGTTCTAGTCTGCATGTGCATCATATATATGAGTGTGGCGTATACTAATCTAAATTCGTATGTAATATCTGAAAAATAGTGTAAACATTTCAATAGTTTTTAGTAACTTTTAATTACTCCTGCATTTTATGTATCATACATGTGTTTAGTTATGCAGTCAAATTGACATAATGTCTCATACCTACTTAAAAGAACTACGATACAGATGGACTAATTGGACTATACGAATGAAATGACGTAAATGAACTATTTTATTTATTTTTATTTTATTTTATTAGGAAAGCTTACAGCTACATTTACAATAGAAGTAACATTTATAGGCTAATTACAAGCTTCCACATATAAATTTTTAAATTTTCTTAATTTAACAACAATAATTTATTCGATTACTTCCCGCATTTCAGTTAATAAACGTTTAACATATTTAGTTGTGCCATTAAATAAATCAAATCGATTATCCATTATACATTTATGATTCAAATCGTTAAATAGCTTAAAGGACCTAAGTAAATAACTATTGGTTCTGTAATTAGTACGAGCATGTGGAATGCGAAGCAACATGAATCTCTGGCGAAGATTTGAGGATGGAACTTTTAGCTCAATTTTGCTTAGAAGCTCAGGACTATCGATTATACCTTGGGCTATGTTCATAAGAAAGCATGTATCAGCGATTTTCCTACGTAATGAAAGTGGTAGCAAATGCAGTCGCATACATCGCTGATTATAGTCTTGTGACTAAGAACTAAGCGATAAGGTGACTCAAATGGACTACTGAAGTACTGAGCCATGTGAACTAGAAGAACTAAATGAGTGATATACTTCATCCAGTCCAATTGAAGTATATCATTCTTTACACTTCAGTGAACTATTTTGCGCACCTCTAGTAAGGGTAATGTATTCTGTTGTCCGCAGGCACTGCTGGCCGGCTCGGACCAGATCAAGTTCGGGTACGTGTCGCGGGCGCAAGTGCGCGACAACTCGCGCCACGTCATCCTCGGCACGCAGCAGTTCAAGCCGCACGAGTTCGCAGCGCAGATCAACCTGTCCATGGACAACGCCTGGGGTATCCTACGCTGCATCATTGACATATGCATGAAGCAGAAGGATGGTAAGTAGTGATGGTCGTTATTTCAATAACAGATAATATAATTCATTATTTTCCCGTAATGAATAACACGTTATTTAACAACGGCTTATACTGTTGTCCTGCTGTTGCTGTTGACAATATTATCGCCTAGTTGCAATGTTGTTGTTGCCACTTGCGTGTGAGTACGACTGTGCTACAAGTAGTGTTGCCAGGTGTCCCGTTTTTTGGGGGTCTGGGGACGCGTCCCGATTTGTGCCTGATCGGGACGCCAAATGTCCCGATAAATCAAAAAATGGGCAAAAAAAAACATAAAAACTATTATAACTATTTATTTTCTCGCCAGGATCGGGCCTGTATATAGCATAAAAATTTTGTGTATATATATGTACATATACAGGATTACTGGCAAGTCGACCCACATCCGTCGTGAGGTGATAGTTTTGATCAAAACAAACAATTTTCAGCCCATATTGCCATATCCAAAAGTTACCCGTTTTCAAGATATTTGATGTTTTAGGTTTTTTTTATTAAAGGTCACTGCTATTTTTTTTTATTTCCAGCCTTTAGGCTAGAATTTTTTATGGATTTTGTATTAAAGACATTCAGAATAAACTATTAATAAAATAAAACTATCAAAGTTTTACAAGACAACGATTGGAACGACCCCAGAACTAAAATGTACATTGTTTTTTTCCTAAAACCTCTAACTTCAGCTCTATCTCTGTTAAAAAAATTACTAGTAGCTATTCCTGCAAGTTGTACTAAAAACATCACTGTTTATCAAGCTACACAAAAAGGTACAATAGTTAGGTAAAATGTTTATAATTCTTAGAAAAAATGGTGACAAACAGATAAGCGGGAGGTGATTACGTTGCGCTTAACACAATAGGATTCCCTTTGTTATTGCCACCGCACTAATTGCGGTTTGACATAAAGGAGATAGGTAATGTTATTGTTGCTACTTGCAGGACTTACAAGTAATCCTATATATATATGTTTATTATATTATATATGTATAATATATTGTACATTATATATAATATATATATTATACATTATAAAATATTCCAAATAGGATGTTGCAGGCCCAGCATCAACTCATGAGGCTGTCGAAATTTTGCAAAACCACACATTTTATAGAGTACCTACTGATGCTTTCAATCATGGTGCTATAAAAATGTTTCCACTGATGGTGAGATTTTACAGCTCAACTACAAATTTAAAAACGTGTGTTCTTATAATGTAACATTGAATGTAAATAAGGTAAATATTAAATTATGTACAGATCAATGAACTTTTAAATACGCCAGAAAATTATATTGATTAAGTAATTAGTTTTAAATTATTAAAATTACTGCACAATATTCTGACAGTCCTAAGCCATATCATTGTTAAGAATAACTAAGCTAGCTATAATAACAATCGTACTCAACAACATTTGTCAAAACAGCAATATAACAGACAACAGTTTACAATAACAGTTATAGGAAAATAACATAACAGTGTTATTCATTATTACAAAACAGTCGTTATTGTCATCACTGATGGTAAGTGTGACACCTTGTAACTTAGTTGTGTAGATTCTGAATGATGACTATTTCGTTTTTTTTAATGAACTCTCCTCTATTATCTGCCTCTGGATTTTTATAAGGCTTGAATTGAAGCATGCATCCTATCCATATTTTGAGCCTAATCATAAATATAGAAAAGTCATTTTTTTCTGTGTCTAGTTTCAAAGGAGATGGCTAAACAACTGCCCTTAACATGTATAAATATATCACACAGCCTCGTAATTTTTATATATTCATTAATGATAATATGCAGAATGAAAATAAGTATTTTATTCACACGATAATATCGATTTCCTAATCGATGTTATTGTATTGAGAGTTTATTCTCACAGCACTTTAAAAATGTCAGATGTCAATGTGAGATGTTATACGACTTTTGTTTGTTCGATTGTTCGTTGCGATATCACTTGATGTTTTATTTTAATACTGACCCTGCTTTTCTAAACGGACCTATTGTGTATTGTGCCTACTTGCCGACTTCAAATGCGTAACGAAACTTGAGCGCATTACTCGATATGGATATACATTATAAATAATGGTCTTGCGTATTTTAATCACAATCATAAATTAAAGTCGACTTTCTTCAATATATAGGTATCCATCATTCACTACAATAGTAATATATTACCCAGTTATTTTATCTGTACTAAAATGCCTACCTAAAGTTTAGTTAGTTAAAGTTTTGCGACCATAATATCGTAGGAGTTTCTATGATATGTTTTTCAAGATTGTAATAATATGAAAAGTTCATGGAACTTTTTTTATATCACATATTAACTTTCAGGTACCCAGCATTAGATGCAACTACATCCAGTATTTATACATTGCAGAGCAATTGCCCATACTGTACTTAGCCATCTCCTTTTCATCCGATATTTTGCTGATACGAGTAACGAAATCTTTTGTGAATGTATATCTTGCGTTTTATGAATGTATATCTTTAATTGCAGATTTAGTTCGCCAGTTATTGACTGATAGAGAAATAAGAGATGAGATGAAAGAGCAGAATAATAAAATTTTCCTGATTTTGAGATTCTTAATTCTACATGCTCCAGTTAGATTTTATTATATTAAAATATTCTGCCTGAAATTATAGCAGAAATATGTTTGCTGATATTCTTTGCCTATTTTTAGTATTGTTTAGTAGATAATTATGCCTTATTCATTATTGTACTAAAATATATTTATTTCTAAAATCATTCAACATTTACAATTTCTCTCTCATTTTACATGTTGACTAGTAAAGAATGCCTGGGGCAATAACTCTGCCTTTTGTACACCTGGTTACTTGCTGTTTGAAAAAGATTACACAAATGAAGAAAGATATTTTAAGTTTAGATACGTTTGCTATTTAAATTCACCTACTAAAGTCTTTTTTCCTTTACCCACTCAGGTAAATACCTGATAATGAAGGACCCGAACAAGCCGTTAATCCGGTTGTACGACATCCCGGATAACACGTTCGAGTCGGACGCCTCGGAGGAAAGCGGCGACGAGCCCGCGGATACTCCCTTCGCACCGCTCTATTCCTACGGGAACGCCAAGCGGATCTAGCTTTGTGTGGTATTATTTTATGCTACGATCAAGTGCAAAAATATGTAGTAATAGATTAATTGCCCATTAAAACTATAAAAGTTGTGAAAATTCGAAATGTTAGAAACACAAGTTACAAGAAAAACTGTTGCAATAACATACTCCCAATGAGAGATTTTTTTTAAATTCAACTATTCTGACGCAAGAACGATTTCATATAAAATGTGTTTTTTTTACATTTTGCCACTACATTTAAACATTGTACATTTTTATATTTGCTCAGACCCTTAATATTTATTTATACCAATAATTATAGTTCTTATGTATTTTTGCGCTGGACCATAGTTTCAGTAACCAACTTGTACATTGTAAGATACAATGTACCTTCTTACACTGTTACAAATCGTAACTATGGATTAAATATGGATAAGGTGTCCGTAAAGGTATTTAGAGAGTAATCAATGTATTTCATACTTTTATTCAGTCGAATACAATGTTATTGTCACATTCTTTCTTTCATTATTATTGCTGCATTAACACCATTCCTTGACTAATATAGAAAAATAACTGATTTTATCAAGATTCCTTATTAATATTTAAAAAAGCAACTTCTTTAGATTTAGATAATCTAGTTGATATGCAAATAAAACCTCAAGCCATTACTAAACTTAACTTGAAAATGAAATATTCCTAAAAAAATATTAAATATTTTTTTTTTTAGGAATATTCATATTTTTTTTATTATATAAGAAAATTAATAAGATTTAAACACATAGAACAGGACAAATCCTTATAACCTTCATAATTACATAGTCATTAAGGCTTTCAGTCTCGATATATTTTCGAGTCCCAGCAAAAAAATCGAGACTCGGTCCCGTCCCGGGATTCCCGAGAAAAACGAGACTTTGAAAATAAGTTTCATACTCAAGGTTTATACAATTAGGCAATTCATACAAAATGTTTCAATTAGGTACTTTAAAAATTAACTATTACAATATAATGAAATATAAGTTAAATTAACATTGTTCATTTTTGTAAAAGGCACGTAGAAAGCAAAGGGCATTCAAAGTGTTTTCAGATAGAGAGGGTCTAATCTTGTTGCAAAAGTAACCTACATTAGAAAAAGCTCTTTCAGCGCTAGTAGGCGGGATGGATAACAAATAATTGTAGCTCTGATTTAAATACTTACCTCTGTCGCCACCATCCTCAAAGAGAGCCTTTTCTACATGCAAAGTCGTTTGCAAGTCATGGACACTAGTTTGTTTTTCTATTTATGAAGATTTGGCAAGTTTTCAAGCTCACAAGGTAGCTCTTCTTTAGCAGTTAAACTGTTGAGCTCCGCAATCGTGATATCATTAAAATAGTAGAACAAAAGAAACAACAAGTAAAGTTGTGAACGTATTGTGTTAGAAAGTCTCACAGACGGGTTGGAGTCTCGAGGCTCGAAAATACGACAAAATCGTCGAGACTCGGAATTTTCGAGACCGAGACTCCCCAAATTAAAGCCTTTATGGCCATTAATTTATAATAAACATATACTTTAGTATTTTGTAATGTAATTGACTGGTACATATTTGTTGGTAAATGTAACATTAAGTCAACAAATATTCTATGATACCTAAGAATATCAAAGAGCTATGGCAGATTTTTATTCACTATTTTGAAAGCGTCTTAGGAACTCACAGCAACCAATGATTATAAAATATTCATAAACTATTTTTGATGATTTTGGCACATTTAGGTAAGGCCAGGTTAAAAAGTAATTAATTAAAAGTAGCTATTTTACTTTGCCGGCATGACAATGTTTTAGTACAAGGTTGCCAGACTAAATAACTATTTTTCGCAATATTAAAATCATGAATGTTTGCTGTAAAATATGAGGTTTAAATTGTTTAAGATTATAGCTAATGTAATTTTTGGTTTAGTGTATTTATGTTTATACAGATTTTAAATTATTTCAATGAAATTCAGTATTAAAAATCTTTTTTGGCAATTAACATGAAAATGGGCGCTGGCTTAGAGACTTTCGTTTTTATTTTTCATTGCTCACACAGATTAGTTATCACTCAGCTCCACAGACTAGTAAGTAACCAAGTTCTCAGCTCCCTTGCGCCAACGCTCGAGTGTGTTCTGTGTGTTTTCGCTGCTTTTCCCCCGTTTTCTTCATAATTTTTGACCTGGACTGCCTAAGGACTCTTGTTTTCGCCACTAATAATACGACTCGGACTGTGATATTGCTTTTGTGACTTGGGTGTACTTAAGGATTTTGATATCGGCCTGTTTCTTGGATATTGTTGTTTATAAGGTTCTGAAGCCAAAATGAGTGGTCGCGGTCGTAGCCACGGCAGATCCTCTGTGAGCACACGCATTTTGTGTATTAATTGTAACAGTATTAATACACTAAATCTGTTGCGTTTTTGTTGTTGTTACGCAAAATAATATGGTTAATGAAGGCATAACCTATAAAACTTCTATGCAAAATTGCTCAGAAACCTGGACTCCTTAAATTACGATTTTATTTTCTTATTAATCAGCAATACATGCTCTTTTAAACAAGGTATATTTCATTCATAGACGCTTACTTTATTTTTGAATAAAAGATGTATGGGAAGCTGCCATAGCTCTTTAAGCTTTAAAAAATGATACATAACTTTTATAGTATGACATCATATAAGTTTATAATTTACATGTACAAATCAAATATATTGGAGGCTCCAAACCATAATTTTTAACAAATATCAACACAGTAATAAAATCAGACAGTGCATAATAAACTGTAATTTAATTTCCTACCATCATTCATTGTCACGAAAATCACGCATAGGTTGCACCTCCGCTACCTTGAGATTATCTTGAACCTCTTCTAATGTCTTGTCACCGGTTTCGGGCACGCAGTAATATATGAAAAACACACCGACATAACCGACACACGCGAAAGACCAAAAGACGGTGTGATGACCAAACACGTCTCTGAATTGCAAATAGAATTTTGTCACTATAAAACTTAGAACGCACGCGAGTTGCGTGGCTATACTCGAAGCGACAGCTTTGACGTTTACTGGGAATAACTCCGCTTGCAATACGTATGGCAGATTACCGACCCCCACGGCATATAAAACATTGAATCCCATCAAACCTATTAAAGGTAACATTGATATCGATTGCAACGTATCTGAAGTCACGTTCGCTATGTCTTGGAGGTAGAAGTAGGTTCCGACCGTGGTCATAGCTACAGATACTCCTACGCAGGAGGTTAATAGGAGAACCCTTCTTCGGCACCATCGACTTAGGAATGTCGCTCCTATACCTGAAATGTATAAGCAATTATTTTTTATGTAGATAAACCAAAGTCGAGTAGCTGTCAGTTTGGTCTTTAAAATTGGACGAAAACAAACACGATTCTTTTTACCCAACTACGCAACACAATGTCCTTCCTGGCAATATACCTATTGGTCAAACGCGTAAACCGATTTGAATTATTCTCATTTTCATTATACGAGTGTCATTATGGCGTCAGGCGTCATATTAGAAAACAGAAAAATGTTTTATTTACTAGCTGTTTACGTAAAAGAATTATTGACAACTAAATGGTGCTGCATTTACCTGCACTTTCTCTTGCCCTGATCCAAATTTAATTTAGGGGTCGGGTCTTTATGTATCCTCCTCTTCTATTCTCCTCTATCACTCGCTATTTCGCCACTCCTCCCCTCTTCAGCATATCATCATTCACCTAATCCATCCATCTTTATTTGGTCTCCTCACCCCACACGCCCATCTACATACATGTTCATAACTTTCCTTACCTGCACCCAACTGCACAAATCCGTAGATGATGCTCGCCCTTGGTCCGGATATAGAGCTACTCTGTCTAAATATCTCCTCCAAATAAGATTGAATTACCAGTATACCAGTCATATATTGGAGCAATTTCAAACCTACAAAGCGATGTAATAAAATAAATATATATTTAAACAGCATATTCCGATAAATAGTTATATATATCAAGCCAGTAATTAATATATAATAAACATATAAGCTATACTGAAAGATAGTGTCCACCATAAACAATTAATTCCAATATTTGTCTAATTTTGTTTTACATACCCCCTACAATGTAAAGTGATTTTCTATATTTAATATTTGTAAATAATTCCTTTGCTGTGGTTTTGTTTTCCATACTTTCCTTCACATGTGCTCTTATTATACCTAATTGCTCGTCAATCCACTAGAAATAAAGAAAAAATTATATTTACTGTTGGACTAAATAGATTGTTTGTATGTTGAATCTGTGACACATTTCCAGAAATTTTTGAACATCTAACTGCTGTTACATTGATAGCGAACGTTTGTTTAAGTATTAACAACACGTCTTAACGATTCATTAGTTAGGTTTAAACAGTGAAATTTCGTATCTATCCCTATAGTATGATCAACGAAACGCAATATGATAGATTGATTTGATCACTTTGAACTGTCATAAGGATGAATTCGCACGATAATCGTTTTATTGCTTTTGTTTCGTTGCTCATGTTAAGGAGGTTGGCCGTAGTTTACAATTTGCTTTACTAAGAGGCGCAAGTAAAATGAAGACGATTCACTCAGAGGTTCTCTCTACTACTCTACTTGATACAAATCAGAAATTACGAAATTAAAAAGCTCACCTTTTCGTCTTTGCACCCTTTGATGGATATGAATTCCTTTCTCGCTTCTGCTACTCTGCCGTCTTTCAAATGGTAATACGGCGACTCTGGTATCCATAGACAACATAGAGCGTACAGTATTGGAATGGTGACGATCATAGAATTGAGAACTGTGTAGGAGACGAATGGGCCTATGCCGTATATAAGGAGACTCCCAGAATTGTTCATTACTTGTACAGTCATTCCTAACGCACCTCTGATCTCTTTGTCTGCTATCTCTGTTATGTAGATCATTGTCACCTACAAAATATGTCTTATTTTACAGTTATTCAATAAGAGTAATAATAATATATTTTCATCCCATCTATTCAAAAATGTGGATATAATTGCGTGCAAAATATAATCGCGCTTATGCAATCATAAATTTGCAACATGAATACGGAAGAATAACAAATTAAAAAAGTTACTGCTTTTTTTTTTAATCCAAACTACGCAAACATTTTTATGTAAATATAGATTTTTAGTTATAGGATAGATACTTAAATTTACTTTTACATAATAAATAGGTACTCCATTCCAATAACATTTAATTTTACTCAAAAACGGAGATGAAGAGTTGACGTCTAATATAATCAATAAACCACTTACCACAGCCACAGAACCCGTCGTGATTCCGATCATGAATCGGGCCAAGCACATCAACAATGGCCATTTTGTGAACAGTATTATGCTCTGTAAAAAGAAATGACATTAATTGAAAGAGTAAAGAAAAGAAATAAAAATTCTCATATCGAACTGTACATTTAAACGTTAACTAAACTATCATAAAATAAAATAATAACCAACGATCGGATATTCGGTTGTATAAATTACCAAAATTTAAATGTCAGATATTATGACAACTTTATATCGAACAAATACCGAGATTCTTTTGATAAAACCTAGTTCGACACAATTATAATTGAAGACATGAGTGGATGAAGGTGATATGTAACATTTTATTATTTTTTCACTTTATTGCGTATATGAAGGTGTTATGTCCGTACACACATTTTGTTCTTTCAAACATTGTTGAAATATGCCCAAAAAATGAAGATA
Source organism: Scirpophaga incertulas (assembly GCA_036419045.1). Classification (NCBI taxonomy): domain Eukaryota; kingdom Metazoa; phylum Arthropoda; class Insecta; order Lepidoptera; family Crambidae; genus Scirpophaga; species Scirpophaga incertulas. Next base: position 25,987,007 of record CM071632.1, on the reverse strand, counting down.
ACCAGTGTATGAAAGTGTTATGTGCAGGTGGTCGGTAGTAACAAAAATGTATAAAGGTGTTAAGGGCACTTAACCATAGACTCGTACATACATATAACTAATAAATGTTATTATTTTTAACTTTGTATTAGTTTTTTATCGACTACATACAATAAAAATACACTAGATTGTTTAATATAGTCCAGTATTACTAACTAATAGTAACTCATATAATCAAATATCCACACAGTAATAATGATAACTTTAAAACTTGTTCCTGATAAATTATGAATCAGTGACATATCACCTTCATCAACTCATGTCTTCAATTATATTTGTACTATAAACAGTAAATAACGTTTTATACAAGTTTAATTAATATTTCTATTTACCACTCTTTTTACTACATATGTACATACATACAACTGGAATAAAAGAAAAATTTTACTTTAATAAAAATATTGTTTTTTTTTTTTTGGCCAGCCCACCACATCCTTCGCACTCTGCAGTGAACACAAATGTAATACATTAAACTTCTTTTAATATATTTTTAACCGGATTTATGGATTAATTTAACCGAATCTAGACATTATATTCTACTACCTACAATCTTTTATAACAATTCTAGAAACACATTTACATGCTTTGGAAGCTCATGTATAACGTTAATTAACAAAATATCCTATTTAAAATTTTGTTACTAATAAAAATATTCTAGAAGCCGTTTTTATAAAATGTTAACCAAGTATCAATTTCAGATAAATATGATATCCAATCCATAAGTATGAGAGGCAGAGAGAGAAGTGAGAAGCCCACGGGATATTTCCACAGCCAAATGCCACGAAAAATTATATTGGACCCAATCCTTTAAATATGACATTGTCCATACCCCATAAACATCGGTTCTAATGACTTTCGAGCTCGAAAACTAAAATAAAATAACGTATTTTATATCGTAATGATTAGATGATTTGCTGTTGGTTTGTGTTATGTACGTTATCAAGTCCTGTGCTCACGCTACAAGTCGCAAGTGGTCGACTGAGCCGAACGCACTTGTCAGTACTATACGTATTTTTAACTACGTAGCGCAGTACGTTTTTTTCTTTTTAATAATTATTATATACTTTATTAATTCGTCCGTTAATGTTTTTAATTTATTTTTATTTAAAGTTAATTATTCTATCATAATATTCATAGTTAATCGAAATTAACCTTTCCATAAATTAACTATTGTAACAGGCAACTTGACTAAACGCGAATATGACAAATTCTTATTTCTACGAAACGCAAGAATCCATTAGCAACTTCGACGAAACTGTCAATTCATGAATTTGACAAACGCAGGGACGCCACCAGACACAGATCGGCAAAAACGTCTTGTTTTACCGCTGTTAATATATGACATTACAACGTACCGCGCCTAAAAGGCCGGGCGCAGCGGACAGTAAGAAGGTGCGTCGGCGACCCACACGCTCACTGCAGAACTGCCCCACAACGCAGCCCAGCAGTGCACCCGCCGACAGCAGCGACACCACCCACGATATTTGTTCCTGTCACACAATATTCTCTTATAGGTGTTAAATAAGATTCTTACAAAATATTACCTAACTAAAGGACTGCGCACATGAGCGGTAACACCTCCGTCGATATATAGAGGTACTCTCATCACACAAAATTCTATTTACTGACATCGAAAAGCAAAGGAAAGAAAGGGCCTTTTCTACACTAGTGTGTCGATATGTGGCATATTTATATATCTTAAATACCTAATTTGGTTATTTTTGTTATACTTGTTCTTTTCGGTTTGATTTGGTTTGATGACGATTAACATTTAGATTTCAGAAAACTTGTCATTTTTGTAATACTGACAATAGTATTACAAAAATGATATATTTATGGCATGACTTATACATATTTTGAAAAACATACATGTAAGTAGATGAATGATAAAAAGATTTTTACACACACATTTGTCTTGTGAACATGATAATCAATAAAACGTTATTTAATAATGGAATAGCGGAATTCGAGTAACAAGAAAAAACATCCCGATATTGGATCAATAATGTAAAAAATTACACTTACGTCTGTGATTTGTAAGCTTGCCTCTCCATCTTTAAACTTGGGAATTGCGGGCGATGGCCAAGACAGCGTCGCCCCCGTGAACACGAATGTGAATGCCCCTATAGAAATGAACGAATTTTTTTTTTTATATAAGCGCACTTCATAATGACGAGGTTAGTTTTTAAAGTGATCGTCATGTCAACCTATATTGCTCCACCTCTGGGCACGGATCGTTTTAAACGAAGAGAAACTAGTGCTGAAATAAATATAACTGTATTCGTATGTGTTAAAGCAGAATAACGATACACTGCTGATTTTGTAACTCTGTTGCTCACTATATTACGTTACTATTATGAAGATAATTGTTACAGTGAATTCTTATATAGCAACAACACAACTGCAGTATCTCAGCAGTTTCAATCAAATTTGTTTGCAAACTTACATATTCAAGGGGCAGTTATTAATATTAAGCCTTCATAATCTGGAAGTATAATCTAGGTGTCGTTCCTAATGGCAACAGAAATAGTACACCTTTGGCGAAGTATTTAGAACTTGCCAAAAATACCAAAGCTGGCATTCAAAAGATAGATTTGTATTACTGTTAAGAAAAAATTAAATTTTTCAATAGCCGCCGCAACACTCGCCATAATTTTTTAAATCACTATACAACGCAGAAAAAAAATCAAACAATTTTTTTTTAAACCAATAGCTCTGCTGCCCTGTTAGGAAACCAATATAAGTAATTAATAAAAGGTAAAATAGAATAAAACTACCGTCTATGGAAACAATCGAAAACTAGTCTACCATAATTATTTTTTTCAAACGTAGCTAACTACTCTATGATATATAGACATGGAATTTATATTCACAACAATTACTTGATAACATTATAGCTCGAGTTCCATTATAGAAACGAGTAGTATGGTAGGTACAACTTTTCAGAAAAGAGAACGATCCAATTACTAAGAAACTTATAGAAATGAAAGTGGATGGGCGTTGTAAAGAGAAGAAAACCGAATAAAAGATAAATAGGCTGTGTGAATTATGATATGTTGAAGAAGAGGAGAGTGGAAATGGAGACACGTTGCGCCGACCCCAAATAAAATTGGGAACAGGGCAAGAGAAAGAAGAAGATAGTTATAACTGACTGTATTAGAAATCAAAAAGGTATATAAACAATTTATTATTATTTCACACTAGCTCTCCGCCCGTGTTACCTATATAAGATTTTCCCATAAGAAAGTGATAGTTTCCCGTGGTAACAATTACCCTACATCTTTCCCAAAGTTTCAAACTCACTCCATACCGTAGCGTTAAGACGTGAAATCATAACAGACAGACAAAGTACTTTCACATTTATAACATTACAAAATTTTCGGCCGCGGATTGTGCCGAAACGCTACCGGCGCTGTTACATCTACGTTTTTTTTGCTGCTTCTTTTAATGAGTACATTAATTCATGAAATTACAAATTCAAATAAACTACACATCAATACCTTATTAGTAGTGGAATCCTTAAAAGTATTTTTCCCGTAGGAAAGAGATATGTTTTATTATTCTATGTCTTTCCCCAATCTAACTAAGTATGAATATGACCTGCGCTCTTGAGGCGGGCTCTTTAGTTCAAAACCGATAAGGTCCTAGGCCTGCTGCCCGACCAACGGCTATAGGTAGTATTTAGTTGGACTGAGGCGTTTACATTTTATCGGATTTTCCAGCAGGAAAGATTTATTTACCTTTGGTATCTATTATTTTACATTTGCAAGGTTTTTTAATACCTACAGACAGATTAGGAACTCTGTATTTAGTAGTACAACAGTTAGTTCTTCAGTTGTTGAGAAGTCTTAAGTTCGCTTCTATTTTAAAATTTATTTAGTTTCTATGAGGTTAGATAAAAGCCAAGAGCTTCCCTTACTCTATAATTATACTTATGCCATCCCTTCCATCCAAGCCTTTTATGTACTAGCTCAGGCTGAGCTTAGTCGGTAGGTCATTCTAGTAGAACCACGCCGATCGGTTTCGAATACGACGTAATCATCGTGGCACTTGGTTGTGGTGATAGCCATGAGTATTCTCAGCCTTTCTTCTCCAGAGGGAGATAAAGAACTTATGCGAACATTTAAATTTAATCCATCACATATAAGCTAATAGAAATAATCAGTATCGACAATTAACAAAATTCATTAGTCTTAAAAATGACGACGTTCTGCCACCTTATGACACGATCCAAACATGGACAATCCTAATTGACAAGTGTGTCTAAATAGTATGTTCAGGAACTCAGCTGAATTTTAAATTGGTATAAAAAATGTAAATAATTTCAAAATAAATTTGTTTTTTTGCAAACACATCAAGTAACTGGTTCCGCTATTACATCCGCCAGTACTGAGCAATACATTTATCTAACTTCTCCCAGAATCCACAACATACAGTCGTGTGTTGTCAATGTATATCATGTTCCACAATCACTTCTGTATTTTTGTGACTTCAAATTCTATAATTTGATTATTGACATACCTTTTTTTTACTCTATTTTATGTTGAATCTTATACGCATGCATTGTCAGGTGTTTGAACAGGATTTTATGCAATGAACTCTTAATTGTTGAACTCGTCGGTGAACCGATTTTCTTGGGCTAACAATTAGACCATCACATCACACGAGGTTTTTGTGTTTTTTGAACGTTTAAAACAAAACCTAATTATTCGGTTGGAGCAGTATTACATTAATTTACAGACTGTTGCCGCGAAACTTTCAGTGAGTTTCAATAACTTTTTATCATTTGGAATCGTTGCCGAGTTATCATCTGCTCCACGACGAAAATATAGATCAAACAACAATGGTCTCCATACAAAAACTATCAGAGTACTAACGGAAAGAATAACAAATATGAAAAAACCATGCCTGCCAATCGTCACATAAACTGCGCAAATGGCGCGATATTCAAATTCTTTCTTCCTGTACACCTTATAGTACAAAAAACACTGTCAATTGAACGAAGTTTATGTCAAACTACAAGAATTTTAAAAGCTATGAGGATATTTTTAGCGTCATTTTAAAGTCAGTTTCGAGCGTTATTATAGATTGCTTAAACAGTTATTGTTGATAGAAAATCAATTATCAACAATAAGTTACTATTGATATGTCAGGCAAGTTATATTTATTTGAAAAGCTTGTTAGTATGGCAAAAAGAAGCACTGAAGTATAGAGGCTCAGGTGTAAGGTTTGCAAAATAACAAAAAAATCTTACAAACTTACCACAAAGTCCTGCAAGGTATTGAACTTTTCTACTCGTTGGTGATGACATTCTGAAGGATTATGTTTAAATTGAGTACTATCTGTATCATTGTGCGTCTAACATGATAAGGAATGAGCAGACGTTTGATTAGCTAGTGTATTCCTCTTATCAATGAATGTTGACATAATGAACTGTTTTTATTATAAGTAAGTATTCAACCCAATCCTACTGCAACGTTCCTTTTGAACATAACTATAACACATTTTCTGTATTTGTATCAATTTCTTCTTTCTCTTCCGATTCTGCTCCTAAACAAGTATTGCTACGAATTAAAATCATTACATATTTCTGCTTCTAATTATGTACTGTAATAATATGCCCACAAAATGTAACTCTTGAGCCATGTCATATCTTCCACCTTGTTCGTTCATTGACATTAACGTTGTATTAGGTTTAATAACCTAGTCTTTAACAAAGTTGTAACGAACTGTTTTTGTGTAGTAATTAATAAATACATATCGTTTACTCGCTGTCACTTTTAAAGCTGTATAACGAATATCCATCATAACCTTGTTCCATTTGAATACTCTAGTTATCCTTAGAACCTATTTCACTTGAATTCATATAATTACTGAAATAAACGAAAACAAAGGTTTTTACCTAACAAAACCGGAGGAATACTTAATATATAATCATCTCCTTAAAACTACAGCACTAAATTAGGAAGTTTGTTGGAAGATGAGGCTATTGAACAATCCCAGCCGTCCCAACTGTCGAATCCCAGCCATTGTGAGACTACAGAAACCCTTTTGCGGCAGACGAATATGAGGCAATATAGTATAGTAAACCTAATCTATATAGGTTACCCAAAAAATATATATTTATGCACTTTTGAATTTATTTGTATGCAGGTTGCCTTGCGATGTTTTCCTTCATCGTAAGAGCGTCGGATAAATGTATATAAAAATAAAAACACATGGCAAGTTTGAACCTAGGTCTCAGTACCGAAACGCCACCGACGCTGTCACATCTACGCATTTTTTTTTTGCTGCTTCTTTTAAAGAGTCAAACGTGATATTACAAATTCAAATAAAGTACACATCCTTAAAAGTCATTTTCGCGTAGGAAAGAGATATTTTTTATTCAATGTCTTTCCCCAAACTATCTAAACTATGCCCACCCACTGATATTTTAATATAAATGACGCATATTCATACTGCGACTTTTACCGTCTCCCGCTCTGGAGGGCAGGCGCTTTAGTTCAAAACCGATAAGGTCTTCCATCTGTCCGACCAACGGCTATGGGTAGTGTTTAGTTGGACTGAGATGTTTATAAACTGAACCAGCTTTGCTTGTACGTACATATAATCTCTTAATGTTTTAAGAAATTATTTGCGAATGAGACAGATCGTACAGAAAGTACAGGACGGAAAGAGACGCTACGCTTGCGCCAAACATTGCTTCGGAGCGAGGATCGACGTCTTCCTCACTCGCTAGTGCTAAATTACACCAATTAGCCGGATTTGAACGGAACAGTTTTGACGCGCTAGTGCGATATCTACCTCTTGTTTATGTAATACATCATATTTTAAAAATTGGACTAAAAATAACCCTAATAAACTCGCATACTATACCTCCTTATATTTGTATACATGTAGGTTTTAAAAATTAAAAATCTCCTCCTGCATCTCTCCCTCTGCTGAGGGAGAGGTCGTTCTTATCATTTGCCTGCACAGTTCTTAGAACTTACACTAAGTTTCGTCGATAGGTCATACCGATCAGACCGCTCCGACTGGTATGGAGTCTAGAGATAATCACAGTGGTACTTGCAGTCGCGGTGGTGTTCTGGGGACGTTTGGTACTCCTTGTGAGGATTCTCAGCCGCTCTCTCTTGAGGGAAACAGTCTTCTCAAATCTGACTACTGGCAGTACTACTGGAAAAAATTTCTTCCCATAGTACTATTAGTAATACCACTTGTAGTACCGCGGACAACATAAGCGATATCATCAGTGTGGTATGCAGGGACAACTGTAATTAATAATTTTAGCACGATCAAGAGCGGGTGACTGTTGTCAGCTGTCGCCTTTTAAACAGACACCAAATTCTCCAGTCTTTCAGTGACCACATAGCACCTCTGCGGAAACATTGAGGAAGTTATTAATGTGTAAATTGAGTTAAGACTCATTATATTAATACATTTACTAAATATCAAAAGCATATAGTGTTTCCCCTAAATCTTATGGCTTCTTGCCGTGTATAAGAAACGCCATCCATTTTATCCACAATATATTGTTTGGTTGTGATGTATTGTATAGTGTACTTCCTATATCTTCTCATTATACCTCTGAGTATTTATTCAAGTACCGGCACTTCAATTGCAGTGACATTACTAATTTACGATTATCATGATATGACTGCATTATCAGTCAGTTGTAATGAACATTTCATAGTAACAAAGATACATAATTCAGGTGCTGATACTTGCCAGCATCTCTACAGACACTGATGAAGTTTTTAGTGTGCTGGTACACAACTAGTTAAAGCTACTCTTGTTTAATTAGAAAAAAGTACCATCCACTGCTCCATAGTGAAAGTACAGTGGTATTGAAGAAAACTAAAATTAGTTCTCTGATGATCTGCTGGGACATCAGCTTGTTGCAATGTCATGTAATTATGCTTTGCGAACCTTCATATCATTTTAACAGTTACATTTAATATGTCAGTTATGCGACTATGAACCACAACACTGTAGTGAAATGCTTTCTTACAATTGTCAATATTATAAAACAGTATGATCTTGTCTGCTCTGGTGTATGGTCAAGATTTTCTATATTGTCAAAATCATTGCATATCATGGTTTAAGAAAATCTCTGTATACAACCTGTATGATACTGGCTATACCTAGCTGACAAACTCTTAGCACATTATTAGTAACATTCTTAGTGAACATTGTTAGAAATATCCTTGAATCTTAACTAAAAATATGATTAGTATGAACCATAAAACTATTACAAAGCTCAAAACTTAAGTGTACTTTTAATAGAAAATACTCAAACTCTTATATATCTTGATAATTTATCCATCTACAAATTGTCAATCAACATCATAAGTGTTTACCAATTTTGTCTGTTAGGTTACTTGTGCCTCACAGTATAAACAGACAACACAAATATCAATAACACAATAAAATTCCACAAAGATTGGCATATAAATGATATTCATCCCATCTTTATGTCGTAAATATCATGCAAAAGTAAACAAATTTATTCTATTCCATTCTACAGAGGGCATAGTAAGTACAAAATTAGCAAAAGTTTTATTACATTTAAAGTTTTATTTATAATGTGAAAAATAACTTGAAACATTATTTTCATTGAAGCAAAGATTCTGCAATAAAGAAAAGTTTTATGATATTGAATTAAATTTAATAATAGTGGGTAAATGTGTAACAGAAAATTAATTAAGTTTATTTTATAAATCTGGTGGCATGTTAATTAAAATTTTTCTCATTTGTAAAGCAATAATTGGTTTACTCGCACATATATCTTCAAGAGTATATGGTGGAAGAAGGCTAGCATCCCCAACTATAATATTGTCACCATCTTCTATTGCTGGGAGCAAATTAGATGTCAACCAATTTATTACTTTTTTTTTCCTTTCTTTTAGATCTGCAACTGGATTTGAAATAACTGCATTACTGCTTTGAATTATATTAATAGTTGTTTTTGATACTAACTCGATAATCTCATCTATTGAATGTCCTGGTATGAGAACGACTTGATAGGAATCTTCTTTTGGCACCAACAGAAAAATACTGAAATCATTTCAGCAATTTTAACCATTCCAGAAATAATAGGTATTTACGTATTTTAAAACTGATTTTTTTTAACTTTTACCTGTAAGATAATGGATCAATAGAATGAATAAATCCAGTAAAAGAAAACGTTTGTTTTGTTTTTACTTCAACATATTTGTTAATTAATAAAAGTAACGCTTGAGGATCATTTTTGATACTGTTATAACTGACTGTTCCTTTATTTAGTAACTTGTCCATCTTACTAAAACTCTCCATATGTATAAGTTACTCTATGACTAAAACTAAAAATAATATTATGACAGATTAATAAATTATATCAGAAGCGCTCAGAATGTGCTACGCGGTTACAATATCTGTGACCTAGCGTTGATGACGTCATGTCGGCGTTCCGGATACGGTGCACGAAATTTTAGCTATGAAGTTAATTAAAAAAATATACATTTCAAACTATATTCTTATTTTCTTATGTCTTATTTTGTCTTTGTTATTCATTAAGGATGTTATGCTGTCATAGATAAACGTAAAATCATGTACCTTATATATGATTTTATATTTATTTTCATCAGGGCTAGGTGGACATCCAAAAAATTGTAATTTTATATAATAATAATGGTGAAAAATATCGGGAATAATCTTGTATAAGTACAAAAAGATATGACAACAGAAACCACAAAGCTGTTCTATATCCAACCATATATATAAAAGAAGAAGCTGACTGATTAACATATCAACTCAAAGCAAAATCTAAAAGAGTTAGAAACTTGAAATTATGCATAAGGGTTCCTTTTATAACGTGGAGGAGTAGTAAACTCAAGCTCACTCCAAAGAGTGCTCACTCCGAGCGCGCTCTGACAACTACCGGCCTGTTCAAAATATCCGAGTAAAAATCAAATCACACACTCTAACACATGATTAGTACTATTAGTACCCCTTAGAAGCTCCGAGTGATGCAATCGAACAAATGTTTCACTTCACTACCTTTTTTTGAATTCAGTGAACAACACTAATAGATTTGAGATGAGTCATCGGTAAAAATGCAAACGTCAATGCCATAAATACGGTAAATGTTGTATTCATATTAAGTAGCATCAGACGTAACCTTCTCAGTAGTACATACTAACTGGTAATACTAACTAAAACTGGTGATTTTTATGTGTTGCGATTATTTTTATGTAAAAAATTGATGATAACTGTCGATTTTTTTAAATTAGTATAACCTCTCCATACAATAACAATAAAGACAAAGCTCTAGCGCCGCCCAACACGACGTAAGCTCAGTCGGAAGTTACCGTTCTGTTAAAGTGTACGTGTGATTGTTCGATGCGCTCAGATTTTAGTGTCCTAAAATATCTCCTATCTCGTGATTGAACGATTTTGTGTTGGTTTTCACTATGGATTCTGATTAACCTGGTATGTATTATATTTAGTACATAATTTTAACAGCTAATTTATTATATTATTTTAATTATATCCATAAGATGTACTCACGAAAAAAAACTCGTATGAAAACACATTTTGAGAAATCAAAGGACTTTTTAATAAGTTTCTCATCATTTCTAAGTCAAAATTTCTATTGTATGTTGTAAAGTAGACCTTATAGGATGTAATTAAAAACAAAACAGCCGCCCGAATGCGCCCGCCTATTTTTCGTGATTTTTTTTCTGTAAACATATATATAAACTTTTACTTAACGAAATTTTACTTATATTTTATGTATTTTTGTTATAGGGTCGTCTGGAGTGAAGTTTTTGTCTCGAAATGACTTGTTCGATATAATGGAACGCTCAAACACCTCAATTTTTAACGAAAAGTTGAATTTTATAGAAAAAGAACTGATCAATCAGTATGATGAAAATGATCAAAATATTGCTAATATTAAGCAAAAATTGTCAGTTATAAAACATCAATTTAAACAAAAATGGACAGCTGCTCGCAAAACAAAGGCCAGATTCCTTGAAACCAATGCGGAGTGGCTCAAAGGATACACATGGAATATGCGCCTTACTGCTGAGGAGAAACAAATAGTCGAGAACAGAAAAAAAGAAATCCAAGATAAGTTCCGCGAGCAACTTGGTCTATTAGTGGATATACAAAAGCAAACTTTGGCAACACCAATGATGGTAACACGAGTAGACGCTTTTTTGTTAACTATAACATATCTGCAGCAATTACCGGAATAGACTTAAATTTAATTTACAGATTTAAAATTATTTTAGACACATTGTGCTGTGGTTTAAAGATAAACATAGAGAATTTGAAAATTATTGTCAAGAAACGGCTAAATTGTACGTTTCTTTATATAACTTTTACCCTATGTCTCCGACCTTGCATTAAATATTGCGCCATGGGGCTGAAGTAATAACGGAAGCCATTCTTCCAATAGGACAATTGTCTGAAGAAGCTGCAGAAGCACGCAACAAACATATTAGAATGTTCAGACACAACTACACCTGAAAGTTTTCCCGGTAGCTTGCAACGCAGATGTTTTAAACAGGCTCCTCTTAACCTCTGACCCTGTCCTAACGGGCATGAGGAAGAGGAAGAATAAAAAAAATACAATTTTCAGCTGATCTTGTAAATTTATTAATAGAAAGTGACATTTCAAATAAAAAAAAAATAAGTTTTGAAGATGAAAATGAAGAATAAATTATTGTATATATTATGTATGTCTTTTTTTTACCTTATTCAAGCAAAACCTTAAATAAAACATTGTTAGGCAGCCATTAAAAGTGTAAAATATTTTTGGCCAGCTTTTTGGGTCAAATACCCCTCTGTGCGTTGGCGTTGGCGACAAACCCCAAAATTGTCCAGAAATATACATTAACAATTTTGACTTAATGAATAATGCAGAATAGCTATTGACATAGTTCCTAGCGTCCTCGCTTTTTGTAAATTTTGCTTAACTTTTCAATAAAACCCAAAATTGTAGAGAAAGATTTTCATAAAATGCGCGAAGGCACTTTTTAGAGCTCCTGGATTGAACTACTGTTCAACATAAATGAAATTTAAAAAATATAATTATATCTCTTGTATACTCTTATAGTTCGTAGCGGAGTTTTCATATATTATTGTTTTATATAGAATATAAGAAAATAAATCTTATTCTAAACGAAAAAATCGGGTGGGGCTGTGCTGGGGCACACGGCCGTTGGTTTTAACGTGAAACGTCTATGTTAGAGAATCGCGTAAAGTAAAATATTGAAATAAAAACAAGATTGACGGTGTTTTAAGTATTTTATAAAAAAAACTCAATGTCACAACAGCGAGCTGACTATATAAGTGAAATATTCACACCACATTTTTGTTTCTAAAACTAATAGTTTTTTAATTATTAAGGTACGATGATATAGACCTTTTCGTTACGGTCCACTTTTTAAGCCTGGTACTCGTATGTTTCGGCGTGATTTTAAAGACGTTTCACGTCAAAAACTTCGAAAATCGCTTTAAGTTTCAAGCTAAAAATTTCAAAAAAACGATAAATATTACTGCTACATTACTACGAAATGCGATAAACCGGCCGTCCGAATTCATTTGTAGTCCGAAGTATTTGTGCCTTTAGTACAAATACTTGATCTGTGATTATAGCTACAGCGCTCCTCAGAGTCGGACCTATAGCGAATTTGCTTCGCGGCAATATCAATAGAGCCCGAGTGATCGTGCCGTTGAGCATCAGTATATAGCGTGATTATCAGTTTTGATTACGTAACTATAATTTAGCGACATTTAAACTTATTTATTTTGAGTTTCATATTTTTTCTAAAGTTATTCTATTCTATATATTATTTTAGTCTATTATTTCTAAAGCTTTTTCACACCAAAACCATTGGACCGATTTGATGGAAATTCGGCAATTAGGTGATTCTGTTTTATGGTGATTTATACTCCACTATAAATTGTACCTAGTTTTATTCTAATCTAAGCTATATTTTTAATTTAAAACTAAAGCCGTCTTTTGCTAAATAGCATACTAGGTAATAAAATAAACATTATTTTTAACAACATCATCTGCCCTATTTATAATATCATCTTCATATAATGTGTTTCTTCATATTCTTCAATAACGAATAATTCCACAAAAATATTAATATATAAATTTTGGGTAAAGTACCAAAATCGCTTAGTCGTAGCGTCAACGCAGTATTTAGGACGTGTGACCGTATGTTCAATGAGTTGTCGGGACGCTTCGAAATACCTAACCTCGCAGAATGAAGAATTGTAATAGGTCTCTTAACGTAATTTTTCTATTTTCTCAACTTCTCAAAATCAAACATTATATTTTAAATGGCTTACTGTATATACAAATACGATATAATGTATAAAATTACTACAGAATTAAACATGCCTACGATAGGTGATAGATTTGTTTAGATTACGTTACGCTTATGTGTGTGTATATAACTGTGAAAATTCTAAATTAGACTTGAATGTTGAAAAAAAAAACAACGTGGAAAACCAATTGGATAAATTTTGATTAAATTTGATCACCACAAACATGAAAACAAAATAACAAACTACCAGTGAATAATATTACACCTAGCTACTCCTATATTAAAATAGTATTACACGTGTAATTTACATTTGTTTAGTCTGTAACTACATTCTTTTTACGTCATCTTTGGTTAAACGTCATAAACCTAGTAGCAAAATGGTTTAAATGAACGGTTACTTAACCTCAACTTTAAAGCATCACTTATAATAATTAAGTAGTTTTTCATTAATACGTATTTAGCTGAGCCACGGCATAAAATGAAGTATCGTTAATTAATAAGAGCCTACATGATTAATTTCCTTATACATATTGTTAGTCGTATTGTGTATAAGACGAAGACCTTAAATATAAAATAGTGCGAGACTGTAGACTATAGAGTATAATACTCTCTAAACCAACTTCACCATCTGTCATAGTGGAGCATATTGCGAATATCAGAAGTTTTTTAATTCAGGTACTAGTTTGATTCAGACAGGTCGTACGTTACGATATTGAATCTCAACATCGGAACACTTATTACGTTTTATTGCAGAAAAAAACAATTAATTTTTATTCGTTTTATAATTTGCAAATGGAACCTGCTTACAACCAAACTGGGTTTTGTAATAATTTGTTTTAGCACTGCTTAAAAGAAATATAAGTTTTTGTATTGTTTTATTATTCATTTCTACTCTTAAATGCAGACCGCCCATCATACACCTTACCAAAATCATCAATCGTCATTCATTCCTTTTTGTACAATTTTTAATAATGTGCTACGACGCCATCCATGTGATTCGGTAGTATTTTGACTATAATTCTGTTCAAAATCAATGACGAATTTTCCAAATAAAATATTAAAAAGATATCCAAGCTTGTTCGTAGATAAAGTTGCATTTGCATGCCACAACTAAAAATATTGTTTACCAAGTTTCATAGCTATAATCTGTTTGTGTTACACTAGCACTAAGAATTACAAAGACATTGCCTTATGTATAAAATGTGTGCTTTGAACTGAAAAGTTAAAATATCCAACTTTGTCATTATGTGAAAACAATCAATTTTTCTGTTATAAAGATGAAATGACAAAATGTTCAAATAGCATAAAGTGATATCTACAATTCAAATTATCTAATGGTCGTTTCGATAATAAAGTCAAACGTTTTAAATAAATGGTTGGAACGACTATAGATTATAAAAGTATGTATATTGTTGTATCAGAATGTGTATGAGTATTATTAGTAACTTACACGGCTTGGCTGGTCAAATATAACCAATTAAGCAACAATGTAATCAAGCAACATTAAGTTATTTTAAAATATTTACCAATGTCTTTAAAAGTAAAATTGCATTACATTATGCAATTTAACTTTTTTAAATAATTGTCAAAAATCTTCTTGTAAAATAAAAGTAATAATAATATTGTAGATTTTAATCAAAACCATTTAGAAAGGCTAAATAGCTCAAATTGTGTAAGTTAACGTAATATCATAACATATTTACTTTCTGCTTATGTTCCATGTTGATAATGAATAATAGCGTATGTCGGACCACGACCCAACTATGAACTCAACTTATTGTTGGGGAACTCCCGCAATAAATAATAATCTTTAAATAAATATAATCTTTATGATAAGTGCATTTGAGTTGAATTTTGTTTGTTAGTCTGTATCATTTGTGACCATATCATTGCTTATCATATGAATGAATAGTTACTAATTTGTACTCGCTCACATATGTATGTAACTACGACACCGCAAGCAAAGCAAGACCATTTCTAAATCAATTTAACTCTGGTTTCCCTTCAAAACGCATATAAATCAGCTTTGTGCAGCAAAAAGTCAATAAAACTGATAAAACCTTACGTATTTATCTTTGACTGACTAAATTTATTTCAACGTCGGCTATAATTAGAAGAATCAACGTAAAGACACGAGTGTAAGTATCAAGTTTTGTTGTTTTAATTTGTTTGGATATCGATCTCTGCATTGACAGTGGTCTCCATCTTGTTGAATTTGTGATTTATATTAATATTGTAAAATGGGCATTGTAATGTTCTTTGTACAAAACTGTATAAAAATTAAACAATTTCAGATATAATTAAACTAAGCTTTAAGAATAGCTTGCAACTTCAAAACAAAGGTGAGTACTAATATATATAATAAAAGTGTTACTAATATATGAAGTTTGTACGCAAATATTTTCTAGACGGAAAAAAATTGTATCTTGTCATAACTATACTTTCAATATTCAATACTATATAATATATAACTATACTCTCTATATAATCATTACTTGTAGTACAGGTAACGCTTTTAGTATTCCGTCTTTTGATGTTTTGAAAAAACGGGCACCTATCTAAATTTTACTTAGAAATAATTTTATATACCGATGCGAGACATACGATACCATTGACGTACCAACCGTGTTACTAATCGCGTTCAGATTACAATTCCGAGAACAAAGGCAGCTACGTGCTCATTCATAGGTGACGTGAAAATAAATTTCTATTGCAATACTTTTTAATGACCTTACGTTTTCTAGTTGTTTTACCGAAATACATATGATTATAATGTTTATATTTTGGTGAGAGTTCTTGTAAATAAATCTTCACATTATCAGATAGTGCCTTTATCAATATAATATATCGAATGTGTGGTCAGAGTACTTGGACTAAATTTATCAACACGCGTTCACCGCGGCGCATATTTATCACGGTTTGTAGCCGGTTTCTAAACAAGGCGCTTCAGTCGCGCAATGATTGTTTCTTAAATTTTGCTTTATTCATGTTATCAATTAATTAGGTATATGATATCAATATATTACCACTTATTTTTTGTCATACATAAGCTAATTATGTTTATTAATAGTAATTATTATAATAATGTTTTAACGATGTGTTTAAATAAATATAATAAGTAGTAACCGTAAAATTTAGAAAGGTTTGATATAAAATATTATAAACAAAACGTTAATGTTCTGACAGCATAGGAAAAACTTCTATGAAAACAAGTACCTACGTCATTCACTAATGTAATTTCTCGTTCAATAGAGATTGACATTTTAGACTTATTTATCTAACGGCGTTCATGTGGTAAATTTTTTAGAAGTGTTTCAAAAAAACTACCATATTGAAATACGTTGAGAAAGTAACAATGTTCGCTAATCGCAATGACGCCTAAAATACTGAACTGATTGATATAAATGAATTTAATTATAAATTAAATAAAAAAATGTCGGTAATGCTTAAAAATCTACATAGATTACTTTTTAATGCGAAAAACTTGTTGTAAGGGTTTGGAAATACAGGATAAATGTTTTTAAGGAAATTTTGTATAAATTAGATATAAATACAACATTACAACAAAGTTTGTAAAAATTTTACCGTATAGAGTAGTAAAATAGAAGATGCAAATTTTTGTTCGAATAGGCACCGAAGCTACTGAACTTATTTTTATGAAACTTGGTACCTATAGGGATAGTTTGAAACTCGGGGAAGAAAATTTTTATCACGCGATTCCTGCTGAAAACAGCTTATCATGTTCTGATGTAATTCGGTATGTGCATGGTTGGGAAGATTGGTGAAAAACATAAGAATTATGGCTAGCTAAACTATAACTTAGAAATCCCGATATAATGCGGACGAAGCCGTGAACGGAAAGCTAGTAGACAGTGTATACATAAATGAATCTTAACATTCATACCTACATTGGTTTGCAACAGATTTGGGTCGTTTTCTGCTTGATGAAGCTGAAATAAAAACGACCAATAACCTTTATTTTTGAATTATAATATTTTCGAAGAAAAAATAAACTGTAGGGCTCTTTTTTATTGATTGTGTTATGTGTTATACAGTAATTTTTCCATCGATCGTCAAGTCAGTACCTACCAATATAATTATCGCTCTGAACGCTCAATTATAATTTTATTTCTAATTAAATCACTAAGATCCCAGACTTAAATATACATATATGTCTTTTTTTGTTTCAGACTTACATTAACGTAAAATGTTCGCCTCAATTAAGTCCAAGAAGTAAGTACTTACAAAACTTTTAATACCTACATAATTAAAAGTATATGAGCCAACAGTACAACCTACTATCAGGTATTAAGCTACTAAGCACTTTTATGGATTAATTGTTAGAATTATTTTAGGAATGTTTTTGGTACCATGTCCATCCGATCACGGATTGATTTGAAAGAAATTCTTCACTGACAAATAACATAGCTACTCCAAATTATCATAGCGTTTAGAGCAAGTGATGTTCTCTAAAACTGTCCATAAATTATATAACCCAGCAGGTTAAGATTCTGAATAGACGATGGCTAGTCTTCAAGTCTGATGAAGTCATGAACGTTGGTTTCCAATCAAGAACGGAACATGATAAAAATAAAATTATGGAACATTATATTTTTATGGGATTAATGGCCGTTTTCACCAACCTTGTCTTAGCTTAGGCGACTCCTAAGTTGACATGCTGTCACTTTTTGTATTAACTGAAAAGAGTGAGACAACATGTCTCTTAGGAGTCGCCTAAGCTAAGACAAAGTTGGTGAAAACGGCTATTAACCTTCTTTTAATTTTGTTTATTAATACAGTAATACATCGGACTTACGCGATAGGTGGGTCCGAGCGATTGCCGCGTAAGTCGACGTTCAACTTTGCATACAAATACATATAAAGTATGTTTGATCGGGACCAGAGTCTCAAGAAAATAATTTAGAAGAAAAATAATTTAGAAAATGAATAATGTAACCTAAACCAAAGTTATTTTGATGAAGAAGGCTTTATATATTCTAATAATGTTGCTATTTTTATTCCCTGTTTTGTAGTAGAAACACGTTCTTCATTAGAATCTATTTATTCTGAAATTTGTAACCTTTTTTTAATTGAACAGAAGGACTCAACTGTTAAGTTTGCAATTATCATTTGATTTACCGATTCAAATCTCTTTATAACCGTTCGGACTGTTGATTCCAGTAGATCTAATTTCTTTGCCAGTTCAAAAATTTTAATTTTTGTCTTTAATTATATTCAATTTACACTCCCAAAGACAGTGTTTTTCTTTTCTTGTTAGGCTCAAATGACTCATTTTTTGTTCGTTTAGACGACATAATTATTGGTTATAACTTATAATTAAAACGCACTCTACACACGTAAAATAATTCTACGCGGAAGACGTTCAAACTTGTCGCAAACTGAACACTGAGAGGGCGGAGAGAGAGAGCCGAGCGGCACTCAAAATGAAAAACCACGTATCTCCGAATTTGCGTAAGTCGGGGTATCACTGTACTTTATTCACAATAATTAGTGTACAAAGGTGGAATACCCGAGGCATTTTCTGCCAGTCAGTAAACTTTCTGGTAAAACGCAATGTGGCAGTTGTACTATAAAAATATAAAGCAAATAGAAATGTAATAATATATTATAAATATTTAATCCTAATACATAAAGAAAAATATATAATTGCCTAAATTAGCTAAAAAGCGAACAACAGTCTATTTCCTTATTAGCCAAGGTTTTACTGCCCAAGATTTTCCTTAAAGAAAAACTTACGTAGGTATATTGTTTTTAAAATTCAATAAAAAAAGAATAGATTTAACAAAAAAAAAAGGAAACATTTCAGAAGACCATTTGAGATTTCCAATAAAATCCTTCGTTTCGAGGAAACCCTTAGTTACCTCAATACCCATTTTAATGTCGGCCGCTATCAGAGTGGTGAAATAAACATTTCAGAAGACCATTTGAGATTTCCAATAAAATCCTTCGTTTCGAGGAAACCCTTAGTTACCTCAATACCCATTTTAATGTCGGCCGCTATCAGAGTGGTGAAAATAACATTTCAGAAGACCATTTGAGATTTCCAATAAAATCCTTCGTTTCGAGGAAACCCTTAGTTACCTCAATACCCATTTTAATGTCGGCCGCTAGGATTTTTTTAAATTTCTAGTTGTCCTTTGAAAAATGTTAGAAATCTGAGGCTGCCATCAAAGCACTGAATCAATATCAAATCCTGTTGCATTTTGCATTCACACTGTTGCATAAAAAAATTATTTTACTGTCGCATGGAAATTGGTGCATTGCTCTCGGCATATATCTTGTTACACTTATTATAATATACAACACAGCATAAACACGGTTATTCTTCTTAAAATATTATATAATAATATTATTTTTTCTTATTCGTAAATCATTTTTTTCTGTGACCTCCATTTTGTCATCATCATTTCATCTAGTAGACGGCCACTGCTGGACATATGCCTCCCTTAAGGACCTCAACACCGTAGAGTTTAGTAGGAGACCTCCCTTTGCGTGCGACTTAACTAGTTGTTTAGATTTTACGACCATGAAGGAAATCAGTTGAATGAATAATTTTTAGTTTAGTTGTAAGTATGAGATGATTTTTTTTTTGCTCACATTTATAGCATATTCTGCTCTAATTATTCAACTGTTTTCCATTTAGAAGTTGCTTTCAAGTCAATAAGGAAAGCAACTTCTAAATGATATCTGTCTTTTATATGCTGCAAATCTTGTCATCTTTCAAATCCTCAAAATGCCGGTGTTATCTTCATTACGCGACATAAATCTTTTATTTTCCGATAAGTAGTGCTCGGAATAGGTAGTTTAATTTTATGTACTTACGATTTTGTGACATCAATAGCATGGATATATGCCTGGAAACTTACTATTTTCAGAGATTGTAAAAAAAATATATAGAATTTTCAAAATAGTATTTCATCTTTTACCTTATTGTTGTAATAATAAGTTGTAAACATAAAATTTTACAATAAAAGCGTAAAGAAACGAATAGCAAATAAAAACAGAAAATTTTAGGTTTATCCATGTTCATGGTGCACAAGGTCGCATTTCCCCCCCCTCAAAATAAAAGGTTTATCCATGTTGTGAAGCTGCGTGCGCGTCTGGCTAAGCGCGTATGCCGTGGTGAAGTCTCTCTGTCTGGGGGATAGGTCGCATTTCCCCCCCTCAAAAAAAAAAGTTTATCCATGTTGTGAAGCTGCGTGCGCGTCTGGCTAAGCGCGTATGCCGTGGTGAAGTCTCTCTGTCTGGGGGATAGGTCGCATTTCCCCCCCTCAAAAAAAAAAGTTTATCCATGTTGTGAAGCTGCGTGCGCGTCTGGCTAAGCGCGTATGCCGTGGTGAAGTCTCTCTGTCTGGGGGATTGTCCAGGGGTTCCCGACAGTCCCTCCTGTGGCGATGGCTTGACCAGCTTGGTCGAGCCGGCCCCGGGACACATGACGGTCGAATCGCAAAGCGCACCCCGCCATGTGCCCCACATGGGCCTAAAGAACTAGGGGGGGGGGGGTTAGTGGGTAGGCCGGCCTTCGTTTCTATGACCGGAGAGCCCCACACACGGTGCATAAGGTTAATCCATGTTACGCTTACATTTACTTTTTTTCTGCAAGTACATAAGTTTAAACGACCTATTCCGAGCACTACTGATAAGTCTTCTTCGAATTCCTCCCCCTACTTCATTGATCGATATTTTCGTATGTATGCCGCGTGGATAGCTAGATCTTTTTCTAGCACAAACAGGTTTTATTGTACTTATCAGTAGCCCGGTATACAAACATTCCACTAATACACAAGCGGATGGAGAGTATCAAAAATATTTGTTTTTCTTAACCTAATGTAATGCAATTATTGCGATTCGGTTCTGTTTATCACCCCATTCCAATTTAATATCAGAAAAATATTACGCAAACCATTGGCGCGAAAATGAGAAAACATAATGAAAATTCATACAAGAACGACAAATTCTAAATTCAAATGTAATTATACTGTTTATTTTTATTTGGTAACAGTTAACAGTAATTATGGCCAGACTAGGTATAAACTTCCCGAATATGGACAAAACTTGTAGATCAACTGATATCCTTCTAGGAGCTGCTTTTGCATACTTGCATAACCAAAACAAAAACTAAAAGAATAGCGTGTTAAAATCTAAAGAACTAGTAAAGTGATACGTAGGTATCTACATTTTAATATACAATAATTTGAGTGGTGTCTAATTTAATCATCACTATGGATATTCATCCATAATGATGATATAATAAAAATAATATTTATTTACTCATAGTGATGATTAATAGAATAGGAAAAATGCAATAATCTTATTTTTAACAAATATTATAATGAGGAAATATTTGAGTTTATTTTTGTTTGTAACGAATAAATTCGAGAACTATTGGACCTATTTAGATGAAATTTGGTATAGAGATAGATAGTAGAATCTTGGGAAAATCTGACACCACGCGTGGAAAGTTAGTGATCTATATGATGCGTGATGCATAACGCGAAAATGAGTACATATATAATATTTTATAGTCACGAATTAGCGATTAACAAACGTTAACTATTGGGTACATAACAAATTTAAATGTCTTAGCGTCGATTCTAGTTTACGAATCGAAAGATTTACGGGGCCAGGAGTCTGTCCCGCCGAGTCTGCACAAATATGTTTTACATTTATTAATTTTATTTGGCGCTCGTATGGTGAAGGAAAAGAGAAATATCTGCGATGAAATTCAATGGTTTATGTACCTTTGTCGACTAAGGACTAATCGCCCTAAAATATGATAGACTCGAGCCTCTCTGTGGACATGAACTGTGATGATGAAAGTTCATTATTTGAATAGCAGTACCCAGCTCCTCACCAGTCGTTTTATTCGTGATACCTGTATAATAATTCTTAATTTCAATATCTTATATTGACCTACTTAAAAGGCCAACGTGTGGTGGAAGTATATTTATAAATTCTATATTGCAATTTGTGCTTATTAGGAGTACATGGGCAGCCGTAGAAATACCGGAATGTCCAGTCTGCTTAGAGACGATGTCTGCACCCATATTACAGTGCAGCACGGGACATAGCCTCTGTCACAACTGTACAAACAAACTCTATCCGCCAACCTGTCCCATATGCCGACAGCCGATGAGTCAGATGAGGAATTGGCAATTAGAAGAAATGATTCTCAAGGTACTTAGTTATTATTCAATATGTCGGCGCGTACGAATGGACCAATGTCTTAAGTTTTGTAATTTTCAGGCAAAAGTACCATGCCCAAACAAACTTGCTGGGTGTGTGTATACTATGATGTCTATGAATATTGAAGATCACATCAAGGAGTGTATCTTCCGTACGATGGAATGTCCACTTAGTGTTTTCGGTAGATGCTCATGGAATGGTATGTTAAAATTAGAAGTAGTTTTAATAACTGGGAGCGACTATTAAAACTGATCTGTAAACGAAAACTTATTTAAAAAATTTGTTACAGGTGCACTGAAAGAGATGATGAACCATTTCAAGGAGCGTCACCCGACCAATTGTAATGTAAGTAGCGACACTGAAGTGGAGCTAGACAAGATTGATATACACGAAGACAACCGCATCGTTTATTTGATAACACAGGGAAAGCTTCACTTTATCCTCACATTTAAGGTGGATACTTTGCAAAAGATGGCCTATTGGGCAATTCAAGTCATTGGTGGTAAGAATATTGCCCTGCAACATGTATTTGAGATTCATGTCACTAGTAAAAAGGATGATAGACGGAAAGTTGTTTTCATTGAGCATTGTTTCAACGATTCCATAAAGCCAGATGAAGTATTCCGCCAAAATAAATGCGCTGTTCTACCACTGCAAGCGCTTGATCATTATATTCTCAACAAGAAATTATCGTTTAGATTTTTTATCAAGAGGGCACCGTTGACAAGCAAACATAACAAAGACAAACACGATACGACGAATGATAATAAATCTTCCAAGGCCGAGCGATCCGACTCTAGATCTAGACAGTCTGGGCCAACTGCAAACCGGGGTCCACGTGCTTCTTCTGGGCCGAGAGCACCTCGCAAATGTAATAAACCATCTACAACGCGATAAAAAACTAATTTATAGTATATTATTTTTATAATTTTAGATTTATTATTATTGTTTAAACTCCAGCCGCTAAGATAATGTATTTCTGACAGGTGCTGTCATTTCCTTACGTACATGGAATAAGGTTCATATTTGTATAATACTAGAATCGTGGTTAGTATTATACAAATATGAACCTTATTCCTTGTACGTAAGGAAATGACAGCACCTGTCAGAAACGCATTCTCTTAGCGGCTGGAGTGTAAATAATCGAAATCTATTGTTATTATATAGGTATACCTAAATAAAAAAGAACCGCTGAAATGTATGTACGCGTGTAATACCCAACCGGTTACACCAAATTGTAGAATTATTCTATTATTGTATGCCTTATTGCCAAGACAAGGTTAGTAGACATTTATTCTAATAAAATAAGCAACTTTTTTAAAATCGCATTTTATTATATTATCCGTTAGGGGATTCCGCTATCTCCGGTATGAAATTCACCGGGTTTAAAATAAAAGTAATGAGTCTGAAATAATAATCGTCAAACCCACATACTGAATGTAATTCTGTGTACAAGCAATTTAACAGCCAAGATCGACATACTCTAAATAAAGTAGATGATACTGTTTAAATAGCCAAGTGGTTTTCGAGACCCAGGTCAAAATGTTGGATATGTTGTTCTCCTGGTCGAGATAAGCAAAAAAAGTTGTCGCAAAAAAAAATTAAGACTCATTTTCCCGCTAGGGGGCTCTGAAGTCTGAATCTGAATCATCTTGGTTCTCGGCAAAATCAGCAGATTTTTGGATATGTTGTTCTCCTTGACGAGCTGAGCCCAAACCTCAGGGATCGGCCATCTCCTGACCCCGCTCGGCGGCCTCCTGGAGCATTACTGCTTCACAGAAGGAGGCCACAGCCCTCCAACCTCCGACGTCCGCCAGCATTGCCACAATCAATGACGGCGGAGACAGATCTCGCCCAATCTCTGCGACCAAGACTCGGCGCTCGGAGGCCCACGCGGGGCAATGCTGCTTCTGCCTGCTCTCGCGCCGCTTGGTTTGTAGTCCGGCAGATGCGGGCGTGGGGGCCCGCGTTCAAATTTGGTGTGATATAGTTCACAATTTTTTGTATTACAAATCACGCGGACCCGGATTCAAACAGCGCTATTTCTGAACCGCGTTTGATTTGCACATTTCCTTAACATTTATTAACAAATAATAATCTTAAATCTTCTATGAACTCAAATTTCCTCTTTTTATAAAAAGGTAAAAAGAGGGAAGAGAAACACTCACGGAGGACCACCAGTTGGTTGGATCAGGACAATTAGGGTAAGATGAGTAATATTTCGAGGAAACAAAGACAGCCGATAGTAGCATCGTTGCTACGACGGATGGCTGCCTATTCATACCAGGCCCTCAGTTACAATGTCGACACACTGGTAGAAAAAAGTCTGCATTGGCTTCTTCCTGCTGATGTTGAGTAAGACTGTAATGGAATAAGAGAATTTCTTCCACGGCAACTAAAATAGAGTGGAAGCGAAACGCGTTATACAAATCAGAATTATTGTCGTCACAGAAATCGGACCAGCGCTGTAAATACTCGTAAACATTATATTATTTAAAGAACTTTAGTATATAGACGCTAACATAACATTAACTGTTTAGTGGTACACTCCCTTAACCACGCCGTCTGCTCAAGATTCCCACTAGTTTTAGATTCTCAAGGATAAAAATAATTTTATATTTGTCTTTAAAAATTGGGTAAGACTTTTAAAAATTAAATAACAAAAATGCACATAGGGTTATTAATTACCAAATATTAAACAATAAAAAACAATGACGATTTTTACACGAGTACCTACGTGTTACAAATGTGTGATTTATATAAAACTTTGACCCGTGCCTACTTCGTTAGGCATAATATTAATACTCCTTTTTTAGTACAGAATGTTATGTTTTAATTTCTAACTGTAATATTTAAAAAAAAACTACTTTTTGTAAGTTAAATATAAAAGTTAAACATATGCTGTCGTTGACTTTTTTGTAGGCATTTTCAAGCTCCACATCTTTTCTCTAGAACTCAAAAATATATCTTTCATAGTTAAGGCAGCGTTCGTAAGAAACGCTTTCATTCGACCGTTTTTTCTCCGATTCAGTTTACAAAACAGACTACCACGTAAAAGCCTTTTTATTTTTCGGTTTTTTATATAACCTATGACACTCAGCAACAATGTTGCTTTCTATTGATGATAGAATTTTTAAAATCGGTACAGTAGATCCGGAGATTACCCCTTACAATTTAACAAATACTTATACAAACACACAAACTTTACTTCTTTATAATATTAGTATAGATGTAGTATACGGAGACTTGTCTTTGAAATGGCATATTTAATTCAGAAATATGAAACGCCAGTTGTGAAGATCATGAATCGCGGATAATGCTAATGGTGTTCTATGCAGCGCTACTTGAGGCATGTATATGCCATTTTTTTTTTGTTGTATGATAGGGTAGCAAACGAGCACTTGATGGTAAGCGATAACCGTTGCCCATAGACACCCAATGAGCACCAAGCAACACCTGAGGAGTCATAGATGGGTTGCCGGCCTTTTAAATGGGAATTGTTGGCTTCTGTCGAATCTGCCTTCAACTTAGCAGGAACCACTTCTTAAAATTTGATTTTTCAAAGTTATAACTTGTTTTATGTAGTTGTGTAAAAATAAAAAATCTTCATTATCATTATGACGGGGCACAATTGACAACACATGAACGTAAGAATAGCACAAAAATATTTTCGTCTTGGATGAGCACATCAAGTTAATGAATCGATCGAGTAATTTTTGAAACACAAATTAGGTAATTTTATGAAACTATTAGACCGCACCTCCTTGTGTAGCAATATACTGTGATGTAATAAGTAATTGTCTTGACTATAAGCAATATTTGAAACGAAGGAACGAAAAAGTTATGAAATGATAATTAATAAGTACATAATGTAATAGAAATTATGTTGCTCATTTCTATAATTATTTGTAATGTTATAATATATTAATAATTTTATAAACATGATTTATTATATACATGACATGATTTGATCACATTAACTAAGGTTAACAAAATTCAACGTTTAGGGGTCATCCATAAATTACGTCACACAAATTTCGTGATTTTTTGCCCCTCCCCCCGTCCTTGTCACAGCTAATCACAATTGTGCCTCCCCCCCCCCCATATTGCGACGTCCCAAATTTTGAAATTATAGAATGATAAAAGCGGTTTCGAAATCAGTTTTATTTTCATTTTAATAAAATTAACATCAAATCAATTAACAAAACAAAATACGATTACTTATATTAAATAAGTATATGGTCATTTCATGATTTTCTTATTATATTTTTCAAAATCACCTACTATATAATCAATTAGAAAAATAGTACGTTTCGAGAGTACCCCTATTAACAGATAGAAGAAGATACTATTCCTTTCATTATTTATGAGAGTATACAGACTTTACAATAAAAGTTAATATTCACAGCACTTTTCATACTAATAGTAATAATTTAAAGTTTGTGTTTTAACAGTTAGCTTATTTGATTTAATAGATTTTGTAATGTGACGTCACGAAAATTAAGATCCCTCCCACCCCCTTGTCACATAATATCACACTCCGTCAACCCCCTCCCTCCCCCTAACCGTGTGACGTAATTTATGATGGCCCCTTAGTTGTTAATCATAAACCTTTAAAATACTAATTATAAATTACTCAATCATAATACTATTCATTGGGTTGCAAAGCAAGATTATCAGAAAATCAATTTAGATCAAGGATTGTAGTCAACACTTTCTGTATTTTTCATATTATATTGTAGAACTGCATTACAGACAATTTTTCTAGTGTACAAAAAGCTGTGACAAGGGAATGGCACATTAAAGTCGTAGGGCGCTTATGGCAAAGGCTCAGCTTAAGTTGAGTCGTTAAATCGTACTGGGCGAAGCGCTCTTGCTGGTTTGGACACAGAATCAGTAATAATCACTGTGGCAGATATCTTGGGCACGCTTCGCACTCCTCAATGAGGAGACTCAAAAGACTACAGAAAAAAAAGGGATGTAATTATTATTAGGTACTACTTGCTAGTTATATCTAAAAAAAATACATTGTATTTGACTGAATAAAGTGCTTTCTATAAAGTTTTGTTTTCATTTCCATCTGCTAAATCGTTGAAATAAATTAACACCATAATATTAAATAATTGCAAGCAACAAATAAAAAACACAAATGTTTTTAAAGTATTTTATTTCTTAAGTCTAAGCAATTCATTTCTTAGCTTTAGCTTCTCGCGTTGCTTTTCTCTCTGCCGCTCTTGCTAACTGTTTTGCTGGTTTTAAGTTCCCCTTTTTGCAAAATCGCTGATTTCTTAAGAATTTGGGGTCCATCTGAAACAAAGTAAACATTACTATCAAATTAATTTGCATTAAACAATAAATCAATGTGAGTAGTATATTTTTATTATTAAGTTAAAAATGAAAGTGTTCTGTATTATTTCAAAATAAACATTTGTCGATAATAAAAATAAATCATAATTTATTTAGATTTTTAGGACTGTTGTAGTTTAACTCAACAAGAGAGTTGTCATTACCTTAATTGACATTTGATGGTAATGCACCATATCACTCTGTGTATTAATCTATATTTATAAAAATCAATACCACTTTTCGTGGTAATGTTATAACTCAACAATGCCTCAACATTTTATGTAAGGAAATGCGCACAGCCCTAATATTAGTAGAACAATGGTGCGATGAACACCAACTATCAGTAAATCCAAAGAAAACAGAACTTATACTTTTTACCAACAAAAGGAAGTTACCAGAACTACAACTACCAAAACTATCAATACCAAACTCGCCCTGTCAACACAAGTCAAATATCTGGGCTTAATTTTAGATGACAAACTAAACTGGGCAAGCCATGTGGAATCAAAAACAAAGACGGCATGCCAGGCGTTTTAACCAATGTAGGAGACTAGTCGGCAACAAATGGGGCCTTAACCAAAAATCACACTTTGGTTATATACCGCAGTAATAAGACCCTGTATAACTTATGGATCATTAGTATGGTGGCCCAGAACACAACTAATCACAGCAAAAGCGAAACTACAAAAACTACAACGCTTAGCAACCATATCCACTACTGGATGTATGAAGACCACACCATCAGACTCCCTGGAATACCTCTTGCAACTAAGACCCTTAGACCTAGTAATTAATACAAGAGGAGGCGAAATCAGCTGCTCTAAGACTGAGATCGCAGGGACTTTGGAAAAACACATACGATAATCCTAGACTGGAGCACGAAAGACACTCCTCTTCTAGATGCACCCATGGATAGAATACCATGTCAACATATATTTGACAGGAAATACCATATCCAACTAACAGCAGAATGGAAAGATTATTCTAACATCCAAGAAGTTAGGATATACACCGACGGCTCCAAGACCATTTCTGGAACCGGGGCCGGCGTCTTTTCAAATGACCTAAACATTAAATTATCCATAACCTTAGATAAACGAAATACAATCTTCCAAGCAGAATGCATTGGCATCACCGAGCGGCACAGGCGATTGCGGCCAGAGGTCTTACAAACTCAAACATAAAGATAATCTCGGATAGCGCATCGGCCTTACAGGCCCTCCAAAACAATACTATCAACTCTGTCCTCATACTGGAGTGTCATAATACGCTCCAAGCCATGCAGATACAAACCGGGTAATCCTGCAGTGGATAAAAGGACACAGCAACTCACTCGGAAACGACGCGGCAGACGAGTTGGCAAAAAGAGGCTCCAACACGAAAGTGTATGGACCAGAACCCTTAATGCCCATTCCACAGGCAGAAGTAAAAGCCTGGCTGCGCAAGAGAACAGAGGAACTACACCTAAAAGAATGGACAACTAAGGAGGGGTGCAAGCGAACGAAGGAAGCAGTCCCGGTACCTTCCAAGAAGCTTGCCCGTTCCCTTATCAAACTAAAGAGAGACAAGATCCGAAAGGTCATAGCCACCATAACCGGACATTGCCTTTTAAACAAACACCTGTACACAATAGGTATAACAGACAGCCCCCTGTGCAGAGGTTGCATGGAGGCTGAGGAAACGCCACAACATGTTCTTATGGAATGTGCAAGTGTGGCCGACCAACGGGAGAAACTTCTCCATTCCCCGGCGTCCCTGCCAGAAGCATGCAGCAGCCCACAGAGGCTGCTAGCGTTCTGGGAGGAACTGGGATGGATGGAGTAGGAAGGAGGCAGGAGCCTTCTATCATACGCACAATGGCCCAATCGTGAGGCTAAGTGCGGTGGAGCCCAGCCAAACTAACTAACTCAACAATGCCTTTACAGATTTGGATAATGTTGGTCTTGAATTATTCGTGGAAGTCCAGAGAAGGTTTGTACGTAGAGAAAATTTTACAAAAATCTTGCAAAAGTGTAACATCAATATCTTTCTATACTCCCATATACAAACAATTTGTATTAATACTTAAAAGCCAATTTGAATCTTCGGCAAAATAATCAAAGACAAAAAAGTGACATTAGTTCTTTCAAACAAATTTAATGTCATTTCAAGTAGGAACAAAAAACTGCCACTTTACAAATCTTTTTGACAGGAGGAAGTCTGTCGCGTTCGCTAGTTGCATATAAATATGCATTAATTGCATATTTATATATATAAATAATTGATAAATAAATATATAACAAATCTAATGTTAATAAAATGCAGACACTTTCAGTATGGCATAAGTATGAATAAATAAATATATATATACTTAAATATAATTTCAGTGGCACAGCATTTTAAATTTCAATTTATTGTGTACCACATTATTTTTAAGTACATTTATGCAGTGCTGCTACAAAGAAATTAATCATTGTAAGGGATATAAACTTGAAAATTTTCAAAATATGTAGGTCTACTAATTTACTTTGGTCTCGAGCTTGTAAACCCAAATTTCTTTAGTAAATCAACAATATAACATAAAATAACAGAATCGAAGATTGTTGTCAGAAATGGTTCTAAGTCTTGGTGAAACAATTTACTGTCCTATACATGCGTAATAACTAGTGCTCGGATAGGCTACAATTTATAAAGATAAATAGCCAATATAAGCTACTCAAAATAATAAACCTGAGCTAGATCACAGATAATGCCTAAATGCTTGGATAAGCCTAGATCTACTAAGATTGGCGCAGTCTGACCATGGCACAAGACTAGGTCTACATTGGATAGTTCTGTACCAGAGACCAATACCCTTCTCTACATTCTCACCAAAATAATATTCCCACTTTGCCAATTTTTTTTTTAAAGTATGAAGTCATTTTGCTAGAATAAGGTAGTGACACCAATACAGAACCATCCACTACAGCCCTCTGTAATAAAAATAATAAATTTAAAACCCAATATTACATTTTTACAATTACTTGAACTATTCATACTGTACTAGTATTTTTAGTAATAAATTGTTATTGGGCTCATAAAAATCCAAAGGCACAACTTTGATTATTTTTTACAACTCAATAAATTTGAAATGGGTAGACCTTGAAAAATATCAAATCTTATTCTATAACTGGGTACTGTTGTTTGGAGATATTGAAGATACTGAGAAAAAGTACTCAAACAGCTTACATATTTTTGTACATTTAAAATATCCTAGTTTAGATCAATATGAGTGTATGTACCACAATAATGTGATAGTGGCTGTTTTATGCTGTTTGTACAACTCATTTTAGGGTTACTTACTCCAAGTGTTGATTCGTGCCTGAACTTCTTGGGTTTCTTGATACCATTCCTGTGAGCCTTGCGGTCTAAAAATGTATAGTTGATTATTACACCGGGACAAGTTTTCAAATAAAAACGTGAATTAAATGAGATATTTCATAAGCAATAACAAACACTTCTAAATAATATATAAAAATATGTTTTTACGTACTTTGGTTATGATTTGTATGATTCTTTGACTTTGCCATTTTCTTGTTTTAATAATCCTGAAAGGGAAAAATAAGAAATTATTTATATTGTCAATCAAAATATAAAGGATACTTCACATCTTATAATATCATTATTACAATGATTTTCAAGATTTAAGCCGATTTATTCATCTCAAAATAAACAAACCTTATAAACTTTCAAGAAGGACTTAAAAAGAACTTTTTTTAAATGAAATCTTACGTTTTAACTGACACTGACATAACTAAAGAAGTAAACTCACTCAGTCAAATAATTACATTCTCTTTTTTTGCAAATATAAACAGTTTACGTTTAAGCTTTTACGTTTGTTGATTTTAAGACATATGAACAGAACCTATTTTCTCAAAAAAAAAACAAAAAAGACGTGGATTATCAGTCAGGCTTAGTTTGGGTCAAGATTGGCAATACATCGAGCCAGATAAGATACCCAAAATAAACATTACCTACCAATGGATGAGTGCTGCAAATGTTGTGTGTGACTTTTACAGCAGAACTACGATATACACATCGATATTTTGTGTTAAATTATATTTAAATATATATGAAACTAGTTAGAACAAAATAATAAATTATATTTCTTTTAGGTCAATATCTCTGTGCGAAAACATGTAAATTACGCCATTTGACGACCTCCATAGTCGAGTGGATAGTACACCGGTTTCAAGGTGTCGCCATCTCTGAGGTCCCGGGTTCGAATCCCGGTGGGGGCAGATGTTTGTGTGATGAATGCCAGCATTTGTACCTTAGTCATGGTTGTTGATATATATTTCAATAAAAAATATTTATATATGTATAATATATGTATGTCTATCCGTTACCCTAGATCCCATAGCACAAGCCTTACAGAGCTTAGTTTGGGCTAGGCTAATTGGTGTAAGTGTAACAAATATTTATTTATTTATTTATTTATTTACATAGAGAACGTCAAATAAGTAAATATTAGTAATGTTGGTGTCATCCTCTTTATTTTTATTTTCCATCTAAAGATTTTGAACTTAATATATTACAAATATTTCATTCTGATAATCATGTCAATTTCATTTTTTTTTAAATAAATACTTATCATTTTACAATACGATCGATGACCGATTTCAAAGAATAGATATTGATATTATTTTATAGTTGGTATCGATTTTTTCGTTTATTTGACAGCTGTCATAATGAACTTATTAAACTTATTGGAATATAGATAATCATTTAAGACATTGGAATTGGATTCTGGAATAAAATTCAAGTCTAAACAATGATTCAAGTTATAAAAATAACAATATTGTTACTTCATTACAATTTTTATAAATGAATATAGGATTCCGTCTGTATTAGGCGCAGAGTGTTTAAGGAACATAAAATACCATTAAGTTAATCTTTAATAAAATAGTGATCCATTTCGCTAGTAGTCAGTAGTGATTAAGGCGATTGGGAAATAATGAGAAGAGCGTTTTTAAGTTCTTTTAGATAGTGGAAGGTGGTGAACGAGATAGAAGACTTTCGCAAAACCGAATCTAATTGAGGTAAATTAAAAAAAATCTTGCCTGAAGCGAGATAAGAAGTTGGTTAATTCCATTACAAACAGGAAGAGTTACATGACGCCAGCTTTGTGAAGACTGACTTGTTGGGTCAACTGCCCCCCTAGACAAATGCTACTTAGCGTTAGCGTTCGAAACTGCGGAAAAGACAAAATGTATGGAGGTGAGATTAGGTAACGATAAGTCACGTGACATCTCCATACATTTTTTCTTTCCGCAGTGACTGAACGCTAATGCTAAGTGGCATTTGTCTAGGCCATCTGTCACACAATTCATTTTGCATTATTCCGGACCGCAATGTTATATTTAAAATAATTGACATTGCAGATGACAGCTGACATTTGTTCTTAGACGTGTTTATTTCTGTCATACCATTAGTTTTTCATGTAGAATTAATAGGTATACAACCAGCAGTTTTTCGTTCTAGTCGTAGTCTACTTATTCGGTGCTTTCTGCCATTCAAAAATAATATCGTTCTTTAACTTAAAAACAATACACAGCATCGTTTTAATCGTGTCGATATAACTATGGTGGTGCTGGAAGGAGAATCTAGGGACGAGAAACGAAATCCTTCAGACGAATATGTTAAAGAAGAAGGGAAATCTGCGCTAAGCTTAGAAAGTATCCTTTTATAAAGAAGATCTTGATGATGATGATGTCTACATTATATTATTATTCTAATCTACTTTTGGTCCATATGTACTATTTTAATTTGCTTCTATGACTGAACTTATATGAGATTTTCAGATTATTATCTCAGAAAGATATTTCTTTTTAAGACCTGAACCAACTGATTGTTTTGCAAATTGATACTTCACTAAGCCATAAAGCCTATTTTTACCCAGTTCTTAATCTTCTGAAAATTCCTAGGTTTTTCATGCTACAAAAAACCCAGAGTAATAAATCAAAATTTGTTTAGTTTTAAGTTTTTTTCTAACTTATGATATTAATGGTGTATGATAATATGGTGTATGTGTAACTGCTTAAACCACAGATGGCTGTAGCCTTATAGTAGTATTTTGTAAATTTTGCAATCCACATCATCAATTATACATTACTCATGCCATTTGGTTAGTAATGTTGAATGTGATTTGATCCTTGGTACATTTATATAAACGTTTCAATTTCAAAGTAAGGATTAAATCATGAAAAAAATGTCAATGACATTGAGGTCTAGCCACTAGTTTTACAAATTAGAAGGCCTGTGGTACACACTGCCATGTACCAATGTATTTTTCGAAATGCATATACAGTTGTGGTTAATTACACAGTTTTCTAAATAAATAGAGGTAGAAAGTAATTGATTTTTGAATTTTTAAGGTCATAACTAGACTGTCACTAATCTTGGCACATGTGTCACTAATTAGTTGTCCAAAATTTTATATATTTATTTGATTCTTATATTGTGCAGAAAAATATTGTGAGGCAATTTTATTGACTATATGCAGGTGCATACATTTATGAATAAATTTAAAGATATAATACGATAGAATGGCTGACTAAGATCTCATCAGCCTATCTTAGTTAATCCATAGGTTATCCCCATGCTCTGTGGGGGAAATCTGATGATGATGAACAAATTATTTTGAAATTATTAAAAGACTAGCTGTGCCAGCGACTTCGTCCGCGTGGAATAGTTATTTTGAGCATCATATTTATTTTTGCAAACAACCACCTCAGCTGTTACCGATCTTGACAACGCGACACGTCCAATTTGATTACCATAAAAGATTCTAGTGAGTTAACATTAAAAGATAGACACTGTCGCGGACATTTTTTAGATCATTTTAAGAGGAATAATTTTTTCATACATATTTTTTTAGTATCTAGAACCGTTTTCGCAGCGCACGCAACGGAAGCCCTCAGATGAATAATTTTCCCGTTTTTTCCACATTTTCCATTATTTTTTCGCTCCTATTAGTCGCAGCGTGATGTTATGTAGCCTAAAGCCTTCCTCGATAAATGGGCTATTCAATAAAAAAAGAATTTTTCAATTCGAACCAGGAGTTCCAGAGATTAGCGCGTTCAAACAAACAAACAAACAAACAAACTCTTCAGCTTTATAATATTAGTATAGATTGCTCATTTATTTTTCTAGTGGGAAGGGATAGATGAACTAATTGTTAATGTTAAGAAACGAATTGATGTTAAAATTAAATTATTATTACAAAAAAATGAATATTTCAATTTTTTTGCATTTATTACTATAATGTAAGTGTAAATATATATTAAAATTTTACCTCTACAAATCTGTGATTATAAAAACAAACTTTACTAATATTTTATTAATTAATGAATTTCTTTGTTGTTATAAACAAGGGTTTACTGCCTAAAAGTGTATGTATTACATTCATTAATTTTAATACTGCACATCGAACTCAGCTATGAATCTCCACATTGAACAATCTTATGCTATTAGCATTCAGTGCCTTCCAGATCTTCAGTTCACTTTTTGAGAGTCCATCCAATGTTGCGTTATCTAGCATATGCCTGGCATAATAACTTTTCCAACCCAATGCTTAGCAATTCTGCAAACAATGTACACTGCCCACTGACATTTAGGAAATACTGGTGCGGGTTGCGGTTGCGGGTTGCGTTGTGGGTGCGGTTTTTTTTTAAATGCCATATATTACTAAAATTTTAAGTATTTTTTTCTAACAGTTCAGATATTAAAATAATCTATACTAATATAATAAAGCTGAAGAGTTTGTTTGTTTGTTTGTTTGTTTGTTTGTTTGTTTGTTTGAACGCGCTAATCTCCGAAACTACTGGTGCGATTTGAATAATTCTTTTTTTTGTTGGATAGTCCATTTATCGAGGAAGGCTATAGGCTAAATAACATTACGCTATGACCAATAGGAGCAAAGACAGAGCGGTAAATGTGTAAAAAACGGGGAAAATTATTCATTTTTGAAGGCTTTCTTTGCGTGCGCTGCGAAAACGGTTCAAGATACACAAAAAATATGTATGAAAGAATTATTCCTCTATACATGATCTAAAAAAAAGTCCGCGACGGCATATGTCTATCTTTTAAGGTTTAGTCACAATGACCGTTTTTATGGTACCAAATTTGGTCGAAATAATTTGTTTAAGTTGTATCAACATAATAATACTAAAAATTCTGCGGAAACTCGACCATTCCGAAAATCCCGCAAGAACGGGAACTATGTGGGAAAAACCAAAAATCTGCCGGAAGTCACTATTCCACGCGGACGAAGTCGCGGGCAAAAGCTAGTATTAACATAACCTTCAAAATGTGTAATGTGCTATTCATTGTTTATTGAAATTAAACAATCTATTGTTGCATAATATGTCACACAATATATGTCACAAAATAACCTTAACTTCTAACAGTATTTCGGTTGACAAAGGATGCACAGCAACAACATGGCTTACGTCACGGAGATTATCAACGCTACCGTGGTTATTGTTCTAGACGCATTAGACGTTTGCGGAAAGTTCTTAAAATACCACAGGCAAGTTACTAAATTATATTTGTTTAAGGTAGATCAGCACTTTTTTACAGATGACACAAGAACCCTTGGCCTTCATCTCACCTGTTAGTAAGTGATCATAAACTTGAAAATGTAATCAACTTCAGCTTTAATAACTATAGAAACATTTGTTTGACAGAAAGTTACATAAGGTAGTTACTAAGAAAATATACATCTGTTTTTAATCATACATTTTTAATCGTACATTTGTGAGGATCTAAAAGTGTATTCAATAACCACCAAATGACAGCCAGTATTTGTTTTAGAGATACTTTTTTTCAGGGAGATCGCCGTCACTACCGACGCCGCGACATCACTGCCAACCACCTGACAGCAGCGAATGCAGAGAATCGGTTGTTATATGTTCCGTTACTGCAAGCGGAGCGTGCATGGGCCCATGCCATGCAGCTGCGCCAAGAAGCCAACACTGAGCCGAGAAAAAAATTTCATCTCATATCGAGGCTTAAGAAAGCATGCTCTCATGCTCAAAATTTACTGGTTTTATGTGAGGTATTCCTATTTTCATTACATTTTTCTAGCTAACTTATAATCGAAACTATTTTTGTATGTTTCAAACTGGTACATTAACACAACACAATGTCAATATTAACGCATAAACGTTAGTGGCCTGTAAACAATTAAAATAAAGTGGGAAAAAGTAATGCAAGCAATGCAGTTTTCCAGTAGAAATGGATATATCTCGAAACAAATGTGTTGTTTTTATGTAATTTTATGAGGTTTTGACCAAGCAGGGCTTTTTCGCTGTCAGCCTATGTTACTGTAAAGTATTATACCTTCCTTATTTCCACCACTTAACAATTTTATATAGAGTTAAACTCATACAGTTACATTATAATAAGTGGTTTTATAACCGCCGTATTTTATGGTTAATTATTTTGTAGAATAACAATCTAAATTAAATTTACAGAATCTTCTACAGGCATCATCTTCAACATGATTAGGGACCAATTTTACTCCAACCCCAAGTGCAGGTTTTGGTTGTAATTAAATGTCAAAATAAAGTTAACATAATAAAAAAAAAAATCAAAAAATACTTGCTGTTTTTTTTACCTTATTAAAATTTTGTACATTATTGACTATAATTTGTGATAAATAATTTTCTAGCCTTCTAACTACGATATTACTTAATTATATGTATATTACCGTGTAAGGAAAACGTTATGAAACATATATATTTTTTTTGAATCCCCATATAAAATTGCAAATTCTTACTTTACTCCATATGGAGTATTATAATATGATAAATCCAACAAAACTTAAAGAAATACACTTAAAAGACATATCTAAAGGAAGTCAAAAATAAGAAAACTTAATTATCCATTCAGTAGTTTTTACGTGGAAGAGTAACAAACATGATTTTCATGATTTGTAGATATGATGAAAGATTAGCTTCAAATATAAGATTAGCAAACAGAATATTTGTAATTGATAAATGCAATACAGAACTAGTCAAACGTCATTATGTATATCTAAGCTCATCATTATATAATAAAATTAATCACAAATTATATATATATAAATTGTCCCTCAATGATTGTAAACGTGTATTGAAGAAATGGCTACTCGATCTGGATTATGATGATGTTGAGTCTTTTATTAAATAAATTAAATTAAACATATAATACACACAAAACACATTACACGTAATATTAGTTTATAGTTTTCTTGTTAAGAGGTTGTTCGAGGTGGGCGTTAATAACTGCACAGTCTTTGACTAAACTAGTTATTATCGTTTTTATATGAATTTGTAAACTTTATAAATTATTATTATTATATACTTACAAACTTTCGCTATTAGTAGGATTACAATGTGAGTTTATATGTTGGTAGCAAAGCGGCGTGTGCGACGCCCGCACGCAGCTGGAGGCGGGCGCGTACGCGGCGTGGTTGAGCGGCGCGCTGCTGCTGGAGCTGCAGCAGTGGCGGCCCGCGGCCGAGAGCCTGCGCCGCGCGCAGCTCGTGCTCGACAAGCTGTGCGCCGCGCTGCCCGACGACGAGCGGCTCGTCTACACGCAGAAGGTACGCTCGCTGCAGCAGTGGCGGCCCGCGGCCGAGAGCCTGCGCCGCGCGCAGCTCGTGCTCGACAAGCTGTGCGCCGCGCTGCCCGACGACGAGCGGCTCGTCTACACGCAGAAGGTACGCTCGCTGCAGCAGTGGCGGCCCGCGGCCGAGAGCCTGCGCCGCGCGCAGCTCGTGCTCGACAAGCTGTGCGCCGCGCTGCCCGACGACGAGCGGCTCGTCTACACGCAGAAGGTACGCTCGCTGCAGCAGTGGCGGCCCGCGGCCGAGAGCCTGCGCCGCGCGCAGCTCGTGCTCGACAAGCTGTGCGCCGCGCTGCCCGACGACGAGCGGCTCGTCTACACGCAGAAGGTACGCTCGCTGCAGCAGTGGCGGCCCGCGGCCGAGAGCCTGCGCCGCGCGCAGCTTGTGCTCGACAAGCTGTGCGACTATACTATACACGTGTGTATTACGATTGATAATATATATTTTTTTCATTTTTACTTATTTCATCAAACTTTTGGTCACCTCTTAAACTTAATTCAAGAATAACCTCCCAAGAAATTACAAAAAGTCTTCCTATTCTCTCAAATTAAGTACTAAACTAATGATCACCTTAGTTAATTTGCCATTTAACCAGTTGGCTAAGCGTCGTCTAGCTGTAATGTTGAACGTTGCAATCAACAAGTCGGCTAAACGACGTATAGCTGTGTGATTGAATGACGTTGTTCAGTCAAAGGACTAGCTGTTTGATTGAATGGCTATTTTAACCAGTTGGCTGCGACATATATATTGTCAGCTCTCTTCCTCTATCTATTAAAACCTCGTCAAAATCCGGTGTCTAGTTTTCAAGACCAAACCGTAACATAAGGATAGACTTTATTTTATGTTATTTAGCAATAATTTGTTTCGGCATTTACTTTATAATTGACTTTTATGGTACGATAAGACACTTTTATGTCAAAACACATCATTAAATAAATATTTTCATTTACAGTCAGAAGAGCTGAAACCGAGTCTTCGGTACTGCGCATACAACATTGGCGATGAAACTGCCGCTGGGGACCTGGTGGAAATGCGCAGCAAGGGGCTCATTGATAATTTGGACTCATTGATGGCTCAAGCAAAGTATGTTGTTTTGTGACTCACGGAGTACTATCTGTGTTTGTGCTAGGTCGTTGTGATCATAGAGATACACACAATTTTAATCGTTTAACGACACAAGTCTAAACCTCGCCACTCCAAGTGATTTGTTGTTGCGTCATTTCAGATCGATAGAAACATCGAACAGATTGTGTATGTGAATATCGACATTTGAGTGGCGTATTGTTGTATTATTTATTACCAAAGTATTCAATTTGTCAGTTTCGAAAATATAATTATTTCAGTGTATTCAGAAGGGACTAATTAACTTAAAATGGTTTTAAGATAACTATCATATTCCAAGTATTCTTAAAATGTTAGTCATTGTTCAAATTGACAGATAAGGCATGGATTCTTCTGTGTACCTTTCTTTGAAAACATATTATACTATTTAAAAGACTTCTGGAATGCGGGAATCCAAATTCTACTATGAGCTCTGGTATACACTATTTACCGGAAAACACTTGGTCCATAATTATACAAGTGCTAAGCGGTAAGACTTAATTGTTGACGTTTTCGATTAGTATTAATAATACAAAGTAAAATAAGGTGTTGCACTGTCTCCAAAACGGTCAGTAAATGGGTTTCAGCACACAAGCATTCTCTTGCCGTATGTGTAAATCATGACTCGAAAGATATTAACCACATTATATTTGCAGCCATGAACTGTTGTTAAGATTTGAAATGTTTATCTGTTTCCAGAGAGTCACGTTCCGGCGTGATGCACGAAGTGGAATGGCGCGGGCGCCGCGTTACCGTTAAGCCTGAAAAGGTGCGGCTGTTCCTCATCGCGTTGCAGGACTACGACGCGTCCGTCGCAAACGCTCAGACGGTCGAAGGGAAGATCAGCATTCTGGAAAACATCCTCATGGATTGTAAGGACGCTATATCAGCCATCAAGGACGAGATCAAAAACGACCCGAAGTTCAAATCGGCGTCGACTCAAGAAGCGCAGTTGTCTGGCATCAATTATTTGCTGTCGTACTTGCTGTACCTGCGCCTGATGCGCACCATCGACCGGAACAACCTGCTGGTGCAGCAGGCCGAGGAGGCGCGCAAGAACAATGCCCAAATAGACGGCAAGAAAGTGCGCCCCCACGACTTAACCAGGCTCTATGAAATAATTGTGCAGAATTTTACTGAGCTGCAGCAGTTACCTGGATTCGAAAACGATGCGGCGTAC
This sequence comes from Scirpophaga incertulas, assembly GCA_036419045.1. Classification (NCBI taxonomy): domain Eukaryota; kingdom Metazoa; phylum Arthropoda; class Insecta; order Lepidoptera; family Crambidae; genus Scirpophaga; species Scirpophaga incertulas. Next base: position 25,946,173 of record CM071632.1, on the reverse strand, counting down.
CAGAAAGAGGTGGAGATTCAAATGAAGGCTTACCGCGCCTTCCGCTGCTTTTATATTGCTCAAGTTCTGACCGGACTGAGGCGTTTTAAAGAAGCTCTGGCGATGCTCGAACGTAGCGACAGTTACGTTGACGAATCACTGAAAAGTAAACTCAAAGATAAACAATTGATTAACAAATTGAACATGTTGAAGAAGGATATAGAGAGTTGCAATTTCGAGGTGCACGCAGACTCTGTGTTGGAAGACGATGACGAACAAGACGACGACAACAAGTACGGCTCGAGACCGTACAAGGACAAGAAGCCGCTCGTCGACCGTCTGGACGAGTACCGCGAAGATACACAAGTACTTACGAAGAATCCTAACATTTTTAAGATCCCCCCGCAGATGGAGGCCATACCATGCAAACCTTTGTTCTTTGACTTAGCATGTAACTTTGTAGAATTCCCTAACTTGGATGATAAGACGGGCGCCGCAGACAGCAAGAAGCAAGGCGCTGGTCTCACTGGTTTGGTAAAGGGCTTTTTGGGATGGGGAAAGAGTGACAAATAGTTATTATGTTACCGAGCTGGACCATCAATCATTTTTGTATAATAATAGAGTGATGGGCACAAAATTGTCCTAATACATCCAAAATATATGGTTTATGTGTTTTATTATTATAGTATTCACGACACATATGACTATTATTGAATGATCTTTTAATTAAAATCATGAGCGCCTTTTTGCACTACGCTGGTATTAAGAATTCAACACTAACCTCTTCAATGAGAAACATTGGAGGTCCATTTAATTATCTCGTTCATCAATTAATTGTGAAATGTTTCGCTAAAATTATTTGTTTCCTGAAGCCCTGTCTAGCCCTGCCCCGCGTTACTCTTTAATGATTTTATTTTATTTGATTTTACGCTTAACCTTAATTCTTTTAAAGATCCTTGGCATAAACCTCTTCATTAAAAAACATGTTTTCTTTTAATGAATTCTCATTGATCTATTGACGTCTTCAGTTTGATAAAACAACAAATAAAAAATACACCATAAGATGTACACCAAATTTATGACAAAACCAATAGCATTTAACAAAATATCTTAAACAATCACAACGGCTGTTTATGATATGTACAAAAAGTAGAACTTAAAAAAGTAATTCTGTTTAATTTAATCCGTGTTGTTATCTATGCAAATTATGTAAAGAAACATAATTTACATATTTTATGTTAATCAATAATGGTGGCACATAAATCTCAATAGCAAAATAATAATCATAAATATATTCTGTTTATAATATACTTATGCATATACACATTTAATCATTTGTTTAATTAGGTACATTTTTTCATAATAAAAATGAACTTATAGTAAAAAAAAAACATAGCCATAGAACCGACAAATAGTTATGCATCCAAAGAACTGATATAATTATATTCATAACAATGAAACATAACATAATCATTCCATTTTGTACAGACTTTTTATTTACGTAATATCACTTATTGGACTTCCGAGTTTAAGTAGTGCTAGGATTATTTCTGCAGTGCCTATATTAGCAACCAATTTCAATGACACACAGGATAATTTCATACAATCCAATACAATATTTGAAACTTTATATTAGAATAGCAGTATTTTAAGAATAGACAGATTAAAATTGTAGATATTTATTGCGCAATTTACAGAAAATATTTTTCACTGCACAGAAATCATAGTTCGCTTTAAGCGCAATGAGAGAAATATGACACAGTCTAACAACTTAGATATAGTAGTATTTAGAATTTTGCTACAATTATGTAAAAAATATATTCATAATGAGTCTGTAATCTGTACAGAGTGGGGTAGTTTAAATTGATTGGTGAATTTTTTTCATTTTACTGTTAATCATAATAATAAATGAAACACAATTGTAATGAAAATAGAATAAAAAAATAATAATCCTCCAGATTTGGAAGTATCAATATATATGCGATGCGAAATCACAACATCTATAAATATTTACATCATATTGCTATATTAGTTTATAATATACATCAGGCGTTTAATATCCACTTTAAATCTAAATCTCTATTGAATAATTAAGGCAACTACTTGATAAATTGCTTTAGACTCAGAACAGTATGCAAAGTAAAAAAAAGTTCACAGGAAAATTAGGCTTATTGTTCACACTTGAATTCTACGTATACGTCTCTGTATAAATAGGCAAGCTTACATTCGATAATAGATAATTCCTCTTCTTGAATAAAACATTAAAATCATAAAGTTTAGTCGATTTATCAATAATGAAATAATCGGGTTTCATAGCTGAGATTTGCTAACCTGTAGTAATATATTTAAATGTGAATTAAACACTTAGATCACAATTGACTAATACACATGAAATAACAGATATCTAGTAACAGTTCAAGTTCTCCAACAGTACAATGTATTTATAATGATTCACTTGCGAGACGAGGTACAGTATCACAATTGGGTAGCGGGCTAGCGCTGCCCGAGGGCGGGCCAGTGGGCGGCGTCGTGCGCCGAGTGGTCCGCGGGCGCCAGCAGCTGCCCGCACGTGGCGCACACGCGCAACTGCGAGCTCGCACTCCTGCCCACGACCAGCTCCTGTTGCTTCGCTATGTCCGGCAGAAGGGCCACCATCTCCGGGAACACCGCGTCGAGCTCCGAGCCGACAGCGCTTCGGCAGTGTTCGTAAAACTCCTCAGCCGTAGTGATTCCGTCGCGGAACGCCCTCGACGCAACCTTAAAGTCTTCGACCGCGGCGGGGCTACCCAAAGCTGCCGCGAATTTCTTCACCAGCTTCCTATTTCTCTGCTCGAAATCTGGTGGCGTTATGTACTTGTGTACGGGCGCGGGGAACGTCTGACCAGACGAGTTGGTGAAGGTCATCCCGTCGCACGCGGGCCGCGGCTTGAAACCTGGAGGCACGCTACCGTTCAGCTTCTTGGGCGGCACGTTATCGCTTTTCGGATTCAGTGGCGGATAGTCCTTCGTCGCCAACGAAAAATCCCCGTTACCCACGTTCCTATTACTTTCCACATTTACGGTCACCGTTGAGAGAGTATCGGTCGATTTAATTTTCTTGTCCTCGGACATTTGATTGTTGTTCATGCTGACGCCGTAAGATAGCTCCTTGGCAATTTTCTTGTCGATAACTCCGTTAACGTGAGGAACTTCGGCTATGTTCTCCTTTTTCGCACTATTTTTCTTCTTCTCCTTCTTACTGGGTTTCGGCTCGCTCGGAGCCAGGGTGGGGGACGGCTGCGGGGTCTTTTTGACGGGTTTAGTCTTTGTGGTGTTGAGCGGCAACGTAGGGAAGTCGGCGACCGGATTGAAAGTCTTTTCGCGAGGTTGGGGCGGCGGCTCTTGCTTCGCGGATTTCGCCTTGTCCTTTGTCTTACTGACCGTGATCCACTGCGGGGGCGCAGCGGGAGTGCACGTCGATGACAGAGCGGGAAAAGCCTCAGAATTCAATTGGGCTTTCTTTGACTGATGACTCGGTTGAGTGTTTTGGCTCTTGCTTAGCGCTATCATCTCTTGACTATTGATCGAGGCTACCTGTGGGCAATGTGATTTAAATAAAAATATTAATAGTTACAAGATACGTTATATATAACAATGAACTTTTAATTGTTTATAAATCATAAAAACTTTTGTTATTGACCTATTTCTATTAGTCGCTGTTGAATTCACCTTAAGAGTTCTGGGGCAAACGAGAATGTGGGTGGGTCTGCTGCCTCGATTGCGAACAGGAGACGAATTTTTGAAACAATAGAAAACAAATTCGCATTCGAAATCGTGAGATTTGTATACGAATTACCGAATTCACTATTTCTGAATTTTCATTTCGTGCGTTGTGCAACGAGTGGTTCAACCCACTCGTTTTTTATTTCTACTAGTAGAATATCCAACGCTGACGTGACCTTGACAGTGATCCGTTTCACGTATGAGACATCGCCAGATTTTTGTTGTTGTGGTTTTGAATTTTTCTACGTAAAACGGAATTTAATTAAAAATTTGTTCACTGTTGTCATAACAGTGAATCCGAGTGATTCCAAAATCTATAAAATTGTAAGCAGTAGAAAATAATTTCGCGCACGATTTGTATTCGTATTCGAATTCCAAATTCACGTCTAATAATTTAAAAATACGTCTCCAGTTCTGTTCTGTTTGATCGAACACCAGATTATCACGTCATCTAACAATTTATCAACTTTTATTAGTCAATCGTTATATTTCGGTTACGTTCGACTCTGATTATTCAGCAAAAAAGGAGCCACTGTTGTGTTTCTTTCAGTCAAGGGTAATCCATACTTTTTAATATTAATTGAATGGGTTACCTTGGGCGGCTGCGGCGTGGAAGCACCGAGGCTGGGGTGGTCGTCGCGCGCCAGCCCCAGCGAGGGGAAGTCCTCGTCAGCGAGCTGCTTGCGGGCTGGAGCCGCGCGGCCGCTGGAATGGGTTACCTTGGGTGGCTGCGGCGTGGAAGCACCGAGGCTGGGGTGGTCGTCGCGCGCCAGCCCCAGCGAGGGGAAGTCCTCGTCAGCGAGCTGCTTGCGGGCTGGAGCCGCGCGGCCGCTGGAATGGGTTACCTTGGGTGGCTGCGGCGTGGAAGCACCGAGGCTGGGGTGGTCGTCGCGCGCCAGCCCCAGCGAGGGGAAGTCCTCGTCAGCGAGCTGCTTGTAGGCTGGAGCCGCGCGGCCGCTGGAATGGGTTACCTTGGGTGGCTGCGGCGTGGAAGCACCGAGGCTGGGGTGGTCGTCGCGCGCGCCAGCCCCAGCGAGGGGAAGTCCTCGTCAGCGAGCTGCTTGCGGGCTGGAGCCGCGCGGCCGCTGGAATGGGTTACCTTGGGTGGCTGCGGCGTGGAAGCACCGAGGCTGGGGTGGTCGTCGCGCGCCAGCCCCAGCGAGGGGAAGTCCTCGTCAGCGAGCTGCTTGCGGGCTGGAGCCGCGCGGCCGCTGGAATGGGTTACCTTGGGTGGCTGCGGCGTGGAAGCACCGAGGCTGGGGTGGTCGTCGCGCGCCAGCCCCAGCGAGGGGAAGTCCTCGTCAGCGAGCTGCTTGCGGGCTGGAGCCGCGCGGCCGCTGGAATGGGTTACTTGGGTGGCTGCGGCGTGGAAGCACCGAGGCTGGGGTGGTCGTCGCGCGCCAGCCCCAGCGAGGGGAAGTCCTCGTCAGCGGCGTGCTTGCGGGCTGGAGCCGCGCGGCCGCTGGAATGGGTTACCTTGGGTGGCTGCGGCGTGGAAGCACCGAGGCTGGGGTGGTCGTCGCGCGCGCAGCCCCAGCGAGGGGAAGTCCTCGTCAGCGAGCTGCTTGCGGGCTGGAGCCGCACGGCCGCTGGAATGGGTTACCTTGGGTGGCTGCGGCGTGGAAGCACCGAGGCTGGGGTGGTCGTCGCGCGCCAGCCCCAGCGAGGGGAAGTCCTCGTCAGCGAGCTGCTTGCGGGCTGGAGCCGCGCGGCCGCTGGAATGGGTTACCTTGGTGGCTGCGGCGTGGAAGCACCGAGGCTGGGGTGGTCGTCGCGCGCCAGCCCCAGCGAGGGGAAGTCCTCGTCAGCGAGCTGCTTGCGGGCTGGAGCCGCGCGGCCGCTGGAATGGGTTACCTTGGGGTGGCTGCGGCGTGGAAGCACCGAGGCTGGGGTGGTCGTAGCGCGCCAGCCCCAGCGAGGGGAAGTCCTCGTCAGCGAGCTGCTTGCGGGCTGGAGCCGCGCGGCCGCTGGAATGGGTTACCTTGGTGGCTGCGGCGTGGAAGCACCGAGGCGGGGTGGTCGTCGCGCGCCAGCCCCAGCGAGGGGAAGTCCTCGTCAGCGAGCTGCTTGCGGGCTGGAGCCGCGCGGCCGCTGGAATGGGTTACCTTGGGTGGCTGCGGCGTGGAAGCACCGAGGCTGGGGTGTCGTCGCGCGCCAGCCCCAGCGAGGGGAAGTCCTCGTCAGCGAGCTGCTTGCGGGCTGGAGCCGCGCGGCGCGCTGGAATGGGTTACCTTGGGTGGCTGCGGCGTGGAAGCACCGAGGCTGGGGTGGTCGTCGCGCGCCAGCCCCAGCGAGGGAAGTCCTCGTCAGCGAGCTGCTTGCGGGCTGGAGCCGCGCGGCCGCTGGAATGGGTTACCTTGGGTGGCTGCGGCGTGGAAGCACCGAGGCTGGGGTGGTCGTCGCGCGCCAGCCCCAGCGAGGGGAAGTCCTCGTCAGCGAGCTGCTTGCGGGCTGGAGCCGCGCGGCCGCTGCCCGGCGTCAGGCGGAAGCTGCTGGCCGCCGGCTGGCTGTGCAGCTGGATCGGCACGCTGGGCTTGGCTGGAAGAGCCACCACATAACAAGCGATTGTATCTTATGATTTCATATTTCACATACTAACGGACCCGACAGACTTCGTCCTATCAAAAAGATTTGTAAAGTGGCAGTTTTTTGTTCCTAATTATTTTATAGATAAGGAAAGGAGTATGCCCATTCGTAGTATCACCTTTACTCGTCCTTGTGCCTTAACCAAACTAATACCAAAAAATAAGTAACAATTTTTAACAAAACTCTGCAATATACCAAGCCGAAACTTCGCCGGAGATAAATCCACATAATAATTAGTAATTATTTCACTTCCGTTTCATTCGCCGTGTATTTTTATTGATGATATTCTAATTTCATTGATAAATAGTCTCTTCGGTATTGCCATATATTAACGATCGGATCGATTGGTCAAAAATATATTCGATACATTCCACTGTCCTCTCGTGAAAGGGTAAAAGGAATACCAAAACAATTAATTTTCTTTAGTCTTTTTTCTGCTTTCTCTAATATTTTAGTCATTATTCTGCTTTAAGAGTTTCTTTATACAGATAGCTAATATCAATGTTGCTAAAACAATTATTTTTAAATTAATTAATTATTTTATATGAATTATTGGATAGTTGTAATATTTATTGGATAAGATAGACTTAATCATTTTATAGTCTTAATCTTCTACAATTAAATAGGTATTATCAAAAATGATGATAGGAGAAAATTCGTAACTTGAAAGTCTTTGGTGTTTAATTTCTATTTTACCCATCGAAATAGAGTCAAATAGTTTTTAATAATTGAATATATAGTTAAAAATCTACAATATATCATAAAAATCATTATGGTACAAAATCATTTTTGGCGATACTAAAGTCCATACTACAATGGGCATTCTCCTTTCCTTGCTACGAATTTACCTTTCCAACGAATGCAAAACCGTGGAAATCGGTTCGTGCGTTCTGGGGTTATAGCGTCAAGAAGTAATACCCGACTTATTTTTATATAGTAGATATATCATACAATATGACACTGCGAGTGTGTATTGAATTTTGAGCCGTGTAATAATTAATTTATATGTATGTAAATTAACAGCTATAAAAAAGTACAGCAACTTACCTCGTATGATATTAGATGTTATAAGGATAAATAAATAAATAAAAATGTGCCAGAACACTTATTACATATTAGTGAAATGGATGGTTGATTAAATTTGAAAAATAAAGTACAATGGAACTGCTTGCACCACTTCCTAGGTATGTTATTTACACATTTTAATGACCTAACCGATTGGTCGTAGATTTCTGCTCGATTTATCAAGGGTACCAACATTGTAGAATATGAATAACATATGTAATCAAAACAAACATAAAAGCATCTTCTGGAAGCAATAATGACCTCTTATACAGATACACACACACACATACACAAATATAAACAATAAGTCAATATAGTCAGTATATTATACGGTACTTGTGCACACACAATGACAATTGGGCCTCCGAAACCATACTAGTTAATAAACTTTCAGTTTCCATGTAGTTAAGAACATGGTTCCAAAGACAGAGGCACTTACAGTTTCGTAGCAGAGTTGCGGCGACTTGGGGCGCTGGCGCCCGCGGCGGCGGCGCCCGCGACGGGCCCGCGGCGCCGTCCAGCGCCGGGAAGTTCTTGTCGGTGCGAGCCAAGCCCGCGGAACCTAAACCGAACACCAATTCTCTTACACTCCACAAAAGGGCGAAACATCAGAAAATGTTACTTCTATTGTATTCATCAACATATTCCAATATGTTGATGAATACTTATATCTAGGACAATTAATATCCCACGAAAATCAAACATGTAAACAAATCAACAAAAGAATAGCCAAAGGATGGAAGAAATACTGGTCACTTTAAAAAAGAAAACTTTCAACACCTGCATTCTCCCAGTAATTACTTACGGTTGCGATACCTGGGCACTCACCAAAAACCATCGGGAAAAGTTGAAATGCTGCCAGAGAGCCATGGAGAGAAGTATGCTAGGCATAAGGAAGCAAGATAAAGTAAGAAACTATATAATTAGGGAGAAAACAAAGGTTGCCGACATAATAACCCAATTAGACCAAAGAAAATGGAAGTGGACAGGTCATATGCTGAGGGACAAACAAAACAAGTGGAGCACCAATATCTCTTACTGGTACCCCATAGATGGCAAGCGCAATAGGGGCCGTCAACAAACAAGATGGGAGGACGACCTGAGACTTACTGCAGGTCACCACTTGAAGAGGGTAGCATTAGATAGGAAACTGAGGAAGGAGTTAGAGGAGGCCTATGCCATGAGGCACACTGAGCTGCGTGACATTTTGTAATGTGTTTTTATATAGTGTAATACATTAGCTGTGTTGGTTATCGCAGTCAGAATAAAAGGCTATTATTATTATTTATTATTACTTCTATTGTGTTACATAAAAAATACATTTAAAATATGTATATAACATCATTTTTATAAAACACGATACTACAAATGGTGAAAATAGTCCAACTATTACTATTTAGGACAACCAAACTATTATAATCATCAACTCATATAAGTCCCTATCGCTCAAGCAAACCCAAAATTTGTTGGCTTCAGTTTGGCCCAATCTTAAAGTAACTAAAGCAACATCCAGTGTATGACTGATGTAAAATATTCTCTTAGAGAAACGATTTACGCCACTTTCAAATAGATTTTTTTTTTGTGTTTGGGTACAAAAACTGAAGGTTTTGGTGCCTTGCCTGCTAATGGACTGTTAGGGCCAGACTAAAAAGACGCAAATAGAGCGGGCCTCTACTGGCTTGGACGCTCATGATTACCACGTCGTGCTCTACTCTAAAAGCCGTAATCGTGCAGTATGGGCCCAGTTCTGACGTGACGTCGCCAAAGTATACAATACAAGGGGTATTTAGTCGCCCTGACGTTTTCTCTGCTAGAGTGTTGAGATTAACATGAATCATTATTATAGTCAAAATTGAAAAAGATAATAACGCAAAGTAGTTTGATAAAAGATTATCCTAGGAGTATTTTCTGGTGAACAAGTCTAGGTATGCCTTAGCATAACTTAATATACCTCCGGCTTAGGTTCGGCTAGTCTTAGTAAAAAATAATTTATTACGACTATCTTTCATTTCTCGGGTGTAGGGGGTGCCATCAACGATCTTTTGTTCTACAGGAAGACTATTCTTAGCTACTTCGTTTTGTCTTACTCTGTGAACGAACATGTGAATAGTCATAGGTGACATCGAAGTAGAGAAGATTTTTTGTTATTATTAAAACGGATAGATATCCGTGCCTTAACATTACTTAGTATGGTTTCGCTCACCTCGGTACGCCTTCGAGGCCGGAGTGGCCAGAACTAGGTTAGGTGCGGCGGGCGCGGCCGACAACCTCGGGAACTGCTCGTCGCTGCGCGTGTCTATGGAAGCTGCCACCGGCACGTTCACTGGCGACGGCGGCTCGGCGCGCTCACGCTCCCGATCGCGTTCCCTGCCCGATAAAATTTCAAATATAGTTCAGGAGGTGTACTCTTAAAAACTATGTTCGATAATATCGTGTCATATCCTACTCTCGGTTACTATCGTTTAAAACATTTCAACGGACGATAGAACGAACGATATTAATTTTGACATAAGAAACCCTCAAATGACAATGATGTTATTACAAAACAGTCGTTATAGCCATTACTAGTTCTAACATTAGCTACAAGATAGCATTTAAACAGATGTTCAGAATCCATTACAAATCATACAGGGCGATATCTAAAATTACAAAAATATTATATAAATAAGAATGATCAATCAGTTTTTATAGTTATTTATTTTATACATTATGAATATATTTTATCGCAAATTAATTAAATTCACTCTATCAACTTCACTTTATTATTTATGACGACCTCCATAGTCGAGTGGATAGTACACCGGTTTCAAGGTGTCGCCATCTCTAAGGTCCCGGGTTCGAATCCGGTGAGGGCAGATGATTGTGTAATGAATGCGAGCATTTGTACCTTAGTCATGGTTGTTGATATATATTTCTATAAAATATATATATATGTATAATATATATGTATGTCTATCCGTTACCCTAGATCCTATAGCACAATAGCTTAGTTTGGGCTAGGCTAATTGGTGTAAGTGTAACAAATATTGCTTTATTTATCAACTTCATATTTATTAAGATAAATAAAAATTTAACGAAAAGCAAAGGGTACTTCGTTACGAACGGATTTCAGGGGGCTTACTCTTAAAAACGATATTCGATATATCGTGGACTTCGTCGTGTCGTATCCTACTCTTAGTTACTATTGTTTAAAGCATTCCACCGAACGAACGAACGATATTAATTTTGACATAAGAAACCCTCAAATGACAATGATGAATTGATTTTGACAGACGAACATATGCAAATTAAAATTGTCAATCTCCCTCACCGGGATTCGAACCCGGGACCTTAGAGATGGCGACACCTTGAAACCGGTGTACTATCCACTCGACTATGGAGGTCGTCATAAATAATAAAGTGAAGTTGATAGAGTGAATTTAATTAATTTGCGATAAAATATATTCATAATGTATAAAATAAATAACTATAAAAACTGATTGATCATTCTTATTTATATAATATTTTTGTAATTTTAGATATCGCCCTGTATGATTTGTAATGGATTCTGAACATCTGTTTAAATGCTATCTTGTAGCTAATGTTAGAACTAGTAATGGCTATAACGACTGTTTTGTAATAACGAATAACACTGTTGTGTTATTTTCCTATAACTGTTATTGTAAACGGTTGTCTGTTATCCTGTTAATATAATGAATACATTGGCAAATGTTTTTGAGTACGATTGTTATTATAGCTAGTTATTCTTAACAATGAACATTCCTTCAGTCGGCAGTAATTTATTATAAAATATTATAAAAATAACTTAAAACTAATAAATCAATAAAATATTCTGGTGTATTTAAAAGTTTATTGATCTGTACATAATTTGTTATTTACATTCAATTTTTAAATTATTTACATGCAATATTTGCAATATTCTTCCATTTTCATTTATTTACAATATCTACTCTAATTATTTATTAGTTACTTCAAAAGTACACGACACAAATTATTACAACGAATAGGTAGTTTAATTTGCATACGCGATCACACAACGGCAAATCCAAACACGACACTAATTATTGCAACGATCACACAACTGCAAATAATGCGTAACTAAAAAAATGACAACAGCTTAGGCACCAGCAAGCCAGCAACAGTTTACCTAACTGTTATTTCAAGTCACACTGCAAATCAAAATGAGTCTAATTGTCATACGCGCGAAAGTACAAAATTGAGAATTTGGTATTAGTAAAATTACTATAAGAAATAAACAAATAGGAACTTTATTTCCTTGTGAGAAAGGTTAAGTAGAATAAGCAGTCAGGCAAGCGTAGGAGCGAGCGCCTACGCCTACACAACGGCTTGAAGTGGCAACAACAACAATGCGACTAGGCGATTCTTTTGTCAACAGCAACAGCAGGATAACAGTATAAGCCGTTGTCAAATAATGTGTTATTCGTTACGGGAAAATAATTCATTATATTATCTGTTTTTGAAATAACGACCATTACTAGTTAGAACTATTTGTTACAATAGGCTATCTCAAAACGATTTGGAATGAACAATTTAAAATTATTCATTGGCATTACAATTGTGTCAAAGGATAACAATATATGAACCTGGGCGCTCTCTGCACTAAGGGATGCGGTGTAATGTTGAATTGTAATTCCAAGGTTCTCGCTTGACGTGCTGCCCCCCTCGGCATGCCCCGATTGTGCACTGTCATTTTGTGCGCTGCCAACAAATGTTACTGACGTTTTATCTATAAGAAAAAACTCTCTTTTCTATATCTAACACTACTCGCAGTATGTCACTGAAGGTGTCTTAAGAGTAAACAACGCGGCATATTTTTCATTCAAACATAGTCCTCTGCTTTCTCTCTGGAAAGAGCATCTCATACTAGAGCAATACTTTATTTTCCTAAACATTGTATAATTTTGTTAAAAATATATATAAATATTCAAAAATTAATTCTCAGTAAATTAAATTTCGTAAACACAGCTAAGGTTTTTCTTGTTGAAGAATTTAGTCTTAAGAACTATTTAAATCGGTTTAGTTTTATAGAAATAAACAGAGGACTACGAAACGTTGATTTTGGCTTCTATTCATATGTATTTTCTGTTCAAACTACTGTTGTCTTTAAGGCACTCTAAGGAAGAGTTCCAGCACAGCGAGACAGCGATAGATTTTATAAATTATCGTATTATTTAATTGTTGCGATCTTGATATTTCCCTTTAAGGTAATTAGATAAAATTACAGCTATGGGCAAGAGGAGACAAGGCTACACAATACGAAATAGGTCTGGACAAACATTGATAATTTCATTCAAATAATTTCAAAAATCTCTCGCATAAACTGATAAAATACGTTATTTTAAAACAAATGTAACAACAGATATGTGTACCTGTATGGCGAATCCAGTGATATATTGCAACTTTTATTATTGTTAATTACAATTTTAAATAAAATAATATGGTAAATAAAGTAATTAATAAACACAGGTACCTTTTAGGTCGATATCACTTCTGAACACAGCAGTGAGATGCTCTCCGGCGCAGCCGCCTTCCTCGCACAAGTAGTGATCCGTGCGGAAGTGCTGAGCAAGCGCTGAATGCGACGCATAGTACAAGTTACGCCCGTCCGCGTCGCACAGGTGACAGTACAAATGCTCCTTCCTCAGGTGCCGGTATAGTTCATCGGCGTCCATGAAACGTTCCTCACAAAACTCACATAGTGGGTGGCCTCTATGAAGATAATAAACAATAAAAATTATAAAAAAAAACTTCAGCTATGTAGATTGTATCATAATCAGCTGCCTGAACTTAAGCGTCTGAGCACGCTTGAGTTAGGTTGACGCTGTTATGGCCGAATTGCGTGGTAACTTTACTCATCTAAAGAAATCACCTATCAAGTCTGACCACCCTCAATAGTTATCGTCTCGCGCAAACTAATCTCAAGGTAAAGTTGTATCAGCAATCTTCAACTGACAACAGTATATAAAGAAACAGAAAGGAAAACATCTGCAAGCAAATTATGTACATCTCACATAAATACCGTGTTCAAACCTACCATTACATTTTTTACCATTATATTCAATTAAAAATCACAAGAGAAACAACTACATATTGCAAACGATTAGTGAGATATTGAAGAAGATTGATATAACGCACTCCGACATTTTATCGATTAAGATATTACGATTAATACAGGCTATGAAAAATTATTACGCCGACCGTGTAACACTCTGTATATACCCTAGACATTCAGTTTTTTTCTTATTAAATAAACAGAGTGTTTTCACAATTGTAGCAACATCAACATAGCAAAATTTAAATGATTCACTGTGCCTATCCACACTAGACTAAAGGAGGGTGACATCCAAACTAGAAGATAACTTAAGATTAACAGGAATTTGAAACATATTTAGCAAATGCATTACATCATCTTACTGAATAGTGTAATTATTTATTTCCAAAGAGAAAATTTTACAGTAGAAGTACTATACTGTAAAAGTAAAACAAAAAATAAATTTTCATGGTGCACCTTCATCCATAGAACATGTACGTTAAAATAACTGTTCTCAATGCCTTGAACATTTTATTATATTTACTTGGTAGTTATTTTTCGTTTATCCGCCATGTTTCTTTCAGTCATTGTGGCTTAAGATCATCAAAATGATGCATTGTGGTATTAAAATGTATATAGTATATGAACAAAATGTCTATTTTCTAGATGGTTCTTAATTTTCAAGGTGCATCAATAGATCTACAAACTTTTTTATCTTCAACATTTACATACATACATACATATATGTCTTCAACATTTACCAATTTATATTATTTAATATTTGACTTCCAGCCTAATAATAGAAATATTTTATCACCGTTTCCATTGTTTGTTTATTGACTTCAATGTACCTAATATTAATTTATTTTTGAAGGACTTTATTTTAGCCCTATAAGAGTAAATAAAGATTTTATGAATTTTATACAAAATGTATTACATACACAATTTTTGGTTGTTACTGAAGATACTGAACTAACAGTTATCTAATTACTGGAGTATGTTTTATAATCTTTTTAATAATTATAACTAATGGATAATCGCTTAGTCATAGGAAATTTATAACATAAGTACAGAGTTAATAACATGAGTGAACTAAAACAAATTCTCGTGGTGGTCAGCTCTCGCGTTTGCAGTATAAAAATGGTATGAATAGTGTAGCTGTAGCATGCAACAATTGCTCTATTCTCAATTGCTATAAGGTGGAAGAAGCATTCCGAAAGTTTAGGCAGAGATATATTCAACAGCTGCACTTCGCCAAGTATTTTATTTACAATTAAATAAATACAGGAGAATTCAAGAAGTGGCCACTCCTTGAAAAGTTTGCCCTCCTGAAGTGCGGCACTGAACCTCAACCTTAGATTAAATATGGTACAACTGGCCAACTACTGCTACGTAAACACACAAAATCATATACATAATTATCTTTATTACTAGTCATTATATGTCAGTAGATTATTTATATATTTATAAAGATTTATCAACATTTGCTTACATTGTTTATACTATAACATGATACACATATAAACTGCAAAAAACTAATACTTATAAAACAACATGAACTAATACCAGAGTCTAAAATAAACTAAGATACCTATATATGTAATTAAAACAAATAAATACCACTTACTTTAGCAAAAGGTCCAAAACCACACAACTCAGCTTATTAGATGATGCATATTTTATGTACATTTTAAAAACTGGAGAGTTTGCGCCATAAACAGATTTGTAGTTCGAAGAAGTTATTTTGTTGTGATGATATTGGCCAGGGAATCGAATATTAAACTTGTGCAATAAAGGAAGACTGTATGTTAAGCTGTTAAAAATATTTGATATGAAGAATATTTTGAACCTACTAAGGTTCATAATATTCTATAGTAACTTACCTATGCGAAGTATCATCCAAGTCTCCTTTCCGTCGATGATGACCTAGCTCTTGCCGAGTATAGCATTTTCTTTCATTTGTAAATATCTAAAATAAAATGTTAATAGATATAACTGAAAAATCTAATATAAATAATTAGAATTGATTTGTATCTATATCACAGGAATACTATTTTTCCTTATATACTTAACAGGTATGTATAATTATGAAAATTATTACTGTTATGGATAATTTGTTAAGCATACAAGTTAGATAAGTTCAAATTAAAATTACTAGGTACATTATTTACATTAAATTTGTCTTAGGTCGGATCATTATTACATATTTTTACCTACTTTGTCACTCGCCCCAATTCTGGTGATTTAATCTAATACTAACTTAAATTAGATATAATCTTGTTAACTTTATTTTGGAATTCTGGAATTATAAATTTATAATTCATCTGAGTTAGAGATGTGTTTATAGTGAGTATTATGCCAACCTGCTTAAATATTGTAAGAAGTGTACAACGAGGAAACACCACAGAACAAATAGGTATTCAATCTTCAAAATTGTACTCACAATACAATGAAGAACAATACAGTTAAATTGTAACAAATCTAATCTAGTTTAAGTAATTTAAGTATGACAAAATTTAAAATGTATTCGAATATGTCAAAATAAACACTAAAAAAAATTTCCTAATTAAATATATTAAAAAAACTAGAGGTGTTTGTTTACTGCTGTCATCTGTGTTCTCAATTTAGTTAGTTGGCACTTACAGAATACAATTTTTTTAAAACTTAATTCTAATTAGTACTTTAATTTTAAGTTTAGGTTTAGAAAATGTAAAATTCGAGTCACTACCATTGCCTTCCTAATTGTATCTATTACTTATTTGGCAGTACATAAATCACATGAATAATGGTTATTTTTCAAATATTTTTTTTCAATCTAAGTATAACTTTGTCTCATAAAGTATTTATTTATATCATAGATAATATATACCATAACATTATCATTCTTTGAATGAAATATTTCAACTAATCTAAAAATTATCCTGTATTTTAAATCTACGTCAATATCAAACTTCATCAAATTAGGTTTAATTATAACAGAGTTACTTTCACATCTCTAAATATAAGTCTCATTATTTAATATTAGCACTCTACACACAGCATCATACACATCGATCATATCATCAGCACTCTGTAGACATTTTGTAGTTCCTTTATCTACAAACCCCTGTACTTTAATATAATTTTGTTTTTAAATTAAAAATAAACAGTTATTTAATTAAAATAATTTTACAATCTAATTTTAATACCCAGAAAAATTCCCTGTCAAATACTATGTCAATAGTAATGGATCTGACAGGGAATTTTAACTGTGTATTCATTTGTCAATAATTTATCTTATGTTGTATAAGTTTGATTACCAGAAGTCATAAATATAAACATAAAACTTGAGTAATTAATAATATTTAACTAGTAGAAAAAAATATAAATTGGAGAAAAACATTGGAGAAATATTAGATAAAAACTGAATGCTGTATTTACCTTCAAATGTTTAACACAAAGATCACAGAAATATCTTTCATGAACTTTTCTCATGTGATCACTGAGCATGCTGTAAGTTCTAAATGGTGGTATATTATCACAAATTTTACAGCGATTCTCCAGCAATTGTTCATAAGCATCTTTTATCTCCTGACTACAGAAACCAATCTTGTACTGCCTCTCAAAAAGACGATCAGTGAAAGCTTTATTACGCAGCTCTTTATAGGGTTGTATTATGTCCGTAAAGACTACCTGAAATGTCATATTAGTACAAATATAATAATATAGCAATATAGTAATATAGCAATACATATTATAATATAGCATACAAATAATAAAAAATCATGTTTATATTATTTTTATCATATTTACACTCCAATATTCAATCATGATAATTATAACAGCAATAATAAATAAATTATTAACGAAACTTAACTACTTGCTAAATATTGGAATAGTTATAGTATAGCAATATTTTAATTAATAGAAAATAATAATAATATATTCAGAGAAAAGTGAACCCGGCAAACAATGTTTCGGGGTCTACTTTTTTGTAAGCCCAGTAAGTTTGTTTTGGGAATAATATATTCAAAGGAGAAAACTGAACCTGGCAACAATGTTTCGGGGTCTACCTTTTAGTAAACCCAGTAAGTTTGTTTTGGTAAAACAATAAGAATAATTTACCCTAGACAAGTCCTGGCGACAGATAGGACACTCGTTTTGAAGGCAAAGAACCCTCATCCTTGTGGAACATTCAAAACAAACAGGATGATCACATTCTCCGATAGAGAAATACAAAACGTTCTTGAAACATACTACACAAGTAGTGTTGTCATTAGATTGGGTATCGACCATGATTACCAGATATTAATACGATACAGTCCTGAAAAATATATGCAGTCTATATTAAAATTACAAAGCAACGTTAAAATTGTATGTTCTCAGTATTTTATCAATTCAATACATACGTAAGAAAATAGACGAACAAAAATTTCTCACTCACAAGGTGACACTTGACAGAAACGAACTGACAGATGACTGTAAATTTGGAATCATCGACAAGTAATGTTATTTTTTAAATACATATGGCATATAGATGGTTAATCCGTGCAGTCCATAAAATGAAAGTTTGTACGAACAAGTTAACACAATTAAAAAATAATTTAATCAATTTAATAGATAAATAGGTAACAATTAACGCTTCTAACATACAATGGGACTAATACCGATGTTACTTTCTATAAGCCCATAATTTAAAATCAAAGAGCTAAGCGATTCACCAGAAGTCTGACATAATCACCGCATCTCTACTTGCCGTTGCGGTGGTATCCATGAGGTTTCTCAGCCTCCTCCCCTGAGGAAAAAAAAATAATAATTAACCAGACTGGCAGTGCGGATTGGTTGACTACATATGTACACCTTTGAATGTCTTCGCATTTGTACACAGGTTGCCTCAGATGCAGGTGTATGTTTTCCTTCACCGTAAGAGCGTCAGATGTACATATGAAACTCGAACAACACATTGGTGCACGGTAAGATCGACCCCGGGCCCCCCGAATGATCCGATTGATAAACCAGTGCTGAGAACCATAGTGAAATCGACTAATTATTTCATTTAAAATTGATCTCTGTAGCTCCTATTTATTTTTATTGTGACATTTATGACATTTAAGATGCGTTTCAGGATACTAAATAATCATTTAAATTAATCGAAACTTAGTGACGTCAATTTAGGAGCAATTTAATTGTTGCTGGAAACTCTGCAAGCAGAGACCATTATTTGGGACCCCAATTATATTTGCCATGATGTCGTAAATTACAAGGCTATCGGCACCTTAGAGCGAATGAATTCATCGCGAAGTTGAGTTTTTTGAGTACTTCGCCGAGGAAATTCGCGAGTTCGATTGAATTGGATTCATGTCAATATACCTTAGAGCAGGTTTAATGCTCTAAAGCAATATACTTGTGACTTACCTAATCTGTGAATGTAATCCAAATGTAATCTCTCTAGTCTGTGGGTTTAGCTGACGGTTTCTTCCAAAGAATATATTTACTCTAGCGAGGTTTCTTCTTCCTTGTTTCATGATTAAGCTGATGGCCTATGGCCAATGCTTTAAATAAATAAAAAAAAAATTGACGGTTTCTTCGTTTTAAATTAAATTTGAATTCAATTTATACAATATTAAATAGTTACCTACCATTTACTGAGTGTCTGATGTACAATACGTGTTTATTAGTTAACGATTATGACAAAAATACAATAAATGTTGCGCATAGTAGTGACTAGTGGTGTGTTAATGTTATTTAAATACATACAATTATATAAATAATTTGAGATAACATGTATTTTGAGGTGAGTATGTTACTTCGAAAAATGTCTATTGTTTAAAACTTTTATTATTTTAAACTATGATTTCATATTTAAGATCGAGAACACACCCGAACATATTAGACGATCCCGACGTGTGTTAAACGTTCCAAAACAGTCGCCTAAAGAGGATTGCCCGCGTCTTGTTCTGGCACCATTTTCTAGACCTGCTCAAGTAGTCTTTGAAAATGTTGCCATTGGAAGTTCTAGTGAAAGGACTATTGAAGTGTTTAACCCTTCTAAAAAACTTCAACAGGTAATGAAGTATTCATGATTATACATCACCCCTACAAAGCGCCTACAACTACAGCTGCGCAGTATTCCGCCAAAAAAAGCTTTTGTTATATCATAATCTTATTGTATGCATGTGCTATAATCTGACCATATTGTGTATTGATAATTTTTCAATTTATTGATACTTCAGATTGTAATTTAAAAAGAACTAAAATGTAAGTTAATATATTAGATCTAAAATCAAGTCACCTGAATTTGAGGCGACAGGCTTATAATAATGATAATCTATTCTGGTGGTTGAGTAGACTCAATGCCAAGCAATCTTAATCAATATCACCATCATACATAACTCAGTGCTCTAAGACCTCTATTCTTATCAACTAAAATTGGAGAATGGTAAGTACTAGAATATAGGAAAATAAGTATAGTTTTAATATCTCTGTAAAATGTTAGAAAATAAGAACAAATGTGATTTTGAAAATTTTAATTTTGCTGATTATGCTATAATTATAAGTTTTATTAGAAATATATACTTATTTTATCATCACTCAAAATACATTAACAGATATCCTTTAAAATAATGTCAAACATAAGGTTTTCCCAAAAATTGGTATTTTCTTCAAATTAATCTTAAATCACTCATTTCAGTTCAAATATATCTTACAGAAGTTAAAATTTATAATTACAACATGACAACCAAAACAAATGCCGCACAAACATCAACGCAATTGATTTCTTACAGCATTGAAAAAACCAAATTTTTAAGTAGACACAATGAAAAGATACAGCTTTTTATGTTCTGTTTATGCTGCATAATTTGATTCTCAGAAGGGAAATAAAACTTATAGGACAAAGTAAGATAATATCTGAAGTCCATAAATAGTATATCTTCTTCTTAACAAACTTGACAGACTGCTCAACAACTGTTTTCAATTCATTTTTAATTTAAGGAAATTCAATAACTTTAAAAGCTGACAGTATTTGGACACATGTCCAAATACTGTTTAAATTGATTAATAGTGCTCGGAATAGATAGTTTAATTTTATGTACTTGCAGAAAGAAAGTCAATGTAAGCGTTACATGGATAAACCTAAAATCAGTGTGATTTTCTTCTTCATCATGAAATAAAGAAAGAATGTGCTTACCACACTATCCAAATCCAAAGTTTGACTATATTTTAAGCGAATTACAGATCATTGTCCGTTGTCATTGCCGTGGTAATCAGGCAGAACAGGTACAAATTCAAAAATACAAGCCTTAGTCTAATAAATATGGTGGTAGTAAAGACAAAGCACAGAAATAGACGCTCAAACACTCCAAGTTACAATTAAGTGTGCCGCATGCACCGAACCCGCAAGCGGTCAGATACTTTGCATTCCTTAGTGTTATTGTGCCCTTTAAGTAAATAATAATCCTATTATTAATAAATGCTTTATAACACTGTTTTAGTTGCAAAAGAAGGATAGCATTTTTCAAATAAAATACAAGTGTATTATATATGTTTTATTTATGTATTACGATCTTTTTCATAAATTTTATATATAAGTTTTTCCTGTATACATTAGTGATGTGCCGGATCGTCAAATTCGTCGGACACAATTGGTGTCAAGATCCGCAGATACGGATCTGAATACGGACATTTGGTGTCAAGATCCGCAGATACGGATACGGATCTTAACTTTCTTACACAATCCGTGTCCGTGCGCGCGATCTTG
Organism: Scirpophaga incertulas; assembly: GCA_036419045.1. Classification (NCBI taxonomy): domain Eukaryota; kingdom Metazoa; phylum Arthropoda; class Insecta; order Lepidoptera; family Crambidae; genus Scirpophaga; species Scirpophaga incertulas. The sequence continues at coordinate 25,924,991 of CM071632.1, read as the reverse complement.
AGTTGAAACATAGTTCGACTTGAATTGCGCGGCAGGTTTTGCTTTGTTACAGTTTAATGTGACACTGGGCAGCATAGATAATGCTTGTGTTTGGTATTGTCATTTTGATCTTAATATAACATTATTTTAGAGAATTCTCCATTGCCCGGCCCCTCTACTCAGTGACGTCACAACCGGTGGCGCAATCGCAAGCCCCGCCAGACGACAGCTCGCCTCGACCGTCACTTTTTGCTACGGGTTCGTGCGCAACGGACGTGCGATTGGTGTCCTATAGATAATTAACCATTCCGTGTTCTAATTGATTTCAGTTCGGTAAATCGTATATAGGTTGTTTCGGTTGTTATTTTCTTAAAAATTACCCTTACTTTTAAATTGTTAAGAATTAATACTGTATGTGTCACGCAGTACTAGTTTAGTTGCTTAGAAAATCATTCAATTTGAATTTAAAATATTACGAAGATCTAAGTTTAGTTTTTTAAATAAAAAGAGATCTCAATTTTTTTATAATATCGTACTTATTAAAAAGCTAGTTTATTTAGCACCTTGCAGTTATATATTATTGGTATAATAACTAATGATAAATATGATAACTACGGCAAAGATTGCAACATAAAAGGAGCCAAATATTTGATTTTAAGAAATAAAAAAATATCTGTATTGAATTTAATAGTTTTTTATTGGCCTATTTAAGGCGAAGACTAAGGCGCACTAGCGACACCAATTACTTAAAATTGTTAGCTACTAAACCAGATCTATTTTAAATAATTGTGGACCGTTAAAATCTCGGCAGTGCGCCATGCCCTTGGTCTTAAAAAAATATATTATCTATAAATTTAAAATTAATAAGGTAAATAAATCCGTAAAAGATCCGCCAAAAATTAACGGATGCGGACATGGATACGGATCTTCTGCCTCGGATATCCGCGGATATGGATACGGATATCCGACACATCACTAGTATATATTAACATCTGTTTTTAATGTCTTGTACATCAACCTTTTTATATCTCTGCATCACCTGAAGGTTGACTGGTAGAAAATGCCTAAGCCATTAAGTCCGCCATTGTACTCCATTGTGGATGAAGTTTAAATAAATAAAACAGATATATTTTTGGTTTTGGGTCTCATAGCATGCATTGTTTCAGATAACATTGAATCAACCCTTACCTGCAGGGCTCATAGTTGACATGCCAGAGGAAAGTTTGCTTTTAGAGCCAGAAACATGTTATTGCCTTACCTTGATATGGACTCCAAGACAACCTACAGCACTTAGAGATACTATTCAGTTTTTGAGCGAAAACCGCCGCTATGATGTTATTTTGATCCTCAAAACTGGTTTGGTATGTATTGAATTTAGAATAAATAAATTAGAATATATATATATATATATATATATATATAGAAAAAAATATCAAATATTGATCTTTCTCGAACCTGTCTCTTCAAAACAGTGTAGACGCCTTATTCATTCGGCCTATCTGCAAATATTTAATATACATTCTTAACTTTTTACTTTGTTAAGCCAAAATAATAATAATAATGGCTTTTTAAATCTCAAGAACCTCCACAACTGTATAGTGTGCAGCCTCAGCTTTACATCCTTTTTTCCATATACCAGTTCTCACATTCATTACCAAGAAAATTGAAATGCAATGAAAAGTCCATAAACGTTTTGATCTATAATGACTATAGTTCCTGTGCATTTAACTGGTTAAGGTGTACATTTCTCCTTGTGCAACTTAGACACAGTATACTTCACCCACACTTTTAAATTCACTTAAAAGTCGTCAGGTGTATGTAGAACTCTCCCATAGAGCATACCCGCTAAATCACCCCAACTTCCATCCATCTTATTCTTAGTAAGGGACTGGGGAACTCAACAAGCAACAAGTAAACCTACTTAAAACTAACAAAAATACAAAATAGAATACAGCACTTTCAATGTAATGTGTGTGCGTAACTGTGTATGTGTGCATTTATTTAGGCAAAAGTTAGCACATAAATAAATTATAATCTTACGAGTTAGGTGATGAGTTTCAGTTTACACAAACATCCTCAACATTTCCTCAGATTGATTGTAATCAATTCAAGGAAATGTTGAGTCTTCATGTATGTATACTTTAATTTCTTTATATATATATTTAGAATTTCAATAAAATACAAAATCATAAATAAAACTTTGCTTTGTTGTAAAATTATTCCTTTTATAACTTATATACAATTCAAATTTTTATTATTTTATTTTCAGCCTTTAAAAGGACAAGCAACACAAATAAATAAAGTCAACCAGTACAAGGGATTTAAAATATCGCCTGGTAAAATGAAAAAAAAAGCACATAAAAAATCTCCAGTTGCTATTTATAAAAAAAAGGCAGAATTAATTTACAACAACACAAAAATAAAGAAGACTGTTAATATTTTAAAATCTTCTGAACATCGTATTCTTCAACCGTCAAATAGTAACAATATAATCGCATTTGATACTACCCTAGATACACAATATAACAATTGCCCATTTGATTCTCTAACTAGCGTAGACCTTAATTTTGATACATCTGAAATATTTTCAAACCTTAGACAAATGAAATCCGACAAGTTCTCAGAACGGTGCTATAATGAATCTTTTGTCAATGAACCTTTTACAGTTAGTGATTCTAAACCAAGTGAACAATTGTATATATCAGGGTCTGAATTGTTTGATAATCTCAAGTTTACTCCTTTAAAAGATAATGTTACCCGACATGAGCAGTTAAATAAGGGGCCTAAAGTGATAACTTGTATTAATCAGTCTGAAAGAGATAGTGAAGACAATTTCAATATGAAAAGCTCAAATAAAGAAAATGAAACTCATTCCATTATTGGCATAGCACCAGCACAACCTCTGCATAGTTGGTTCTCAAATAATTATACTCATAAGGCTAATGTAGAAACACCTGTAATGCAAAATAGCAAAATACCAAATACGTCATCACCTACAGAATTTAACAACCCTAATTTTTCTATAAATACTGAACTGTCTCGTATCAGTGACCAGTCATTCTTTCCACAAAGATATTCCACTGATAAAAAAGGGTCCCTAAAATTTTATAACGAGACTCGAGACTTAACTGATGATGACGCAAACCATAAATTTGGTTCTGATACTTTTACTAAAGAATCTCCTAAGCATCTAGTGAATTTCCAGTACACTGGTGAACAAAAGCCACCACATTTTTTCATGAGAGAACAACCTAGAATGTGTAGACAGGCATTGTTCAAAGAAAATCAAGTAAGGGATCTACATTATAGTAACTCGTTATTCAACTTAGAATCGTATAATCCAAGTGATATAAAGTTTGATGTAAAATCTCCTACGCCACCACCACCACCCTTACAATCAATCCCTGAAGAAAGTTCACAATTTTCTAAAACTCGACTTCTCGATAAAACAGACAAACAAATGGCTACATTTACAATCGACCGTACTATCGATACAGATGATCAAGAAAGACTCTCAATTTCATATAATAAAAGACTAACATGGTCCAAGAAAGCCTTCCGAGCTGAACCTGAACTTTGGAAGGTACCTGTATTGATGTCTAATAAACCACAAAAGCCTAAGGCGCGCAAAAGTAATATATCATCAAATAGTAAATTAACGAATAAGACTTTCGAAGCTAATGAAAGCATTAAAAAGAATTCATCACTGGTGTATCACATAGGAAATGTGTATTCTCAATCTTCTACCCTTGATCCTTTCCTCTCCACAACGTATTTTTACGACGAAGAAGCAGTCGTTAAATTTGAGACAGAATTCAAAAGGTGGCTTAATTGTATTTTGACTCCTCCCTCAGATCTTGATAGTAGTGTTGAACAGAAGATTGATGTTGGCAAAGTATGGCTAGAAAATCGCAATAGAGAAGTTCCTCTTGCTCCCACCAAAGAACAAGTGTGTAGTGTTTACCACAATAGTCGCAGACTAGAAAGTTTACGCAAAGCAGCTAGGACTTTGTTTAAATCTCCTGAAATTACTTTGGTCTTTATAAAATTGAATGCTCAAATTCAGAGAAAACTCATTGCGATTCGTTCTGACAGAAATCTTCATTTAGACATTGGACTACAAAAAGTAATTATGGAAATTCTCCTATCCTATAATCCCCTTTGGCTTCGTATTGGTCTAGAAGCAATATACGGGACAATATTGCCATTAAAATCGAATAGTGACGTAGAAGGATTAACAACATTTATAATTCAAAGAATGTTTAGAAATCCGTTATTAAAAAATAAAAATTCTAATAATATACCGAATATGTTGTTACCAGCTTATATGGATGCAATAAAAAAATTTACATTGAAAAAATTCTTTATGCTCGTCTACTTTTTAGATCAAGCTAAGCAAAGAAAGCTTATATCACACGATCCATGTCTGTTTTGTAGAAATGCTATTTGTAAAGATAGTAGAGAAGTGATTTTACGATTTACAAGGGAGCTAATCGCAGGGATTGGCGACATCACTAAACATTTACGGCCACTAGGGTATAATGTAAGTCACAAACAGTCATATTTGGACGAATATAAATATGCTGTTCATAATATTGCAAGTGACTTAAGAGATGGCGTTCGACTTACTAAAGTTATGGAAATCATTCTAATGAAAAATGGGTTACTCCATAAATTGCGCACTCCTGCAATATCACGCTTACAAAAGATACATAATGTGCAAGTAGCACTAAGTGCACTAAAAGAAGCAAATTTTACAATAGTTGGAGATATTTCAGCCAATGACATAGCTGATGGCCATAGAGAGAAAACATTATCGCTTTTATGGCAATTAATACACGTGTTTCGGGCACCATTATTTGAAAAAGCAGCTAATATTATCCAGTTATGGTGGAAAAAGAAATATCAAGTGATAGCTGAGAAGCGAAAGGAGGAACAAAAATTATTAGAAAATTTGCATCATAACGCTACAATAGTGCAAAGATGGTGGCGTCTTATTCAGCACAGACGTTTGGTTGACTGGCAAAAACGTCAACTCACAAATGCTACAATCGTGATGCAAAAATACTGGCGCATGTGGTTATATAAAAGGCGATATCATAGAATGAAAAACAGTGTTATTAAAGTTGAGCAATGGTATAAGTCAATGAAACTAATAAAAGAGGCGAAATCAATTCTGCGTAGATTACAAAAAGAAAGAGAAGAATTGAGAGCGAAGTCCGCAACAATAATTCAAAGCTGCATAAGACGTTGGCTGTGTAGGATACGTTATAATATTATGCTAAAGAAAATCGTTTTAGTGCAAAATTTCATCCGTACGTATTTAATAAGGAGAAAATTTTTACTTTTAAGAAGATATACAATAATAATACAACGTAGATATAGAGGTAAAATATTAATGAAAGCTGAAGTAAAAAATTTGGAAGAAAAGAAGAGAGCTGTTATTATTATCCAAAAATCTTTTAGAATGGTTAGAGAATTTAAAAGCTATTATAAAATAAGGAAAGCTGCAGTTACTATCCAAACATGGTACAAAGCTACAGTTGAAACAAGATTACAGCGACATAAGTATATAAAATTAAAAGCATGCTGTATAATAGTTCAAAAGCGATACCAAGCTATATTAAGAATGAGAATGGATCGAAATGCATACTTGAAGCTAAGAAATGCAACTATAACTATTCAGCGTAGATATAGAGCAAACTGTTTAATGAGTCAGGAGAGAACAATATATTTGACTATTCGTAAAGCATGTATCACTATTCAACGATGGTATAGAGCTCAGAATCTTAAACAAATACAATTTGCAGAATATAAACGGATAAAATCTGCTGCTATAACAATTCAAAGATTTTACAGAAATGTTAAAGAAAGTAGATGCAAGCGAAATAAATTCTTATATTTAAAAGAAATAGTCATAAACATTCAACGTAAATATAGAGCTAAAAAACTAGCCCACGAATTACGGAGGATTAAAGCTGTAACTAAAATACAAGAATGGTATAAATCAATAAAGCTACGAAATGTACATCGATGCAACTTTGTTCAGCTTAAAGCATGCGTTATTACAATACAAGCAATGTTCCGTATGATTAAAACACGATCAGAATATCGTAAGTTGAGATGTTCTGCTATCACAATACAACGAGCATATAGAAAATTTTCTTATAACGTGCGTATAAATAAGTTTGCAACTAAAATACAATTATGGTATAAGTCGATCAAACAAAGAAATCTACATCGGCGGGAGTTTTTAAAAATGAGAACATGTACCATTACAATACAGTCAATGTTCCGTATGTATAAAGCACGCTCGGAGTATCTTAAATTAAGACATGCCACTGTAATACTACAGCGAGTGTACAGACAATTTGTTCATAGGCGACACCTGGAGAGGTCTGCAACAGTCATTCAAATATGGTACAGGTCAATCATATTACGAAATATTCACCAGCGCAAATTCCAAAAGATAAGAACAAGTACTTTAATGATACAATCGACATTCCGCATGTATAAAATACGCTTGAACTACCATAGATTAAGACATGCTGCTATTACAATACAGCGAGCGTATAGAAAATTTGCTCGTGAACGGCACGTGAATAAAGCCGCGGCAACAATACAAATATGGTACAAATCAATTAAGCTTCGAGATAATTGCCGGCGCCAATATCTAATTGTAAAATCATCTACGGTTAGGATACAATCTATAGTCCGAATGTTTAAGGCACGATCAGATTACAATAGATTGAGACGCGCTGTTGTAGTCATACAGAAAGCATTCAGAAAATATAGGAGATATAAAGCCGCAGAAAAAATACAAATATGGTACAAATCAATTAAGCTTCGAGATAATTGCCGGCGCCGGTATTTAACTGTAAAATCATCTACAGTTAGGATACAATCTGTAGTCCGTATGTTTAAGGCACGATCAGATTACAATAGATTGAGATGCGCTGTTGTTGTAATACAGAAAGCATTCAGAAAATATAGAAGATACAAAGCTGCAGAAAAAATACAAATATGGTACAAATCAATTAAGATTCGAGATAATTGCCGGCGCCGGTATCTAATTGTAAAATCATCTACGGTTAGGATACAATCTGCTGTCCGTATGTTTAAGGCACGATCAGATTACAATAGATTGAGATGCGCTGTTGTTGTCATACAGAAAGCATTCAGAAAATATAGGAGATATAAAGCTGCTGCAAAAATACAAATATGGTACAAAGCTGTCTTGCTACGAGATATATATCGAAGTATATATCTAAAAAAAAAAATGTGTGCTATTACGATTCAATCAGCATACCGCAAGTTTAAAGGACGTTCAGAATACCTTAAGATGAAACAAGCTGCGATTACAATACAACGAGCTTATAGATTAAGGAAGTGGCAGAGGGAACAATACATAAAAATTACTTCGATAATAAAATTACAAGCATGCATCAGACGTTACTTAGCAAGGTCTAAGTTCTTGCGAATCAAAAGGGCTGCTCTGATAATTCAAGCAGTATACAGGTTCAAGCAAAAACGGCAGCTAACTACGACTAGGAGGGAAGCAGCAGCCGTGTGTATACAAAAAAATGTACGACGTTATCTATGCCAGTTACATTATACACAATTTCGGAATTGTGTAATTAAAATTCAGAAATTATGGAAAGGAAAATTACTTACAAGGTTTTTACAATTTGAATTGTCATATAGAAAAAAAATGATTATAAAGTTACAGGCAACAGCTCGTGGGTATCTTGTAAGAAAACAAGCGTTGCTAAAAAAGCAGAGCTTGATACAGATAAAAAAAGAACAGCGATGGCACTGGGCCGCTTCCAAAATCCAAGTAAGTTCACAAGTATGTACTTAATTTATCATAATATCATTAGAAATAATTAAGCCATAAATGAAGAAGGCTGGTTCGGATGACACTGGATACATAAAGAAAACAACTCAAATTTCAACTATATGTCTCCCCATACACACAATCGAAGTTTGTCGTCAGTTTCATTTACAACAAACTAAAATACTATGTTAAATAATACATCAAATTACATGGACCTGCCAATTTTATCTCAAGTTTAATACAGAAAACAATATACAGTGGACCCCCAGCAATCTGGCACCCCGTGTAATCCGACATGGTCTATTATTTATTATTGAATACATACATATTTGCTAATGCATGATTGAACAAGTTACAACTTGTACGCACCATCACTACCTACTGCGCTCGACGCGTAGGGTATTGTTTTGATTCTGATTGCTTATTTTGAATTTGACTACATTTGACAATAAAGCTTTAATCTCGCGTTTTAACAATGTTAAAAAAATAATAATTGATGAATATTTTATGCTTCTTAAATTGATTGATTATCAATTTAAGAAGCATAATAGATAGTTTTTGATTATTTTAGTAGGTTTTACATTTGTTTGTACACAATTATTTCCTAATGTGAAGTTATTGCATATTTTTTGTAAGTATAGAACTTAGAGCATTAATGACTTTAATTTTATAATAAAATGTAAGCTCTATTGTGTTGTTAAATTTACTAAATGTGAGATACATCATGAAGTATGATTTGTACTTCAGCGTATGTACATATATATATATATATATATATAATATATATATATATTATATATATATATATATATAAAGAATCTTATCATTGGATCTATAATTTGTCGGATTACAAGGTACTCTTTTGTAAAAAATATCGGACTATAAGGGGTCTTAGGCAGTACTCTATAATCCGACAAATTCGATAGTTCGACACTGCCCTGCAAAATGATTGTCGGACTACCGGGGGTCCACTGTATTAAACAAAATAAATAATCCCATTTATATTTTAGGCTCTGTATCGAGGTCACCAAGTTCGTAAATCTATTAGCAACAATATTAGAGTAACAGAGCTTCGTCGAAGATGGCGGGATGGGGCTTTATTATCCACTCAAAGCACATTAAACGAGCGTAACAAGGAAGTTATGCATGTTCTGTATAATGAGTCAGATATTGAAACTGTAATAAGAGCTTTTAGATCTCTTGGTAAGTATATCTTACGAAAGCTATATGAATATTTCAAAGGATTTTTTTTCCCTTGTAAAAAATATCGCGTCGTGTACGGTTCGGTTCGGTTTAATTAGATGTTTAGTTAGATAATAGAGCGGTATTTGCTATACATGTGCACCAAATAAAAAAGTTCCTATTCTTTATAGTGAAACGGTAAAAACTAATTCTGCTGTAGGAACTCGTCTCTAGCAAGAAAATTTTTAAATTAATGCAGCAGACTGCTATGCAGAAATGTGCGCAATATATAAAACTAGCTTTTGCCCGCGACTTCGTTCGCGTGGACTTCAAGTTCGTCCCGTCTAGTCTAGTAATAAGTAAGAAATACGGTAACTAAGCACTGCAGAGCCCTAATCATAGGCCTATAGGTAGCTACTGCAGTATGCTCCTATAAACTAAGAGATGGCGTTACTGTCTATCTCTCTCGCTTGTCTAGGCACGCGCTGCCTTTGAAGCTACTTGTAAATGTTGTGTACGCATTTTAAACCTCACATTAGAAACCTCAAAAATTGTAGCCTATGTGTTATTCTGATGTATAAGCTATATTGTGGTAAAGTTTCATTCAAATCCATTCAGTAGTTTTTACGTGAAAGAGTAACAAACATCCATACATCCATACTTACAAACTTTCGCCTTTATAATAGTAGTAGGATATATGGACCTTATATTATTAGCAATATTCGATTTTCATATATGTACCAAATTTTTTTCCTAACCAAATCACCAAAAAAGGTTGGTAATCCCGACATTTATTTAAAATTCACATGAAGATGAAACTGACAATGTGGGATGCACGATGCAAATATCAGATTATAAATATAATATTACCATAGAAAATATCAGCAGCCAGTTTACGTGCTCATGAAAATATTTTAAAATCTAAAGCAATGGTAGATATTCTGTAAATAAAAAAAAAATATGTTTCTGTAAATAATAATACTGACTATAATTATTTATACAATTTCGAATATAGTTTAGATTAAATAAGTAAATATATAAAATGAAGATTTGAATAAACTGACTTTGTAAATACACTTTCTTACACACACCTTATCCAGCACATACCAAACACACAACAGACTTGCTCGATGCAGACAATCTCTGTAACTCATTGACGACAATAGTGACGACAAAGACAAATTTGAATAAACTGACCTTGTAAATACACTTTTTTACACACACCTTATCCAGCACATACCAAACACACAACAGACTTGCTCGATGCAGACAAACTCTAACTGATTGACGACAATAGTGACGACAAAGACAAATTTGAATAAACTGACCTTGTAAATACACTTTCTTACACACACCTTATCCAGCACATACCAAACACACAACAGACTTGCTCGATGCAGACAAACTCTAACTGATTGACGACAATAGTGACGACAAAGACAAATTTGAATAAACTGACCTTGTAAATACACTTTCTTACACACACCTTATCCAGCACATACCAAACACACAACAGACTTGCTCGATGCAGACAAACTCTAACTGATTGACGACAATAGTGACGACAAAGACAAATTTGAATAAACTGACCTTGTAAATACACTTTCTTACACACACCTTATCCAGCACATACCAAACACACAACAGACTTGCTCGATGCAGACAATCTCTGTAACTGATTGACGACAATAGTGACGACAAAGACAAATTTGAATAAACTGACCTTGTAAATACACTTTCTTACACACACCTTATCCAGCACATACCAAACACACAACAGACTTGCTCGATGCAGACAATCTCTGTAACTGATTGACGACAATAGTGACGACAAAGACAAATTTGAATAAACTGACCTTGTAAATACACTTTTTTACACACACCTTATCCAGCACATACCAAACACACAACAGACTTGCTCGATGCAGACAAACTAACTGATTGACGACAATAGTGACGACAAAGACAAATTTGAATAAACTGACCTTGTAAATACACTTTCTTACACACACCTTATCCAGCACATACCAAACACACAACAGACTTGCTCGATGCAGACAATCTCTGTAACTGATTGACGACAATAGTGACGACCAAAGAGAATAAATGTGACCTTGTAAATACACTTTCTTACACACACCTTATCCAGCACATACCAAACACACAACAGACTTGCTCGATGCAGACAAACTCTAACTCTGATTGACGACAATAGTGACGACAAAGACAAATTTGAATAAACTGACCTTGTAAATACACTTTTTTACACACACCTTATCCAGCACATACCAAACACACAACAGACTTGCTCGATGCAGACAAACTCTAACTGATTGACGACAATAGTGACGACAAAGACAAATTTGAATAAACTGACCTTGTAAATACACTTTCTTACACACACCTTATCCAGCACATACCAAACACACAACAGACTTGCTCGATGCAGACAAACTCTAACTGATTGACGACAATAGTGACGACAAAGACAAATTTGAATAAACTGACCTTGTAAATACACTTTCTTACACACACCTTATCCAGCACATACCAAACACACAACAGACTTGCTCGATGCAGACAAACTCTGTAACTGATTGACGACAATAGTGACGACAAAGACAAATTTGAATAAACTGACCTTGTAAATACACTTTTTTACACACACCTTATCCAGCACATACCAAACACACAACAGACTTGCTCGATGCAGACAAACTCTGTAACTGATTGACGACAATAGTGACGACAAAGACAAATTTGAATAAACTGACCTTGTAAATACACTTTCTTACACACACCTTATCCAGCACATACCAAACACACAACAGACTTGCTCGATGCAGACAAACTCTAACTGATTGACGACAATAGTGACGACAAAGACAAATTTGAATAAACTGACCTTGTAAATACACTTTTTTACACACACCTTATCCAGCACATACCAAACACACAACAGACTTGCTCGATGCAGACAAACTCTAACTGATTGACGACAATAGTGACGACAAAGACAAATTTGAATAAACTGACCTTGTAAATACACTTTTTTACACACACCTTATCCAGCACATACCAAACACACAACAGACTTGCTCGATGCAGACAAACTCTAACTGATTGACGACAATAGTGACGACAAAGACAAATTTGAATAAACTGACCTTGTAAATACACTTTCTTACACACACCTTATCCAGCACATACCAAACACACAACAGACTTGCTCGATGCAGACAAACTCTAACTGATTGACGACAATAGTGACGACAAAGACAAATTTGAATAAACTGACCTTGTAAATACACTTTTTTACACACACCTTATCCAGCACATACCAAACACACAACAGACTTGCTCGATGCAGACAAACTCTAACTGATTGACGACAATAGTGACGACAAAGACAAATTGAATAAACTGACCTTGTAAATACACTTTCTTACACACACCTTATCCAGCACATACCAAAACACAACAGACTTGCTCGATGCAGACAAACTCTAACTGATTGACGACAATAGTGACGACAAAGACAAATTTGAATAAACTGACCTTGTAAATACACTTTTTTACACACACCTTATCCAGCACATACCAAACACACAACAGACTTGCTCGATGCAGACAAACTCTAACTGATTGACGACAATAGTGACGACAAAGACAAATTTGAATAAACTGACCTTGTAAATACACTTTCTTACACACACCTTATCCAGCACATACCAAACACACAACAGACTTGCTCGATGCAGACAAACTCTAACTGATTGACGACAATAGTGACGACAAAGACAAATTTGAATAAACTGACCTTGTAAATACACTTTTTTACACACACCTTATCCAGCACATACCAAACACACAACAGACTTGCTCGATGCAGACAAAATCTGTAACTGATTGACGACAATAGTGACGACAAAGACAAATTTGAATAAACTGACCTTGTAAATACACTTTCTTACACACACCTTATCCAGCACATACGAAACGCACAGCAGACATGCTCGATGCAGACAAAATCTGTAACCGATTGACGACAATAGTGACGATACTGTTCCCAGACGGCCCGATTCAATTATTGTGATATTATTTATGACTGTCATCGCAATATAAATTTGAACTGATAATTAGTGTGATCGCTCTTCAACTGTCGAAAACTCAATATTGAAATTGAACAAGTGTAAATAGTTGAATAATTTGTGATTGAAAGTTATTTTGATAGTTTTTTGACAATAACATCCCACCAAAAACATTCTGAAAAACTAGCCAAGTCTCGATGGAGCTGCTAGTTTATCTCTAAAAAGTAATGAAATATAACAAAGTTGTGCCAAGTCTAAGGTTCCTTATTGCGATTTCGTTATTATTATAGTTAATGTTGTGTGACTTTGCCGCTTTGACCATATGTTCCGATTGCATTAACAAAATGTTTTTGGTGGGATTTCATAGTTTACCCTTTTTGTGGCCATAAATCCCTAACTCTGTACCAAATTTCAGCTCTCTGAGGTTATGGGAAGTACTTGTTCTATTTTGATAATCATGAGTGAGTGTCATAAATGCGAAACTTTGCTTTCGCTTAACTTCGGAACTAAATGACCTGTAGACTTGAAATTTTGGATTTTAAGTATGTGATTATATTATATTTATTTATAGCTATATTTATTTATATATTATATTTATAGCTTACTGGATGACGAAAATTTCTGCGTTCTGGTCTTATCCAGAGGTGCTCAAATAGGGGCCAAAATGCGGCGAAATGATTCCAGTAAAGGATGGTACGGCAGTGTTTGCTTCGCGCTCGACTTGGCGGGGGCACTGCCATGCCCCCAGATGTATATTTTGACATTTATATTTACGGTGACGATGGTGTCTGCTGTAGTCTACTGACTTAGGTATTAGAGATGCAGTTAATGACATCATGACATCTTACGTGACAGCTGTCATCCCTTATCGGAATTTTATCGCATGACAGTGATGATAGTTACCGTATTTGGAACTCGCCCCAAATATACGCAAAGAATTATCCATTTATTTTATTAATATAAAATCATAAAAATATATAACCAGCTAATTCGAAATTTATTGCATTGCAATTAATTTAAATCTTGACGCCAGCTATCAATAGAAGCACACACTCATTCCATGAGAAAGTGCTTCTCTGCCAATCTTATGAATTGCTTTAGGACCAAATTATCATTTAGACCATGCCGTACTCTCCAAAATGGTCGACAAGTTATGAATGGAAGGGGATGAAGTCAACCTTGGGTGGATTGAGCTTTATTACCCGGTGCTGTGTCTTGATGAACGGACTATTCTTGATTATGGAACATGGTGTTGTTAAGTGGTTTAAATCACCTTCTCAGGAATGATATATACAATTATGGCGATTTTTAATCACTGAAGAATCATGACGTTGTAATCTGTTGATTAATCGCGAAGCTTTAATCATTTGCATTAATCACTGAATTACTGAGTGAGTTAGAGAGCGAAGCTTGATTTAACTATTTTAAATGTATAAGGTATAATAAAGTTGTTTTTTTTTTCAGAGCTTCTTACTGAAGTATTCCCAATGATGTACAATAGCAATGCAGCGTCGATTGTACGCCGTGTTTGCATCTATATGCAAGTCACTAATAGATCAATTTCCAGTATAGAACTTTTGAAATCTGCAGCTTCTGTTTTAGTAAATCTGAGTCGTTACAGAATTACAGGACAGAAAATTTATGCGGTAAGACTGGTTTCATACTACAAAAATGAAACTTATTGATTCAAAACAATTTACTAGAAAAATCATATACTCTATAAAAAAATTATTGTTAGCTCCCTAAACAATTGGCTAAAAAACAGCTTTATTCACTAACAAGAGCTAATTTGCGTGGTCTTTTGACAATGATAAGGTGAATTTCAATGATTAAATTGAAAACTCATTTAATTGAGTGCCGTCAGAGGTACAATTTTTTACAATTTTACCAACTTGGGCAGTGTTGAGAAAAATTTTGTTTGATTAACAATTAAATATTAATGTAAATTATTTATTAACTAAAAATAAAATTCACAATGTTTCAATTTTAATCATTAAATACGAGCATTTGTACCTTAGTCATGGTTGTGATATATATTTCTATCAAATATATTTATATATTTATGTCTATTCATTATCATACATCCCATAACACAAGCCTTCAGAGCTTGGTTTTGGGCTAGGCTAAGTATAAGGAATATTTATTTATTTGTTCTGCTAATAAATATCACACATGTAAAATTTTGTTATATAACATGGTCCCCAGCAAGAGTATCGAAATTGTTTCGATATATATCGACAATGTATGGAGACTATCTAACAGTCGCACAACAAGTTCTCTATTAACCGACATCAATTTGTACATGTCTACATAAATACAGAACACAATGATATAACAAAATTAGTTTATATGTCATAACATTTGTTTAATTTTAAGTTTATTTAAAGCCGCAAGTTTGGGTTCCACCCCTTTTTCACTCGTCGAACGTAGTCAACATCTTGAATTGTGGTGCTTTTTAGTTTCGAATTACGAGAACCTTCTCGAGGTCTAGTTTTCGTTATTGTGGCACAGTGGCGTCGTTAAAAAATTGATAACGATCCTCTAAATCATATTTATCGCGAATCAATGTTAATCGGGACTATGTGTGGCATAGTAATGCATGCACCTACATAATCATAATAACGTCAGTGTTTCACTTGTGTGACCAAGCCTGTGGAAATTTTGTAATAAAATGTGTTTTTTATTTGAGTTTCACTAAAATTTTTAACCCTCGAACCAAACAAAAACGGGCTAACTATTTGGGAAAAAATTATAATGAAACGGAATACTAAAAAGAGTTCTGTTTCGTAAAATTTCACATAGATTGAAGGATGAAGCACAGAGACTGATACTACTGTGTCCTATTTGTATATGTTCTTGTACAACAACTTGTACTACTAGAGACCAATTTTGTGACAAACTAATTCATTGTGTTAATGCAATCGGAACATATGGTCCGAAGTAATGGTTTCGCCACTGGTTCTTCTAATCGAGAGAACTATCCTCTCATGTACCAATGTGTTTTTTCGATTTTCATATGATGTAATTCATTTCATACCACAATATATAATTATTTTCCCAATTTAATTTAACTCGACTCATTCGGTATTAAGTTTAAAATTGATTAAAGAAATTTGACAGATATACATGTAGATAGCTGATGTACTGTTGTCCGTAGGTTTATCTAACTCTCTATCGTGAAACGTGTGTATGTGAAGTCAATCAATCCACTCTGGGCCAGTGTGGTTGATTGAGGTCTATAATCGCCCTTACATAGTTATATTAATGGTAGTGCCCTCCGGTGGTATGGATATGAGCTGTAATGTCATTATCGTTGTTTACCACTTTTTGTACAAAAATATAGTATTCGTATATATTAGCAGCCATATACCTACTTTAAGTAAATAATGTATTTTGTAATCATTTTTTATCTTAATATTTTTTTTTCAGAGAGAACGTATACCACCTATATTGAAGTTCATGCTCAGATTTAGTACTACTGAAACACACTTGTTTTGCATTTTATGTACATACATTTGGCTCTTCTCAAAATACAATAACATAAAACAGGTACATATATGTTTTTGAATTATAAACTAGATATAATTAGTCGCCTTAAATATGTTGCAAGGGATTTTTTTTATTGCTTATTAATGTCTTTAGTTAATACGCTAATGTAAAAACTTTAAAATATATTATAAGTTTAATCGAAACAATCTCTGTTGGAATAGATTTTTAAATGTTGAGGCCAGATATCAATAAAAACATGCACTCTTTACTTAGCAAAATTCTTCATCTTATTTATTGCTTTAGAGAATAACAATTATCATGGCGCTTAGAGCCAGTCATATTTTATAAAACTGTTTCTTATAACATAATCCAGTGATTATGTTGGTGGTTATTTGCAAGCATTCTATGAACTTAGGACTACAAGTTCCTAAGTGATATTTCAAAATACGCCACATAGTTATTTTCACCTCGCAAGATAAAATCTTTTGCGAACTGACAGGATTTCTCCGATTTTTTTCTCTTACTACTGCTTTAATCGCCTGTTTCGTAGAACAGTGCTGCCAGTTCTTTTTTGTCACAAACAGATGAGGTTTCACTATATCTATCAATAGTACATAAACATTAATCTAACACCAAGTGGATGAAAAGCTTTAAAAATTGTATTGGGCACCATATTCCCACTTTATCATCCCAATCCATTTTAATAACTAAAAAATATTTGTCAACCGATTGGCGCAAAAATGAGAAATCATCAAGAATAACAGATAATGATTTGAAATGTAAATATTTTGCTTACTGTAACAGTATTTATAGCTAGACTAAGTAGATATGAAGATATTACACATTGTATGAGAATAAATCTTATTTTCTGTCATAAGTAAACCCCAATTTATTTAAACAAGCATCATACGATGGAAATAGTTAACAATAATATAATTAACATTACTCTTGTACCAGACTTCACTGAAAAGTGTAAGCAGATTTCGCATCAACACGCTAAATCTGATTTTTTTACTGACTTTACATTTAAAAGGTATTTCACAAAATTTCGCCAATATGTGCCATTACGCAAGTTCACCGTCATAATTTGACTACAAGTTCCAGTCCTATACTAAAAACAAAAAACCTGGAGCTTGTGCACAATTTAGCATTTTTTTTAATTGGGAGTCGTACCTGAAGTACATATTTTAGTAATGCATCTTAAATCACACTGTATAGCCTTTATATCGATATTTCATTTTCAGGATTTGAAAGAGTTTTTACATTTGCCTGAAAATCATAAACTTCTCTGTGTTATTAAAGAACATGTAGATAGAATGAAGAGAATGGCAATAAATGCTTCAAGAAATAAATCTCTGACGCCTCGGGTGGATAAATTTATATCACATACTAGCAACCAGTCACTGAACCTGACTAACGTCAACAGAAGTATCGTCTACCCTTCTCTAGAACCTGACTACGGCATCGTAACGGCCGAAAAACCTAGGTATTTTAAGGATCCTCATGAAGCTATCAGATGTTTATTCCGAACATATGACTTGTAATTAGTAATTGACATTAACAGAACAAATTATTTTAGATTTTATTTTTATTGTTATTTTTAATTAATTAGGCATTGTTACACTATTGCTAGGGAAATAAATTTATTTCATTCTAAAATATATTATAATTGAACTATTTTTTCTTAATATCGTGCCTATGTTGTAGTGTACTGATTTTGCTTAAAATGTTTATGGTGGTGGCTGATAACTAATTTTATGACTATTTATCTTTAAATTAATTAATTGATAAAATTGTGTAATCGACATTCTGTAATTTTAAACTCTGTCCTAAAGGCATATTTGTGTACTTATTGTTGTAGGAAACGCATTTCGATCATGTGATCAGTGAATATTAAAATTTTGTAAAATAATAACATTTATTATCATATACAAATAGTGTTTAATTAATAGTTTACTTATTTTATCAAAATATTTTCACCTACTTTTCTGATATTTTCTGGCTCAGTAGGTATAACTAGGCGATAAGCGCGCTGTATGGCTTGTTGATGTATACTTTAAGATCTATAATCTAAAGTATACCTTATATGAAAGATGGAATCACAATCTATTATTTTATTTCGAGAGGAAAGACATGATAAATGATTCTATGCTTCATGTACAAACACAGTATATAAAGGTTGCGGTGACGGCCAGGAGACGAATTTTTGAAACAATAGAAAACCAATTCGCATTCGAAATCGTGAGATTCGTATACTAATTACCGAATTCACTATTTCTGAACTTAAGTTATTCTGCGTGAAACGGAATTTAATTTAGGATTTGTTTTTAATGACAACACTGAATTCGAGTGATTAAAAAATTGTAAGCAGTAGAAAATAATTTTGCGCACGATTTGTATTCGTATTCGAATTCCAAATTCACGTCTAATGATTCATAAATACGTCTCCTGAATCGCAACCTCTATACGATCAGGAAAAGAGGACCTAACAATAGCCTAGCTAGATGTGAGTAAAACTAATCTTCGAACAATTATTTACTCTTTTATGTCTACTTTAAGGATCTCTCTGATATCGTAGATTCGATATTGTTTGCTGGCGACGTATCGGTAATAGGCACTTCAGATGTAAAGGTCATTGTTAGTGAACAAGATATTCTCAAAACTTTCCCGATAACGAGCAATGGACAAAATATGTTAAAAATAATATATAATCAATTACAATGTCCTAAGACATTGTAATTGATTATGTATTATTTTTAACTGTGTATTATGTGTAACTGAGTATAATATGTGAGGACAAGGACAATGCAGAAGATACATGGGAGAGTTTTAAAAGGGCGTAGTGAATGTTGTTATTAATGATTGTAATGTGTGCAAATCAATGAAATGAGGTAAAGCAACCAACATATGTTTGTTAAGAAGGAATCTTGCTTAGATTGGATTTTTACAAAAGTCAATCGGCCAATGCAAAAGGCAACGAAAGATCAAAGAGGAATTTGACATTAGGCTATCTAACGACTTCTAGAATAATATTAAGTTATTTTGGAAGTCCATAAGCAACAAACAGTTAGAGGTAAAAAAGCAACCTTACAGCCATTATTAAAAGTCTGACATCAGAATGGAGATGTTCCAAAAAATTAACATTGCGTACTAAAAAAGTGGAACGATTTACGAAATATAAAAAGCGCTATGCTCATTTCATTCATATCGGGTTCCAACCCCCTTTCACTACCCTAGTAGCAATTTAAATTGGCTAATAGTTGGGCCTCCGTCCACTTTTGAGTTGGCCAACGGTGTGGTTTGTCACCCCTAAAAGTTGTAGGTCTGATAGTAGAGCCAACGTAGGCCATTTCACAAAGGCCCAACAACCCTAGGCCTGCGTTGGCCTCACTTGTTTTGCAGAGGCGTATCTACAGAGGCCCTTCGAAAATACAACTGTTAACCTACGGTGGCTTTTTTGTTGAGCCTCCGACCACTTTTTAAGTTGGCTAACGGTATGGTTTGTCACCCCTAAAAGTTGTGGGCCCGATAATAGAGCCAACGTTGCACATTTTATGAAGGCCCAACAACTCTGGGCCTACAATGGTTTCACTCGTATTGCAGAGGCGTACCTACAGAGGCCCTTCAAAATTCTTACTACCGTTAATCTACGGTGGTTTTTTTGTTGGGAAGGCTACAGAGGCCTATACCATTGCCCTTTTCACGCTCAGGGTGCCGCGCCACGCCCTCATCAACAAGGTTGTGGTTTCCTCACACGGTGTGAAAGTCGAGCGAAGAGCTTACTATAGAAATGATCCTATGAAGTAAGGTCTTAACAATTTCGTTTTTTTTTTTTCCTCAGGAGAGGGGCTGAGAATCCATCATGGATACCAACGCAACAGGCAAGCAGGGATGCGTTGATTATGTCGGACTCCTGGTGAATCGAGGCGGCTCGACCCAACAGACCTACCGACCAATTAAACTCAGCTTAAGCCTTTGGTCCTAGTGACCCTACTGGCTTATATTGACGGGAGCCGCACCTCAGGAGAGGTACCGGTTAGCGCTGCCCCATGGGGAGGGCATAAGCGCTAGAAGAGGCGCGGTTCTCCAAAGTGGGACCGGCCTGTATTGGCTGGGAACCTACTCGTGGCTGAGCAGAAGGCTGCCGAATAAGGGGAGACAAAAGAAGCGACGGCTCAGACGCCGCCGCTTGCAGGTCTAAGGTCCTGCGTTAATTGGTTGGTGGGTCGCTCAGGACATGTCGCGGTCTACGTGTCCTCTGCCAATATGGATTGTAATAATTTCGGGCATTTTCGCCATATGTATACTGTTCCTAGATAATAAGCACAATCGCGATGTAAAGTAGGTGCAACTTACGCCATCTAGTGACTTGGTAGAGAACTTTTTGGTCCACCACTTCCTTCTTATCTACTAATTTACTATTTTAATTATTACTCGTATCTATCTGTCTATAGATAGATTTAGGCCACAATTTCGAATGCTCATTTTGATTCAGCTAGCCTAATCAGCGATTTTTTTTCCATTTTATATAGCCTAATCGGAGACAGATATAAGCATCTGCACTTTTTATTCTGACGACCTCCGTGGCGTAATGGTCACCATGCCGGACCGCTATTCGGTAGGTTACGGTTTCGATGGCCGGTCAGGTCATGATAGAAAATGATCTTTTTCTGATTGACCTGGGTCTTGGATGTTTATCTATATATTATAAAACTAGTTATAAAATATAGTATCGTTGAGTTAGTATCCCATTAGCACAAGTCTCGAACTTACTTTGGGGCTAACTCAATCTGTGTAATTTGTCCGTATATATTTATTTATTTATTCGCCCAAACGTCATCCCGAGTAGCCTTAAATCTCTCTCGTTCTCACATCTCTGGCGTCGGCAGCACTGCCTAACAATCGGTCGGTCATCCATTTTGGTTGAAAACTTGAATAAAAAGCTTAGATGAAGTACTAAAGCATGGATAGAGCGGCAGTCCTGCAACTAATATTCATCTCTTTCTTATTCAATTATGCCAGAAAGAGGCAAATATTATTTTCGTTGGCCGGTTATGACTTATTTTGAAATATTACGTTGTTTTTACATCAACCAGGCCAACGTTATTTCAATGGCACTAATTCCTCGTTAATTAACTTACAATACTGGTATTAGGCCCAACGTTATAAAATTATTGTAAAATACGACCCAAAAACTGTTGGCTGACCATTGTTGGCCCGTTGATACTAATTTGTAGGGAATATTACGTTGGTTTTACTTTGGCCAGGCCAACGTTATTGCAATGGTACTGATTCCTCGTTGGTTAACTTACAATACAGGTAGTTAGCCCAACGTTATAAGATCGTTGTAAAATACAACTCAAAAACTGTTGGCTGACCATCGTTGGCAGTTGTTACTAATTTGTAAGAAATATGACGTTGGTTTGGTATAGTTGGCCTAATGTTGGGGCAACAGTGGCAATACAACGTAAACTTTACGCGGACAATGTTGGGGTTTTGTTGGCAGTACCACAATCACCAACCACAACCTCCCAACAACAATCCCAACAGTTGGCATCGACACCCCAACGGTAATTGCTACTAGGGTACTGTTACTTGCAATAATATAAGAAAAATTCACAAATGAATGAAAAAAGTACACAAATGAATATGTAAATGAAGTCTACCTCAGTTTAACAAAGTAGTTCTATGACGAATTTCCAATAGCTTAATACTATACTACAGGTTAGATTAGGCCTGTTATATGTACGCTATAATACCGTATTGCATTAAGTAATGTCTTTTGCAGTTTATTTATATTGTGCAATAAATATTGAAGAAAATAAATAAATTAAGTCCTCAATATAACAATCCAGACATCTTTAATAATTTACTTAAGTAAGTAATGTGTATTTATCAGTATTATTATTTGCTGAATGTTTGTAACACAACGAATAAGTAAAATGGAGCTTACTTGTCACAAATGGTGACGATAAGTCGGTCAGGTATGACGAGAATAGTCAGAGTCTCGCGACTGTGGATCTTCAGTGTTGACAAAATAATTTAGATTCATTAATAAGAAAGAAAAAAAAATACAACACTATGCTCTAACTTTACGCTTTTAGATTTTAAATATAACGTGTCGATAGACAACGTGTCGATTCCATAAAAAAGGTCTTGTTGTTATCTTAATTTTTATTTCTTGATAAACTTTATTACTCAAATATCTCGTTAGTCTGTACATGCCGTTTTCCTATTTCCACCAACACATCACTATTATCGCGATTACAAACCTTCCCATGTTCCTTTCCCAGTGCTGATGATATCAGTTTGATAGTGTGGGGAGAGGAAGGCCGAAGAAAAGGTGGATGGATTGTGTAAATGATGATATGTTGAGGAAAGGAGTGTGTAGAGAATTAGCGAGCGATAGGAGAGAATGGAAGCAGATGACATGTTGCGCCGACCCCAAATAGAATTGGAACAGGGCAGGAGAAAGAAGAAGTGTCTTATCCTTGGCGCAGAAAGTAGCAGTGCGAATATTAAACTTTCGAAAAACAAAATTTGAGAGCAAAGATCGACATACTCAATAAAAAATCTGTAAATTGTCAGATATTTAGACTGGCAAAGATGGATGCTTATGTCGATCGACAAGTCTATGCTCGCACACTATTAAGGAGCTCAAAGGTATTAGTAGCCATGCCATATAATAAATGTCTCTAATTATCTAATGTCAAAAATGGCCTAAAGGACTAGAATCCAGGACAGTACAGTATCTCAAAAAAAAAACTAATGTCAAATTCAAAATGACATTGATATTTGTTGATTAGTTAGTGGATGACAATTGGATGATCTTGTGAAATCCAACAGGGAAACGCTTCCTTCCAAGCACAAAATAAATATAATATACTTTATACACTGTGAATATGTTCGAATTGTAATGGATGAAGTAGTGAATTACATTTTATTGATATTGATTATACTGCCAGTAGTTTTGTTCATAAATTTATGGGCGAATATCGGGTGGGAATTGTTCGTGAACAACTAAATAGAAAATTATAAGTAAAATGGATGTGGTCTGTAAAAAATGCAATAAAACATTGTTTAGCCGATATAACATCTTTAATTACTATTCATAATAATATATGTGTATATATAATACATAACGTGTCAAAACTTGATTACCTTTTAAATTATGTAAATAAAAAAATAACATAGTTTAATTACAGAATTAATAATAACTAGGTATATACATTCGGTGGCAAACATTTCGTAACAATGGTAGTTTTATAGAAAAATATTCAAATCACAGTCTCCTTTTCCAGTTAGTAGTTCAGAATATAGTGGTTGATTCTATTGTATGTTTGTGGAAAAGAATTTAATATTTGGAATATTTCTGTCAGACAAACATTATCATGTCATTATAGGAATAATTGAAAATATGTGAATATGATTTTATTTATGAGTAAGAATTTTCAATATATGTATATATTTTATTTATGAGTAATTAAAATTCACCATATCCACCAGAGTTTATATCAGATCTTATTTGAAATAATTATCACATTGCTGTAATAAGTAATTTGGTATTATTTATTTTTATTAGTCTAAGAAATTGGACTAGTAGTATTGGACACAGCCGTAGAGGCAAATATTTTTCAAAAGTGTACAATAAATTTAATAGGTAACTTATATTTAATGTAGCAACTTCATATGCTTTCATTTACACAATAATATTTTATAGATTATCACACCATTTACTGAGTTCATATAAATTAATATACTTAAACTCACATATCTTTTCTAATTATGGAGCACATAGTCGTCCTAAGTATACTCCAGTCAAGCCAAAATTATTCCTAAGTCATGATGCATCTACCACTATGCAATTACTGTGATGGTAGTGTTACAAATGTTTTACTTAAATAAACATTAAGGTAACAACATAAAGTATAGCAGTTATCACAAAATAAATAATCAACTAAGTCATTAGAATATCTATTGAAGTCTTTTTGATTATAAAACACATTGTCAATGTCATTTATTTAAATAATAGTAGTTAAAAAAGGTCAACAAATTTAAACATTATATTGAATTAGTAATTATGTCATCATTAATTGGTACATGTTAAATTTCACCTGAAAGCAGCAATTCTTCCATTCCCATGTGACCACGGTGCCTCCATACTCGATATCTGGCAATGTCTTTGCGAGTCACCATTCCAACAACCTATTAAATATAAAACAACTTTTCTGTTCTGTGTTTCATTTTGTGCCTTGTCAATTTGTGCAATAAAGAGATTTATTTATTATACCTCATTGACGTCGTTCACAATGGGCAGGTGCCGCAGGCCGAGAGCGCGGAACAGCCTAAAGAGACGCGGCAGCGAGGCGCGGTGTGGGAGTGTGTATGGCGACGGGTTCATGTACGGGCGCAGGTCTATCGTACACGTCTTCTCCCACTCTGATATTTCCAGCTAGAATAGATCCATTCATTAGTGTACGAAGACAACCATATGGCTGTGCTCACATCTTTCGAATTGTTGTGGCTTTTACTATAATATTCAGTGTAATCATTTTTATATAGTTACATATTTAGGGAAAAATAAAAGAGACAAATAGATGTTAAAATGCGAAGTATTAGGCATAAACAAATGTTTTGAGCAAGTGAAAGAGTTTGTGAATCTCGGTTCTATGTTTACAAGAGATAGTAAGTATGACTCACTTTAAGAAAAATAATGGCAGGAAACAAAGGACTAGAAATGGTTTCATTGGACGAAGCTAGGGAAGTAAGTTTAGATCGTAGCAAATGGAAAACTGTAAATATGTATATATATATATATATATGTATATTCATGTGATTTACATATATAGTTATCTATTATTTAGTTTATTAATGCGAGCTGAAGTCTCTACTTTTGTCTCTTATTTGAAATACGTGCTTCCTCAAGGATTATCGGCCAGGCTTAAACCGATTGCAAGGGTGTTCCTGATAAGTAGAGTGACTTACCCCTGTGGCATGACCACCAAAACATGATAGATAAATAGTTTATCGTGAGATATGACTGCCATCTTGTAATTTATTGAGTATTTTGATAGTTCATAGTGATGAATAGTTATATCGTGTTTTGGTGTTCCGCCCCAGATTATGTTACTGATTTGATTGAAACTGCCAGATTATGCAGTTGTGTTAATTATCCCAATCAATTTCAATAACGCAGCAATGTAAACGCACTATTTGTATTAACTTCAAGATGGCGGTTATATAACACGACACACGCTTTATACGAGGGCTGCTACTTAAGTATCCGTAATCTGGGATTTCAACATTTTTAAACGCAATATATAACCTCCATGGTATAATTCGTTCTTATTTTGAAATACTGGCCGCAATTTTTTTTTCCTTATGTACGCTAGTGTTTTGTTTCTGATGGGTTTAAAATGTCATATCGCTGAAATGATGGAACTCACACCTGAAAATATTCGTGCTATGATTTATTACGATTTTCGATGTGGTTTAACGCAACAACAGTACGTAGATCAATCAACTTCAACGTCTGGTGTTGAAGCTCCATCAAAACCACTGTGTATCACTGGTTTAGTGAGTTCAATTGTGGACGGAGTAAGCTCACGGACGAAGTTAAGGAAGGTCGCCCGAAATCAGTCGTTGTGCCACATTGAAACTGTACGAAAACTAATTATGCAAGACCGTCATGTTACGTATCGCGAGATAGAGGCTACTCTGGGCATATGTATGACAAGCATTAATAAAATATTACATGAACATTTGTTCGTAGAAAAAAATTTTTCGCGTTGGATACCGCACAACTTAACACAGCATCAAAAAGAAGCTCGCGTCGAATGGTGCAAGAATACCTATGTTAAAAAAAATGAACGGAGGAGGACTCAAAATCTGTTTATAACATCTAAACAGGTGATGAATCTTGGATCTATGCGTACGATCCCGGAACTAACCAATCTACAGTTTGGGTGTTTCAAAATGAGCCGAACCCTACGAAAGTGACTCGTGCAAAAAGCACTTTAAAGCAAATGGTGGCCTGCTTTTTTGGCATTAATGGTTATGTGGCTACAATACCACTGGAGAATCGTAAAACGGTCAATTCGGAGTAGTACACGACCATTTGTATGTTAAGACCATTAAATGAGTAATGTTTAATTTTGAACACCCCACGCTTTTATAGTCATTGAGTTCTTGGACTAATTTGCTAAATTTTATAGACAAATTTTTGAGTTACATTTCTTTTTGTCATCAGAAATTTTTCTTGATATGTACCCAAATTTTCTAAAAGCGTGACTTTATTTTTATTTTCAAGTTTTTAGATCGGTTTTTAGTCTTTTTAATAAAAGCGTGTTTTTTTTAAAAAGTTTTTTTTAATTTTTTTTTATTTACTACTTTTTAGATCAAATGTTTTTTAGTCTTTATAACAAACAAAAGTTTTTTCAAACGTTTTTTAGTCTTTGCGTAAAAAGCGTGTTTTTTAAAAAGTTTTTTTTAATTTTTTTTTATTTACTACTTTTTAGTCTCGTGATTATTATAACAAACATAAAGAAATGTACATAATTGTTCAAAAAATGTAGTATTAGAATTAAACATGTGCATTACATCAAATTCTATCTGTTTGCTTCATTGAACCAATTCTCATATTAAAAAGTTTTTAATTTATTACAACATAATTATGTATTTTTATGATTCGAAAATGATTGAATATTGTATTGTCATCTAGAATACACATGTAAAAAAAATTTGAGCTCGATTGGAGCAGTAGAAGTGGTCGAAAAATCGATTACAAGATTTGATCATGACAAACAAACAAACAAACAAACGGACAGAGTAAGTCAATAAAAAGCGTGTAAAAACAACAAGCGACGCAGAATCATTCTACACCACGACAATGCCAGCTGTCACACATCACACGAAACAAATACATTTTTGGAGGGTCAAAAAATAGAATTAATGGGTCATCCACCGTATAGACTTGGCACCTAATGATTTCTATTTATTCCCAAATGTAAAGTATAAATTACGTGGTCAACGATTTTCGACCAGTGAAGATGCCGTCGACGCGTTCAAACAGCACGTCAGAGATACAACGTATGCAAAAGTGTATCGCGGAGAATAGGTACTTTGAAAAACAATAAACCCATATTTAGCCATATACGTTTGTTTAATTTTTCTATTCCGGATACATAAGTAGCAGCCCTCGTAATATCGTGTTTCAGTAGTCCTACTAAAAGGGGGGAGATGACTATTCTATCGCGGGGTCACCCTTGATGCGATGCTTAACCGATATAGATCGTTGGCAAGACTAGAGGTGCCACGAGTTTCGATTAGAAGGAAATTTAGAAACTAGACATTGGCTCGCATTAATAAACTAAATAATAAATAAACATTTATTTACATCGCATCAATATGTAACTATGTATATAAAAATTATTCCTCAAAGCTAACTTGACGTAGTAACTTAGTATCATTGAGGTAGATATATTATCAAACACCGATTTTTCGATGACATATTAACGAGTTTTCCAAAAATATTCTGATGGCGTTACGTTTGTGTTTAACTTCAAGGTACATTTTATTAATTAATAACAGACGTTATAAACTTTCACAGATTATATAAATAAACAATTATTGCATAATCAAAATTACTGCTTGTTTACGTTTTAAATTATAACAACATTGCTATGCCATGAAAATGTATGCTTTAAAACATTATACTCATCATCTCATCCTCTTGCCCATTTCCCATTATCTGGGGTCGGCGCAGTAGATCTTTTTCTTCCATTCCTCTCTATCAGCCGTCATTTCCATGCTTACTCCTTTCATTCTTATATCATTCTTCACACAATCGATCCATCTTTTATTCGGCCTTCCTCTGCCCGTGTATACCTCCACTTTCATATTCAACATTCGTTTTGTGACATGACTTTCATCCCTCCGCATCACATGTCCAAACCATGCTAATCTACTTCCTCTCACTTTTTCTACCACTGGCGCTACTTTCAGGCTACATTACACAGGCAACATTATACAGGACTATAAAAATATTGTTTCGTGACAAATAATTATAATTTTGACTCAATTTTTTTGTTGTAAATCCTTAGTTGCCCCTCGCTAGGATTTCATCCCGCGTCATGTAGTTATAAATTTAGACTCTCACATGCACATTCACTCAAAAAGGAAAAAATCTGCCGGTCGTATAAAATATTAGTGCCTCGACTATTGCGCCAACCGTGCCTTCTCTACAGATTATGTAAAAATTGTATAAGACAAACCTCGTCAATCGAGGGATACCGCGGATATTCCTTCCTGAAGATGTCCAGGTTGACGTGGAAATTGGACCAGGCCGTGTTGGCGTTCTCGTTGTACAGTTTGTTCTGTAGCAGCACTATGAGCTGGCTACGCAGTATGAGCCCTCTGAGCCGCTTGTACGTTGTCACTTCGTGCTAATCAATAGATAAAAACGTAACAAGACTAAGATATCCTAAAATTTTTATAAAGGATAAATAATGCATTTGAATGTCGATCGTATCTGATAAGGATTCCATTATTGGTCGAAACATTGCGCACTATATTAGCCATGACGTTGCAGATGTCATTAACCATCAGGAGGGGCATTTACTGCATACAAACATACTCTCTTAGTTTCTCCGTACAAAGTCAGATTATAGCAACATTTTTCCTAAAAATCTATGGCATCTTTCAGCATATCCTTATATTAAGACATATGTATGATATGTTTAGAAATCCAGCAAATAAATTTCACCTGATCATGTTAGGAAGCACCAAATAGGAACTGAACACTGGTAAAGTTGTTTAGTTTCAGATTTGGAGGAATAAACAAGGTACTGCGAATAATCGATTTTGCTTCCTATTTGTAGGTATTTTCTGTCCAAACTTAGCTTCTTTAATTTTTTTTCATATATATAATGAATATCTGCAAGAAATGTAAACTGGGAAGCTATTTAAGGCTGTCGTTCAATACTATAATAGACATTTACATGATCCATAGTCTACAGTGTATGTATACACTCATATCATCGTCTATCAAATGATTTCAATAAAAAAAGACCTGAAAAGGTCAGGTCGACGATTGGAAAATTGTTATATAAGAGCAGTTTGAAAATCTTCACTCACTATATCGCCTACGTTCTTGACAGAAACAACTATAGAATAAACATTGTTCGAAGGTTACAGAATAGACACTCACGTCATCGGCTAGTGGTGGGTCGACGATCGGGAAGCCGTTGTAGGAGACGACTTTGAGCAGCTCTACTATATGCCCTACGTTTTCGACGGTTCGCAGCGTAAACACGGGGTGGGACATTACTTCCGACGCGTAAATGTTATGGGTCAACGGTGGTGGTTCCCACGGAAGTAAGGGTATGGCCGCCAGTTGGATGTGGATGTCGTAGATGCCCTGTTTACAATGGAAACAATGGTTAGTGTTGCGATGCATTCAATTGAGCGCAAACAGATATTTCATACACTCTCCTCGATAGTGATCAGGTATACTTCATAATTTCTCATACTCGGTTTGGATTTTCTCCAAATGTTTTCAAATAAAAGAACAGATAAACCGAATAACGCTAATCCAAACGCAGCGCCTGCTTATGTTGTAGTTGAAACGACGCACACGAACGGCCAATCCTGCATACCAAATGTGGTGCCATAATTATAAAATCTTGGGACTGCAACTACACAATGCGCGAGTCTAAGAATTTTGTTAGTTCTTTTTACTTTTGTCCAACAAATGTGAAATTGCGATTAGTTCGTTATCGTTCACATTTTATAGATTTTTTCAAAATAGGTAATTGATATCACTTGACACGTAACAAATTGACGTTATAATAGGCAAGAGTTTTTTTTTTTTGAGTCTTGCCGTTGGGCGTACTGTTTATGAAATTATAAACATTACAGCGCAAATTACAAATGTCACAAAAAAAATTCCTGTAGTATGCACCCAGATCCATAAAAAAATAAGATTCTGAAGAACTATTCACCATACAAACTAAATGCATTATTTTTTGATACTAAATAACTATTACATTTCTGTAGAACAGTTGGACGACAGCCAATAATTCGACAAATCTAGATTACGCCGAAACAGGATTTGACAAATTAGGACGATGAAAATGAAATGACCTAAAATACACGATAAACTAAAGCAAAAAGACAAGTTTGATGCTCGCCTCGTTAAAGAAGTCGCCGATCCATTTGGCAACCATGAGGGTGATGATGATGGGCAGTGCGTTGGAGATCTGGCCCGTGGTCTCGATGATGATGACCGTCAGAGATATAGTCATGCGCACCACGCCGCCCAGTTGCGCCGCGGCACCGACAAGTGCGTACTTCGCCGGCATTATGGTCTGTGAGAGACAGGTCAAAATAGTTGCCCGTTAACCAGGAATGTGTATTCACCGGAATCGGACTTAGGACTCGTCCGATACACAGATTTTTTTATATATGTACGATTATTAAAAGTGAGTGGAGTATGTAGAGCTATTTTTGCGGGCACGATACATTGCATTAATATAGATATTAGGAATTTTGTTATTATTTCTATAAAAATTATAATCATTTGATGCAGCTCTGACTTAAAGGCTAAAATTAAGTACTAATTTACTTAATTTTAGCCTTTAAGTTTACTATTTTTGCTTTTACAACCCATTTATGAAAAGATATATAATATTATATATATATATAGTTTTAATAAGTGTTACAATTTTTCTTTTACTTAATAATAAATAAAAAATGTTTTAAATCATTTTAATAAAATATCGCTTCCAACTTTGTGCCTCATATAGAATTGAACTAACTGACTTAACTACTTAAACTAATTGAAAAAGAAACTAATTGGGATACATTTATAAAAACTTTATACCTACTTTAAAAAACAAAATACGTTATATATTAACATATCTACATCATGCTGCAGAGCTACGATCATCAGCAGTGATCTAGATAGTTTTATCTACTATCATGCTATTAAAGAACCTATAACAATTAGCTTATTGCCAACATTAAAACACTCAATGATATTATATCATCCAAACGCGTGATATCATGAATTTCAAAAAAAGAACATTCTCATGCAGTGACATTTTCACCAGATCACTAAAATTTTGACTAACACTAACTAGGATAAAAAGAAATATTTTAATGCATATTAAATTGATTTGAAATATTTAACATTTTTGTTATAAATAATCTTTGAATATATTTTGCATATATCTTCTTTCTCTTGCCCTGTTTCCAAATTTTGGGGTTAAACTTAATTTTTAAACTTTTCTTGAATTTACATAGTTCTTACAACACTGTACAACACTCTATGGTAAGAGAATCTTTTATGGAAGATTCACATCATGATTGTAGATAAAGTCTTGTATGCAACTGTTATAATTAGGTATTAAAACACTCATGTGATACTATTATCGTTAACCCACATTCGTGTTTTAATACCCCTGATTATACAGTTGATAACAGTTGCATAAATAACTATTAATGGCGAGGATGAGGAGAATCTTACACACGACGGCATCTATCGAGAACAAGCGTTCCGAAGTCCCCCAAGCAATAAGTTGGGGATGAAGAGGTCACTAGCCCCTCAGCCTAAATGCCACGTGTATCAGGACGTAGCGCGCTATGAACCAGCAGCGAGCTATAGATTGCTATAGTAGCTAGATGAGTCAAAAACTTACACAGGACGGTATCATGTACTGAATGACGATCGCGAACAGACGTCCCCAGGCTGCACCGGTCAGCAGGTTGGGGATGAAGAGACCGCTCGACACCGCCAGCCCGAAAGTCCACGTGGACAGCAGGAAGTAGCACGCCACGAACACCAGCAGCGACCAAGGCTTATACGAGCCGATGGGATCGTGGAGGAACGAGCGCACCGACGCCTCGGGTGTTTGGAACCATATCGCAGCCAGCGCATTGTACTCGCCGTCGGCGCAGTATAACTAGAAATCACCTTTTAATTTGTTAGCTACCATTATTCTGTACTGTTTTGTTATATGACAAATAAAACAGGCTGCACATTTATTGCGACGCTGCAACGGCTAGATAAAACCATAGATTTATTATATTCTGACGTATAGATGGGCAACGTGAAAGGTACAAAGTGTGTTAAAGCATAGAAACGCGTGTATTAGAACGAAGTAGGTCATTTATATATATAGTAAGAGCAAATAACATTTGACTTGAAAATGAATATATATATTACAAATCCAGAGGTTATAATTTATTAAAGCATATTTCGTGAGCATACATATTTAATAATGATTTCAGAAAAGAACGATAATTCATAGATTTGTTAATAGATACATCTCAGCTATTTAACATATTATATATTTAAATGTAATATATTTAACACATGGACAAAAAGTACCTATAAATACACCAAAAATGTGCAGTACAATTCACACACACAATGGAAAAAATTGTTTTGGGTGCCGTGTGCATCGATTTATTGCCAACATTAATAATATATAACAGATCTATGATTAGAACATAACACATATCAAAACTCGAAATAAATATTAATAGAGCGAGATGTCACCTCGTAATACCTAGGCTTAGGCCAAAAGAGTTTTCAGGTCAGTATTTACACAGCCATTTCACGTCGAATACCCAAATGCCAAATAAAACGAAATACGCCTTGTAAAAATTTAAACGATTATAAAACGTTGACGTGTATCAGTGCGGTCAATAGCTTTTGAGAATGATTGCAATGTAACAATATAAAATGTATGTTAAGACGGAATGAATACGGTCACGGGCTCCTTGGGATAGCTGAATTTATACTATCCGCAGGATCAAACTTACTTCTATCTCCTCATAATACCATAAATTCGAGGCACATATTCTATTCTAGGTTGGGGCGGAAAGGTCCTGGAGTGGCAGGCATATGCTGGACACCGCAACGTTGGTAGCCTCCCACAAGGTGGACCGACGATTTGATGAAGATCGCGGGAAGGCGCTGGATGGTTGCAGCGCAGGACCGATCTGCGTGGAGATCCTTGGGGAGGCCTATGTCCAACAGTGGGCGTCTATTGGCTGAAATGATGATGAATGATGATGATTCTAGGCCGCAATTCCCTACATAATGAAAGCATTTTTCGTAGTTCAACTGTGGACCTTGAAGTGCTGCTGACTGTGCATTTGTCTTTACGTTTACGGCAGGCAACATTGAAAAAAGAAACAGAAAGATATTACAATAAAACTAAATGCGTTGTTATTTATCTTATGTTATTGTTCTTATTGTATTGTGCTTGTGGTCAATAAATGTTTTCTATTCTATTCTAAATATTTCCAAATATGAAGAATTTAAAGAAATATTGCCCATCATATACTGTCAAATAGCAATTCCACTGTGTTTGTTGTAAGGCAGTGATGGTAATTAAGTAGTGTAAAAATAATAGAATAAAGTGTTACAAACTTGTAGGGGGACTTTGGTTGGATCTTCGCCCAGAGGACGGCAATCGTTGA
The DNA here is from genome assembly GCA_036419045.1 of Scirpophaga incertulas. Classification (NCBI taxonomy): domain Eukaryota; kingdom Metazoa; phylum Arthropoda; class Insecta; order Lepidoptera; family Crambidae; genus Scirpophaga; species Scirpophaga incertulas. Next base: position 25,890,923 of record CM071632.1, on the reverse strand, counting down.
GCAAGAACATCATGAGGAAGCCGCAAGAGGCGCTCGTAGCTGCCACCAAGCACGCTTCAACGACCCGCAGCCAAGGTGCAGTTATGTATCTAGAGTCAGATTACATAGGTTATATTAAATTTGGAAGGTTGAACCTGCTATCTTTACTTTAAGTTCAAATTTAAACAACGATTACGCCCCTTTTTTTTAGAGGGGAAATACATTATGCACCGTGACACCGCGTTGCCTAGGGGCGGCCGTGTGTGGGGCTCTCCGGTCTGACAGGACCGGCCTACCCACTAAAACCCCCCTGAGTTTTCTAGGCCCATGCGGGGCACATGTCGGGGTGCGCTTTCGCGATTCTACCGCCATGAGCCGGCTCGACCTAGGTACCTGGTCGAGCCAACGCCAAGGGAGGGACTGTCCGAGAACCCCTGGACAATCCCCCAGACGGAGAGACATCACCACGGCGTGCGCGGTAGCCAGACGCGCACGCAGTCTCGCAGTAGGGTCATTAGGCGAGTACCGCTCTTGCGGGTGCCCCCCTTCTCCTACCTATCCGTCTGCGGCGGAGAGGAGCGGCCTCGACATCCTCCTCCCGCTCCCTCCGCTGCCTCCTTCTGCGAGATGACGTTCTCGCAAAAGGAGGCGATAGCCTCCCATTCCGCCTTGCCGCGGAGCATGGCCACGACCACGCTCGGCTGCGAGAGGTCGTTGCTTCCCAACGCAGCGATAAGGTCGCTGCGTTGTTGCTGCCACGCCGAGCACACAGCCAGCGTGTGCCCGGACGTGTCGTCGGGAGTACCGCAGGTAGTGACCGAAACAACCATGTCCGGTCAGTACCTGCACCATGCGGAATGAGAGGCTACCCTGCCGGCGCCCAACCCACTCCTTCAATACCGGAAACAATTACGCCCCTAGCGGAAGCGTAAAGAATTAAAATTCTACTGATTTTAGATATTAAATTGAAATTATTTCCCTAGTTAACTCTGTCAAATACTTATCAAAAATAATTGCAAACTCATGGTAAAACCACTGGATGCACCTGTTACGATACTTAAAAATGTATGTGAAGTCTTGTATTTTGGTATATTAGTTTGTATTATGAAAATGTAAAAAATTTTCTCCATTTAATAAAACCCGATATGTTATTAAAAACGGCTGTTAGGCTTTATCATATTAACTTAGTAGGCTCAAACCTCCCGGTGGTTTTCATGATGTTGATGACTTTTAATAATACAACTTTAAGCAAATAAGCTGTTAAAGCTATTAAAATGATCAAATTCTCAACATTGAAAATGCAAAAAATCTACTGTTCCATACATATTACCAAAAGCGTAATGAACTTCTGTATTAAACATCAGAATTGGTGCCATATTGATATCAATATTATTTTGATGGTTCAAACATCTTTGTATATAGTCCAATTATATATGTTTAAGAAAAATAAGGATACTAGTTGGAAGTTTGATGATGCGATTCTTAGAAGAGGAGTGACAGTTCACGAGTCCATTTTGGTTTCATTAATAACTCAATGAATGAGTATTAAATTTGTATAGAAAAATCAAATCGTTAGATGTGTGACTGAATGAATGGTTATTGCGAACAAAGAATAATTTAACGTAGACGATATGTGATTATATTTAAAATTATTATATGTATTTATATTTCAAACGCTTGACTAGTATTTTAAGTCTGCTGCCAAGTATTATTTGGAGTTAAATTTATTTCCTAACTTACCACCATAAAGATCGTATTATTATACATATACAACGACACCACAATTTCTTCAGGGTTTAATTATAGTAAGGGGTTTTGATAATTAAGCTAGAACTCCAAATTTTTATATTTATGACTTACCTTATTCTAAATACGGCTAACTTGTAATTGATGTGATTCCATAGAGCACCTAATAAGCCACCAACGGCTCCAAAAAGTATGAACACTGGCAACTCATAAAATTGAAACGGAAATGGCTCCATCTTTCCTAAATTTAGTAAACCTTAAAAACCAAATTTTAATATTCATTAGCATTACAAAAAACTATAACAGCAAATATTAATAATAAAATTTTTAATTGACATTACCAGGGTAGCTCAGCTCTCCCGGATGTCCATGGTATGCTGACAAAGCTATATTCAATGTAAAGGTAGAAACCACGGTCCCGAAAAAGGTTCTCCATGTTAAAGCTTGATTCCAGAAACTAGTGCCTTCTTCCAATGAAAACAATACCCCACCTACACAACACAATTATATTTATATAAATGAATAAATTATTAAATTCTGTGTGTTCTATGGGTCATAATTCATATTTTCATCCTGATATTTCATGAACACCCTAATTTTCACCATCAGTTACCAACAATTCGATAATTGCTAAAGGCCATTACTAATAAGTTCACTTTATTTGAGATTAATGCGTTCCATTTCGAAAGATTTAACACAGGTTTTATGTTGTTTATTCTGAAAGTTGTGTTTTGTATACCAGTGCATGTTTTTATACATTTAAAAGTGGCGGTTTGTATTCTAGTTAGCAAAAGGTAAAACGAGTATACTCTGATTCGCATTTAAAACGCACTTACCAGGATTAATTGAGCTATAAGACACATGTGCGTAAGAATATTACCACACTAGTGCTTAACAAAGTTAAACGTCAGGTTATATACGAGTGAGTATATGGAATAAATGGATGTATAATTCTGTTCTTATGTAATTAAAATAAACATTAATTACTAAAAATTGATACACGATTGCTCAAACGTTATATATTTTTCGTATTGCAAATGTGTTGAAAAAGATAGGAAACTCGTTAACTTGTTAGATTATACACTCGGCGGAATTAAATCCTTGCATTTTGGTCTTATCACAGATAATATAATACTAGGGTATCTTAACGTGTCCACTACCAAATGCAAACGCGCTTTTTTAGGAATCGGGTGTACTAGAGCCGTCTTCCATGAATGTGGGACAACGCCGAGGACATAAGAGTGTCTGAATAAGCGCGTTAAAACCAGTTCCAGCTCTGGAGCACACACCTTCAGCACAATAAGAGATACTCTATCGGGCCCACTCGACTTGTTGACATCCAGGGAGAAAAGTGCTTTCCACACAGCACACTGTGTGAAGCGGACGTCCGCCATTATGGTTTCACACTTCGAGATGTTAGGAGGAGTGTTAGCCCTGTCGTCAAGAGTCGAGTTTTCCGCAAAGATAGAGCCAAGAAGATCGGCTTTCTCCCTTGCGGTATAGACCAACGAACCATCCTCCCCGCGCAAAGGTGGAAGCGTCGACCGACAGAAATTACCCTGGACAGCCTTGGCGAGAGACCAGAACGCACGAGAGCCAGATGGCAGGTGTGCCAGTCTCTCGCCAATTCTCCGAACGTAATTCGATTTCGCCAATGCAATTTGCCTCTTAAAGAACCTGGAAGCAGAGTTGTATTTCTTCTTGAGTGAGTCAGAGTTTATATCCTTAGCGGCCTTTGCCCTAGCCCAAGCTTGGTAGCATTCCCGCTTGCGACGATGTGCGTCACGGCAGTACCCGCCAAACCAGGGCCGAGAACCTGCCACCGACGGGCACCGCTGAGCATGGAACAAATAATTCCATGCCCTGCAGCATGACATCGGCAACCGAATCAGCGCAGGTGCTAGGATCCTCCGACTTGAAGCAAATCTGCCCCCATGGGTAGGATGCAAAGAAAGAGCGCATCCCGTCCCAAACTGCTGACCTGTAGTGCCAAACACGTCGTCTACTAGATGGAAGTGGTTGCGATGAGACGGTGAGAGGCACCACGCTCCGAACTAGGCAATGGTCCGATGACCCAAGAGGAGCATCGACCCACACTGGTCGAATGGTCTTCCATATCCGGCACACGTGTGGGAGAAGGTACCATCTGTGTGAGACCATTGGCAATGGTAAAATCGTGAGCAGAGACCTTCCCGCATGGTCAGTACGTGGTGACCCAAGCCAGTCAGAGTGGTGGGCGTTAAAGTCGCCCAAAACATCAATTTTTGCGGTAGGAATCTGCTCAAGTATTCTGTCAGTGGACACCTGCAGGTGCTCGAAGAGCCGGTAAAGTTCCGCTATGAGACCTGTAAAGGCACGCGTAGACGCGAATGTGATCCTAACAATCAACGCGCACCCAAAGGATCGACAGGTCTCTGCCTTCAAGACTACTGAGCCTACGGTAACAAATTCCCCCCCCCCTGACGTACACACACACGCCGGCGCGTGGCACAAAAAAGTGCTCCAGGCTATAGGCCGGGTACTTTAGATATGAAGTGTCAGTCGGGGAGGAAATCTGCGTCTCCGTCAGGAAAAGCAAATCTGGCCTTTCCGTCTCGAGATGGTGGTGGACGGCATTTAAGTTCGAGTGAAGTCCCTTGATGTTAGAAAAATCTAAAGTGGAGGGGGACTTCCTCGTGATTGGGCTCAGTTTGCCCCCGCAGCTGTGATAAACGACGCTTGATGTGCCCCCCCAGAATACGATGGACAGCCTGAGCCAGAGCTAGAGGGTAGCATCTCTCGCTCTCGCTCAGAGAGGGATTCTCCAGTCTCTAAGAGACTGGTACCCTCCTGGGGTATTTATTTTTATCACTCGTCGCCATCACAAAAAGAGCATAAGGGGTGGGGAAGGAAAGGGAAGGAGAAAGGTCACAGAGGGTGAAGAATTGTGGGACAGGGAATAAAAAGACAGGAAGGGGCCAACTGATACTCATCCCCACACGCAACGCAACAGTCCCTAGAAAATCTGTCGCGATACGTGTAGTATAACGAAAATGCCAGTTGCTATTGGGCCCCGATGTAGAGGGATAAGGGCGCCGGAACTCTCACTTACCAGTCGAAACGTGGTGGCCTCTAGGAGGCCCCCACTTCACGCTGATTTTCTGTGAGAGGGTAGTGTTTCACCGGTCGATCCTGCCCACCTACGTGCTACAGCGAACTGCAGACATGGATCTACTACCATAAATAAAGTTAAAGTTTTGTACGAGTGTACGATGCTTTTTCATAACAAAGTCCCATAAGCATGTCAATTTATTAAAACGTAACTTTACCAATATATCTGCTTCCTTAGAACACACAATGCTCGCAACCACAACTGGCGATTCAGTGTGATAAAAATATCACTGCAATCGTTTACACTACAAAATAGCACTGTAGTAATGTTTTAGTTACTTTTATAGTACCTTTTAATACTATAAACGTTGCAGCCATATTTCGGTATCAAAAAGAGTATCTCGATGCTTTTACATTTCAACTAAAGAGCAGATACATCATAGTAAAAGCCTTTTTGTGATGTTTATAGAATAAATCAGCGATAAAAGTAGGGCCTATTTGGGGTTCGATAAACGTTTACAACACCATTATAGTGCTTTTCATAAACACTATTTAGCACGTTCTAAAACGTTCTTAAGATTTTTATAGTACCAAATTTTGCTACTTGGGTTACTACTCGAGAAAATAATCGTAATATCAATATATCGAGATAAGTTCAAGAGAAAAGACCACAGCGCAGCGTTGATTATAAGTTGGATGATAGGACGTTTGGGAATCTGTATAAAGCTATGTTGCACACATTAGCGATTAAAATTGAGCGATTGGACGATCAAAACTTTTTGTTCTTAATTTTTGTTCCTGGCATCGCTGTTAGGCGCGCATCATCTTAACTGTCAACAGATAACCGAGATGAAATGATGATGTGAAACAACAAATTCTCCGGCGACAAAGTCTTCAATGCGGTCTGGCGCCGCGGGTTTACTAAATAAAGTAAGTTCCGAAAACTGCAGTAGCTCGAGAAGTTTTTTTAATCACTCATTGTAAACCTAATTGCGACCAACGTTACTTGTAACGTTGCAGTCTACTATATTTCTAAACAATAATAAAATTTTGACTGTTTTAAATGCAAATCTGTCTGTCTTTCAGTACTTATGTCACGCTCATGTGACATCACACATCCATGCATACTACATTTTTAAAGTAAATCAATGGTACGCATATAAAGCGTTCAAGTAGAAAATATTGAATTAAAACTAGATAGTACAAAAGGCCCTAAGAAAGCAATTTGAAATCTATACACATATTATTATTAAATAATTGTGCAAAAAATCACCTATCGGAGCGCCAAAAGCAGCAGACACGCCTGCGGCCGCTCCCGCTGACACGAAATCTCTTTTCTCGTGGTCTTCCCGAAAGTACTCAAATATTTTAAAATCTCTGTTCAATGTTGTACTCTTCCCTTGGGATATTCCCGCGGCGACAACAGCTCCACTGTGAATCATTGGACCTTCCTGAAATTGAAAATTCAGATAAGTATTGACAGCTAGAGTAGGGTAATGTGTCTTACAACTTGAAATAAAGAAGCATGAATTCACAACTTGTGGAGGGAAAAATTATTCAAGTGTCAAGCAATTTTTAACGTGAGATGCATAACGGATTAAAGCGATAAATCCTACTTAAGAGAAGAGCCTCTATATCGTAGCTACACCATACACCGAGCGTAGAAAACTTTTCTTTGACCATTGTAATATTTATAAATTCAGTCACCTTGCCTCCGGCGAGTCCGCCCACCACAGCGCTAACTACACCCACGGCTTTCACAAGCAGAGTCTTGATACGCACCACGCGTGGAACCTTGACGCCGTTCAGATAACATTTCACTTGTGGAATCCCACTGCCTGCTGCCACTGGCTGCAATGAAATGTCAATTAATCTTGAGTTTTCGGAATATAGAATAAGACAAACGTTATAGCTGATTTTAATAAGCTGAATTGAATGTATAATGTATTGATGTATAAGGGCAATTTGCAAGTTTGTCAGTTGTAAGTCCACTTTATCATACTAAATTTCTTAACTCTTCCCTGTAACACAAAGTCATGGAATTTGTAGCAGGTCACGAATCTGTGGTTGAACATTTTAGATAGTTAATATTGAAGTATAGTAGTATTGAAGTATTTTTACTAATATGGATGTTTTTGTACATAGCTTACAATTATTAATTTATCAAGTTTTGTAAATTATGTAAATGGATCTGTTCGTTGATGCCAGTCCAGAAAAAGCATTTTGAATTCTACAATGACTACCACATTACACTCCAAGCTGATCACATGGACGACCAGGCCAAGTTGGCACGCTCAAATTGGCCCGAGACATTTCACGCCCAGTACTCTATTCTCTGCAAACGAATGTTCGCGGCTCACCTACCCGAAACCGGCCATCATCAGCACCAGCTGTATTCCCAAGACGAAGCAACCAACCCTAGTCGATACTCATCTGTTAACTGCAGTATTCACTCATAAGTCGTCTAAGCGACCACACAACCGGATTTGATAACTATCTGATTCATGCCTAAACTATCACCAGAGACACTGACAGCACCCTCCATCACTTCTCTGTGCAGTGGTACCTCAGAGAAGCCCCATTAACTTGGTGGACAGAATCGTGCATCTTATTACGGAGTGGTGGTAACAGGGGTGGTGAGAGACAACTCACCAACAAGATGAGAGGTCCATCATCAACCAACTGTGACTGGCCTAGAAGATGCCCATTTAAGGGGCATATTGCCCGATGCAAGAACCTGCCAACAAACGAAAGAACCCACAACGACGTAGCGCCAAAATTATATCTGTCTTTATCAAAACATCCTTTTCTACCAAGGGGATAAAATAGATACCTATAATCCCAGTAATCTGTACTGGGATGTATTAAGTACAAAGGCTACGGAACAAGAGGTTTTCGATTCTTCACTGAATGAGTGAATAATTGAAAGTGTTTCTGTGTTCTATCACACCACCTGCCATGTAGACACATATTTACTCACTTATTATTAAAATATAACTCCCATAAATAAAAGCTGTTTTTGATTTTTTGTATCTATATTTTGTATAGTTTCAAAGTTTGTACTTTACATGATTATGACACTTACCTCAACATAAGAAACTAGAATTGATCCAATAAAGACAATACATATATTCGATAGAACCCATAGTAGATAGGGTATGTACAGTCTGTCCATCATCACATATTTATCGACAGCTGACATAATTAGTGCAGGATAATTATAAGTTAATTAAACATGAAATAATACAATAAAAACGAACTCTAGGTTTGCTGAGCTATTAGTGTTGTCACACAAAATAAACTATAGTACTATTATACTGATAAAGACATGCAGTTAATAACCTTAATTTCCATAATAGTCAACAGTCAAAATTATTTTTATGACATGCTGTTTGAGTTAAGAAACTCAAATATGTATAACAAGAGACTAAATAAAAGACAGAATCCCAATGACTTCATTATAAATATGTTAAAGGATACATTTCTTAAGTTCTTTATATTTTATATTGGAAAATTCTTCTATGCATATGTCAATTACAAATGCTATAAGGGCTGTGATTACTCCAATGAGAAGAATAATGAACCATCTGGCCACATCCTTCCACACAATAAATGGATAGCCTCTCTTTCTTTCTTCATCCAGAAGTAAATGATTTTCACATGTATCATAGTCCAAACTCTGAAATAAATGATTTTTAAATATACATAAAATTGTTAAGTAATGATGTGCACAATATTTAATTAATTTGGATTTCAATGTTATTTGAATGAGAATTATTTGCAAATAAATATATCATATTTACCCATTATTATTGTTGGCTGATTCATTTATTATTCATAGAAATTCATATTGCAGTTTAATATTTTATTGAAATAGTTGTGCAGTAACACCAACATTTTTAAATGATTACTCATATGTCGGAAATACAGAATACTATACTTTGTTAGTAGAAAAAAAATACATATTAATATGTTTGAAACTAACTTCATACTTAGCAGATAGTATATTCATAGAACCTGGTTCAATTTTTTTGATTGGTTGTCTCCTCCTAACTCCATGACTGCCCATTAGTTCATCTTCATCAGAGTCCTAGAAAAAGTATTCTTAAAAAATAAAATTTAAAAATGTCATTGCTACATCATTCAAATGCAAACTTTGGAACATTGAATTATTATAATAATATATTGCAGAGAAAAGAGTGATGGTGATATTGGCACTAATCTCCTAATGAGGTCTGGACTTTGAACTTGTCATATATTTTGCAGGTCATATGTAAACTTATCTGATATCTGTCTAGAGACAGAGACTTGTCAGTCTGGTCCAGTCCAGAAACTTAAACACACCTTCCAGCTCAAATATGAACAGTTTTCTAGATATCACATTGTCCTATCACAGTCCTCACAGGTACCATAGCTTCATATATGGATGCAAAATATTTACCAACATAAATAAAATAAAAACTAAATTATGTGCTCAAAGCTCTCGATGGGGTGCTCTATATTAAAAGTAAGAAAAATTAATAAGATTAGGAGCATAGATATCTCCAACATGAACTTAGTCTGAAATGGAAGTGGTCTCAAAGTAACTACATTGAAAGGGCTGGTTGGGAAACAACACTTAAAGTAACTGAATAAATTTTCTTAAAAATTGTCTATACTAGACAAAAATAGACAAGATTCAGGAGATTTGCACACAAAAAGGTGCACACATTTCCAATGTGTAAAAGAATATAAAGTATCAGAAATTCAAGAATTATATCAAAAAGCTTACTGTTAAAATATTAATTTTTCAAGAACAGAATAGAACATTATTATTAACATGTCTCAATAGGCATGAGAATTTCCTTAGATGAAACATAATTACAGATATTACTGTGCTTTTTATTTGTTTGTTGTCTATTATTGTTAGTGAAGAATTTTGTTTTCAGTCTTTTCGCCGAGTACCAAATTTTTGTGTAGTGGCGTATCTCGTGTTTTTCAAACTAAAAACCTAAAATATTTAACAAAAAGTTACAATACCTGAATGTTACCGATGTTTTTGAAGTAATCATGATTGGAAGTGCTTGCATAGTTATTATCATTAGTACTAATCAGCTGTGCTGTGTCTGCAGTCGATTCACTAGCACACGCACCTACAGATACAGATGAATGAGAATTGGACATTCTTAACTATTTTAACTTAATTTTCATCACAAACTATAATTTTAAGTGGAAGTTGATTATGGAGAATTTACATATTTCATTAATAATGTTCATTTTTATCAGTAATGTTTTAGATAAATACGAATGTACACTGATGAACGCAAAAATTTAATTTATTAATAATATACATTTGAGTTTCTAAAACCAGTAGTAATGATTTTTTGAATATGTTTCATGAAAAATTTGAACAAACACTTTAACTTATCACAAAGGAACTTGAAAGTTGAAGGAATATGACATCAACTAGAATAACAAACTAATGTCAATATTACTATGTGTCAATGAGACATCCAACGTCAATGACAGCTTCTTTTATGAGGGAAATGTAGTGAAATTACGTCATACAGCTAAATCCTGAGTATTTAATCATTGTCTCCTTTGTGGTCCATAATATGTGTCGTGGTTCTGAGATGGCTACATAATAAAAATTTATGGTTATACATATAAAACTAATGATCTAATAAGATTCTCATGAAATTTGGTGCTTCCAACATTTATAATTTTAAGGTTTGAGGATTTTTGATTTTTTGTTCAAGTATCGTTAACTTGTGCAGTAAGAAATACAAGAGACAAAATTAAATTAATGCCATGTTCTCAAAACATAGACAGAATTGCAAGCTAACACTCAATTCTCGAATATTTTGAGTCTGTGGTGTGGCCATTGATTAAGTATGTTCTCATATGCAATATTTTTCATAATTATTTACATACCTTCATGTACTTATATGCGAAATTTAAAATGTAGATAGACAATTGTCTGCCAGTCCACTTAGAATTTATAAAATAGAATAGATTTAAATGCAATTTTAACTTTCATCAACATATTTTTTCTGGAAAGTTTATTAAGGTGTATTTAGGTTTGAAGTATGCGGAGTAAAATAACATATAAAATGTAGTTATAATTATTTTGTATTGCTTGAAATTATAACAAGAACCAAGTTTATCATGAACCATATGTAGTGTTTATAATATTAAAAAAGCTTGATTTTGTTAATTAATAAATAAATATTTGTTACACTTACACCAATTAGCCTAGCCTAAACTAAGCTCTGTAAGGCTTGTGCTATGGGATCTACGGTAACGGATAGACATACATATATTATACATATATAAATAATTTTTATTGAAATATATATCAACAACCATGACTAAGGTACAAATGCTCGCATTCATCACACAAACATCTGCCCCCACCGGGATTTGAACCCGGGACCTCAGAGATGGCGACACCTTCAAAGTGGTGTATTATCCACTTGACTATGGAGGCCGTCACTAATAGCTAATAAATCCTAATTAACTAAAAAATCCGGAATGGTTTTATGTCTTTGCTTTGTTTTATAAATTTTAAATGTCACCCATTGCTTTTATAACACTTTAACATTTGGAAAGTCTAAAAATGAATTCCGAAAACATATACTGGAATGTTTGACAGAATTTCTGAACTAATTCCTATCTGTAACTTCCAGAATAGATTAGCTGGAAGTTACAGAAAGGAAAATTTAAGTTCGTGAAACATAAAAATTTAATTGTTTCGATTTCCTTATAATCTGCCTTATATATCTTATAAAATGCAACAACATCGTTCAAAAATAAATATTATTATTTTGATAAAAAATACTGATAGTGTTATCAATTATCAATTTATCAATGAGTAAACGAAAACAGCCTGCGCATCAAACGTATGGTGGCACAGCCAGCGTAAACAATGTTGTGTGTGTTTGTCTGTGTGTGTGGCTTGCTCGTTCGTTGGTTGGTTGGTTGACAACCGCGATGTGATGTATTCTTTCATCGCATGCTGAGTTACATTTTTATCAAATATCTTTTAATTTTTGTATCAGTTACTTGATTTATTTCTAAATGTTTTCTTTTATTGTGTCCGTCTTTCTCTGTTTTAATTTCTAAATATGTGTAATTTGCCGCCGAAGTTCCATTCAGTGTGTCGCCTTTGTTTATCATTCTGTGGCGATAATTGCAGTGATGTTAAACTTCCAATTTTCGACCGTGATAAGGAAAAATCGCGACTATCTGATATGATTATGACATATTTGTCAATAATGGTAATAAGCTTTCATTATTTTCTCAATTTATCATGGGGAAGACACTGTTTTCTCATGTGAAAGTTAAGCGTAAGCGTATGAGATTGTGGATGCTGATAAGCGCCATTAACTTTCTCGCGGGTGTTGAGTATTTTCGCATTGTGATATCATATTACGGCCCACGCTTTGAGTGCTCATGCGTATGACTAATGTCATTCGGGGAAGTGATAGACGGGTGTGTATTTTGTGTGAGCGGATATCTCGGGCGAAATCGTGTCGCTGATAACAAAGGAGCGCACGGAGATGAACTCGCCCCGCCTCCAGCGGCTCTGTGCCCTCGCCGCTCTCCCCCGCACGACCACACACTCATCCTATTCTGATACCAATACTCCCTCCCAGTCTCCTTATCTATATTAAACACAGCTATTTTGAGATTTTAATTCTAAATTTACATGTATAATATAAAACTTGTTTACTGATAGGAACACCCCTGTTATTTTTAATTATTTCATGTTTGATAATAATATGTAGCAATTAAGTTTTACTATGAGTCATAATATATTATGTTTCATTACACATGCAATAGTTCACTAGTCTTTCTTAATTTTGTGTGCTAGATGTTATGGAATATTTATTGATGTAGATGGTGGTATTGTTATAGGTGTATCCTGGAGATGAACTACCTCAAGTAGTCTGTGGAAACTGTGCACACAAATTGGATGAATTTCATACATTTAGAGAGCTGTCACATAAGTCTGAAAGGCTTTTGGAACAATTTTTGCATTATGCCAATTCAGTGACAGGATCGAAAGAGGTGGGTATATCAAAACAATAAAACCAGTTATTATACTTAATACCAAATAATAATATTTTGAAACCAATTAAAACCATTACAACCTTATCTATTATAGCACATAGATGCAATTGTAGCACAGTTTGAAAATATTTCTAAGTTGATGAACCATGCTGAAACAACTAAACAACTTTCATCTTTTATAGAACTGGCATACCACTAGAAAAGTTTTGTTTAACTTTTCATTATTTTAATATAGTTAATATACTATATTTTAATAAAATACTAGTATAAGAGGTATTCTTATATAATACAATTACTATAATTCAGTGAAAGAACTCTCCAGTTTACTTACTTGGGGAATACATGTATGTGCATGTGACCTTTATGGCACCTAACCAGTTTGCTATTGTGTCACATAATTAACAATTTGATATTCAGTTACATATAAATTGAACTTTGTTGTTTGAAAAAAAAATAATGTTCTAAGCTAATGAATGTGTATTCAAATTCACATATCTTATTGGTTCATTTCTATTTCTTATTTTGTTTATATAGATTGCTTTCATTGCATTAACAATATATCCAATAGCCATTCCAATGCAAACTACTATTGCAACTCCAAATATACTCCATAAAATGTGTTTTGGCTTTAGATCAGTTATACCAAATCTTCTTTTTGATGAAAATGATGTATCTAATGTAGGGCAAAATGATATTGTTATGTTGGTAATGTATTCACCACTCAGCCTTAAAGGAGCAGTGCAACTGAAAAGAAAATTTAGAATTTAAAACTTATGTTAGTTAATTTTTTTTATACTATAAGTACAGACACCCAAAAATGATGTTAACCGCTCTGTTGATATTTATTTTTAATTTATAGACCATTTCTAAAGTCTATATCTACAATGATATAATATCTTATTTATCTTATACAATTCTCTTAGTTACCAATATAATTTAATTTCCAAGGTTATAAAGTACTTAAAATATTTACAAAGAGTGTAACATTAAAGACAATAGTTCTTGTAAATACCATTAAAAACAAATTGTTATTGCTTATTATTTCAAAATCATCTTTTATTTGATCAGACTGTAAACAATATTTCTCAATATCAGGATTGTTGTAACTTATAATTCTATTTACATGTAATTAAATCATAAAAATCATAATCTAATAATTAATATTTATGATTTAATTGGCAATTCATACCACAAAGAAACTAGCGCATACTAATTAGGTATTAACAGATAAAGGAAGATGCTTACTATGGAATTTCACCATATTTGAACTTTTGACCAGCCTTTTGAATTGTAACTATATTGATCAACTCACAGTTGCACAACCAACTGTTACCAGTTAAACCCAGTGCATCCAGCTTAGTCCACGGCATTAAGTCTGGAGATAGTTCACTTAGATTGTTATCATCCATATAGACCTATAATAAAAATATTCATATAGATCTTAGTTACGCTTCGTCGACTCCAACAAGGAGTTATGATAAGTGCTATATTGTTCATGACAGAACTTAGTTATAAAATAGTTTACAATACTTCCAAAATATTACTTAAGATTATGGTTGTAAGTTAATGTATCATAATATTATATACTACATATGTATAGTTACAGCGGTTACTTTGTTATATATTGATTTTTTTTAATCATCTGTAGATCTTAACATAGGTTTTAGTTAACACTGACAAAATATCACCATGAGTTATTTCTTCATTAGTTAGAATCAAAAAATTGTGTAGAGATGAGAGAGGCAGGCCTCTATTTAGTCAAAATAGGGAAGGCAATCAACAAAACAGTTAATATTGTTCAATTAAGCCAGGACATTCTTTGTTTAATTTTTCAGTTTTTTTTTAATAAAGCACCTGGATAACAATGAATGAGTATATGGTAACTGCTCTAGCTCTATTGAACTTCAAAAAAAATTAATGCATTTGTCATTAAGATTATATAGGAAGAGCTTTCAAATATAATGCAAAATAACTGTTAAGCTTTTAACTATATTTGTTTAGAGCCTATTGCCTGCAACTCAACAGCTATCTTTGTACTTGGACATAACAGAGCTGTTACACTGACACTCTTCATCAAAAAGATTTTGATCTAAGTAATGGCATTTTCTGCCACCTTCTTTTGCAAAAATGTAATCTTGCAGAAACTTTGAAATGAATGAGGAAAGAAGATCCTTTACCACTCCCTACCATAAGCAATTAATTAAGGGAGTCGCTCTTCGTTTGTCCGAGTCTATTGGGATTCTAGGTGTGGAAATTTCAGCCACAGTGCAGTTCGGGAGTCATTTGTACAAAGCCAAAATGGCAAGCAAAAAATTGGGTGTTCTCAACAGAGCGAAGCGGTACTTCACGCCCAGTCAGCGTCTGATGCTTTATAAAGCTCAAATACGGCCGCATATGGAGTACTGCTCACACCTCTGGGCTGGAGCCCCCAAATGTCAACTCGACCCTTTTGACTCCCTGCAAAGGCGTACTTTCCGTATCATCGGTGATCCCAATATTACGGCCTCAACAGAGACCTTGGAGCAGCGGAGAGACTTTGGCTCTCTGTCTGTTCTTTATAGGCTCTTTAACGGAGAGTGCTCTGAGGAATTATTTGCAATGGTGCTTTCGTCACCTTTTTACCATCGCACCACCCGCCACCGCAGTAGAGTTCATCCATATCACCTGGAACCGATCTTGTCTAGTACAGTTCGGTTTCAGCGTTCATTCCTTCCGCGTACATGCAAACTCTGGAATGAGCTCCCAGCTGCGATGTTTCCTGAGCGCTACGATATGTCTAACTTCAAACGAGGCTTAAAAAGAGTATTTCTCTCCAGGTATAGGCAGCGGCTCAGCTGTGCCCCTGGCACTGCAGATGTCCATGAGCGATGGTTACCACTTACCATCAGGTGGGCCATTTGCTCGTCTGCCACCGTATGGAATAAAAAAAAAATAATAAGTCAACTACCCTCTTGGGCACAGAAATACATTATATCGCCTTAAAGTTTCCTAAATACGATAAATGCTTAGAACAATAAGCCCTAGCTAAGAGTCATCAGATCAGATAACTTTCATAAGAGGTTATCGTCTTAAAGTTACCGGGCAACAGCCTGATGCAATTCGTCAGTAGTTAAAGAATTGTGGCGCAGAAATTGACCTTTCATGAATGCTTTCGTCAAACGAGTCGACGTCGACGAGTCCAGCGACGTTAGTTACATGCGGTAATGAACTCTCTGGCAAGGAGATAGTCCAATTCAGTGAGCTCGCCAAATTTAGGGAGTCTCACACTATCTGCGTGCGATAAATTTCGACTCACAAGTGACAGAGACCGAAAGTGATAAGATACGGATGCTCCCTTATACATCAAGTAAACTAAACATTTATGTTTACTAAAATAAACATTTATCACGTCGACTGTGCAAAGAATTCTGAGCAAAATTCAGAATTTAAATTAACATAAATATAATTGTATTTATTATCACGAAATGTCACGCGTTACACTTACATGTGGCCCAGATGCAGTATGCATACGAAGCATTAATATATCTAGGACAACTGATTGCTGATTTTGGTATCTTTATGCTGTTATCAGTCATTCTGTACAAATAACCAATAATTTGTGAATGCACTTTTTAATGTCAACTGCGCATCCAATAAATATCTATGGTTTTTCAGTATGCGCGTACGAAATACAGATAGATAACACATAAATATACTTATATTTCCCTTAAAAACAATATGTTTCATGTATGAGTGAACAATATCTATATGGTATCGGCCTAATGCAGACCATAGATAAAGATATATTAAGCGCCACAGGATAAGTCTATGCCTATCTCGTGGCGCGTCACTGTCAATTTTTCAATTTAGTGCATCCATCCATGACGATACTTTTGTGATGACGAACTTCTTGGCCGAAGGTCATAGCTATGTTCATTTGAACTCCTCAACAACTGAGAAACTACATATATTACCTATAATTATGGAAACAACAATTCAGGCAGGTACGAAAGCCCTAACACCAATTTAACAGCACAAAAACGTCCTACCGATCAACACAGTGGTTTCAACAAGGTTATTCTATCCTTATTCTATCGATTAATATCACCTCCACCAGTTGTTCGGACTCCACATTTTATTACGAACCGCTGTGAGCGTGTTCTTGGTACGATCACTGTACGTAATTATAGTTATATATACAATTACCAGAGGGAATCTTTGTAATAAGATTACTTGCTTGGGTACCTCACGCTTACCTATTTTTGTTGCAAGTCAACAAACCGGAACACTACTATGAGAATCCTGTATTCCAGTTTGAAACATTACATATGACACTATAATTAGTGGGTACAGCTACATTAAATTTTGTATAAGTTTACACAGTAGATCTTGTGGGGGTTGCAGATTTGTTGGGATTCTGGCGAGAGCCATATATGTTATGCTTAGGTGTATACTCAAGTCAGTAGTTTGCTTATTTTATATATCAGTTGACTGACTATCAATGCACATCTAAAATCATTGGACAAAGAAGTGTAATTTGCCACACTAAGTACGACATAAACATCGTCTTTTAGAAATTAGAAACTTATGAATTACATCTTCGAAATGAGTGAAATTAATCTTCTACGAAGAGGCTGAAAATTCTTTAGTTGTTTTGTATATAAAAAGGAACATTATTGACTATACACACTTATAAAAATTATTAACACTTACTTCCTTTAAAGTCCACTTGTCCTTTAAGCCCCTAAAAGCATTGTGACTAATGTACCTCAAGTTACGATTGTGGCACAAATGAAGCACTTTTAGATTTTTAAGTGGAGAAAATGTGTTGCGTTTCACTTCATCCAAATAATCGTTTTCAGCTATTTCCAGCTCCACTAAACTTGACAGACCTACAAGAATTGTCAGTCACTTATACTTATTAAAGAAAATCACAAATTAGAAATAGTTACAAAACCGTACCAACGAAACTGTCATCGTTAAGTTCTACAACAGGATTATTGTTGAATGTCAGGTATTCTAGACTGCGACCGAGGAGGCTGAGGCTTTCGGGCACCGCTGTAAATTTGTTGCCGGATAGGTCTAGCTGCTGTAATTTCTTCAATGTACTGAATGCATCCATTGGTATGCTCTCAATTGATGTTTGCGCTAAATCTAAAACCTGCGCATAGAAAAAACGGTATTGCGGTGTTAATTTAACAAAAACGCCGTTTAAATCTATTCATTGTTTCTCGCTACGCATTTTATTTAAAAATATAAAATAAATATACAAATACGAAACAACGTACGAAAAAATCGAAAATAATGCTATTGGAGCCGGCCTTTCTTTTATCCCATTTGGATTGTATTGAAAATGCGTGAATAGTCTACTTTAGGTCAAATTTCATCAATAGCTTAACAAGGCATTACATAACTAACAACATACTTTTCACGTTTTGTCTTGATAGATTGTTAATTATCTAATGTACTATTAAACTGTTGGTAAATTTGGATCTTATTTTAACAAAGTAAAAGGTATAATAATAACATTTGAATTTTCGATAAAGTGCATACGAGTATAACGTATACGAAGTGACCGAATTAGTCAATACGGCAATGAATACACTGTTTTGGATCGAAAATTATCATGCGTAATTTTCTTCTATTTATATTCTATGCCAGTTTGCCAGGCAGATATAGTTTCCATTCTACGAATTTAAATTAATATAGGTATTGTGATTTACTGCAAATCTATTTAATTTTTACTGGTCGCGCGTCTATTTAGTATGCTAAAACTGTATACCACCACATCGTTTCCGTATTAAGTACTTTAATGTCTGAATCCTCTGTATCTGTAAGTTACCTCTAAATTAGTAGCGCTCGCCAGCGCAAGGACAGTGACGTGGTCCAATATCTCAATGGGATTATTGTTCAGATACAGTCGAGTCAAATTCGGAGTGAATTGAAACAGGTACGCGTCCAGTGAATGTATCGCATTGTGCGCAAGATTTAATGTCTCCAATGCTATGCTGTTATACTTGTTGTCAGCATAAGCGCCATGGAATATTTCACTTCTTAGTACTTCACCTGGAATATAAGAAATAATGACTTTCGTCAGATTATTTTTTAAACATACATAAATGCTTCTCGCTCTCTTCACCAACAATGCAAGGAAACAAGCGAAATAATGATGGTTTTGGTTGGTATTGGATATATCTTATCGGACTTATAGGATCGTACCATGTACACCGTAGATAATAAAATGAAACCATGTAAACAAGTAATGTAAAATCGTTTCCGTAACAAGGCCTGCAATCTGCAATATAATTATATATATATATATATATATATATATATATAATATATATATATATATATATATATATATATATATATAATTATATTTTCCGTCATGTTTAACTGTAGCTTATGCCGACAGTAATGTTAAAGGGAACTGTGTGGTGGCATCTTGACGACATAATATACCTAACTTCGATTATGAAAACTAATAAACATGCTAGTTTATTATTTTAGTAAAATAATGCTAGTTTTTGTAGTACCGAGACCTCGTCTTCTTTCAAAAGCATTTCCAAATAAAATACAACGTTGATAAAAAGTTAGAACTGTACGGAATTATTTCACTCATATATGTAAGGCTACAAAACTACTGCGAAGATGCCTCAGATATGAAGGCCTGAAAGCAAATAAATACTTGTTTTATCAACCAAATATGTAAATATGCTATGCAATCGCTGAACGTAGCGGTCTATTTGTGAATACATTTCCTTTGTGTAATATTAGACAAGAATACAGTTGGGAATATAATGAACAATTTTTTGCATTTTCTTTTCAAATATTCTGAAGAAACTTTTACCTATGATATTATTTTCAATAATAATCGATACAGATATTGTTACAGCTGTCGTTTTACAATTACGTAGTAATTGCCCTTTCTTGCGCTTTAACTATAAGCAGCGATACGTTGTGTAATGTTTCTTTTCGTTTTTGTCAACAAATATGTAAACAATTAAATTTCTCTTTTCATATGTGCAGATGTAAGAAGTATGTCGTTCTCTTATAAACTAAATAACACAGCCATAAATTCAATTGATATAGAACTAGGTCGATCAATATTCGTTTTCATAGATTTTTACCGCAAGGATACTAACCAGATCTGCATGTAGCACTAAGACTCCGGCCTACCTGGTATTTAGCAGTCACTGTAGCCTATTTTTATTTTTTTATTTTATTTATTTAGAACAACAAACAATTACATAATTCTATTACAAAAATGAGTTGATATAAAACAAGTACTTATTATGTAATCAATAACATTGTCCGCAGATAATACATAGAAACATTAATATTTTTAAATGCCCAGCACTGAGAGACAACAGAAATTACAAAATAAAACATGTAGTGATCGTAATCAAGTCCCTTAATGCAACCAATGTAATTTGGTATAAACTGGTTGTATGGTTGTATATTAATAGTCTAAGTCTAAGTTCCCACCATTGAATAATTTTGATATTGAAATCATCACAATACTAAGTCATGCCATACACTATAGTATATAACATGAATCCGCAATGTACTAGTTTACCAGTAGTGAGATTGTGAATTAAACTTAATTATAAAAATAATACATACATACACTCACGCCTTTTTATGATATGATTATTTTTTGAGCTTTAAATAAATTTTGTTTTTAAATTGGCCAAGAGACAATTTAAATAAGTCTATATCAGCAAAATGTTCATTATAAGAGTACATCAGTCGGCGAAGCGGTGCGCGTTGGCCCGCTATAGTCCTACAGAGTCTGGGAGCGAATACACCGTGTGTACGAGTATCGCGAATGCGCTGGGAGCGACTGGGCACTTGATAGTGTATGTGGTTGGTTAGTGGAGTACAGTCAAGCTGATTGCCGAGGATTTTATACAATTGTATCTGATCTAGGAGTAATCGTCGAGATTTTAATGTTAACAGAGAGTATTTCTTAAGAAGATTATCGTACGAGGATTTAGCATGAAAATATTTATAATTAACTGAGCGTAAAAATTTCTTTTGACAGCCTATGGATGCCTACAACTCTAGGGGCGATATAGAGGCCTTCCTTTAGAACCCTTTGTATTCTCCGAAAGAAATACTGCATTCGCAAGGAGCTATTCCTATCTTTCGGCGTGCACTAAAGGAAATCCTATGAAACAGTCGCAAAGTAGCCGTATAGTAACCGAAACTTCAGTGATCGTTCACTGAATTAGTTGAATACCACTCACTTTACATTTTATGTGGATGTCACATATTGGCGTCAACCTCGTAACGTATTGTAGACAACTATGGACAGTTTACTTGATTGTCAACAAATTGCTATATAAAAAAGATTTCTGCCAAATAAGAAATTACCTGATATCAAGTTCTTGCTGAGATCCAGATAGACGAGTTTGGCGATGTCCTGGAACGCGTCCTTCTCAATGTCAACGATTCTGTTGCGTTTGAAGCTGATCGCGATACGGCCGGTAGGTATGGGGGGCAGCTGACTCACAGTTGTGATGCTGTTGTTGTAGAAAGTTATCAGAAAGTGCCCATCTGTAACGTTATCACATCACGGATATTTTATCTTGCACGATATTATACTAAATGCTTGTGGTCGGATCATGTTATTAGACTTTTTATTTAATGATATTTTTTAACATTTTTTACATCCACTAGCGTAGGAGATGAATTCAGCATTGATTATAGATTAATAGCTTTCCATTCATGGTTTCGTTCATTATATAGAATATATAGTTCATTTATAGGTAATATGTGAAAGTAGTAGTATTATTTTATTAGTAATAGTAGTATTTTCCAAGGGTGACAGTTATATCAGGTCTCGACTTTCACGTTTAGATTTTAACTTAAACTGTCTCCATACCAAATTTATCACAATTGTTTCAACTGTTCATCGTATTTTACTATAAGTGGGTGATAAGTGAGAATCCGTGCTGAATTATTTTATATCCTTCCCCGGGCCTCAAACTATCTCCCATGCGAATTCATAAAAATGGCTACTAAACCGTTTCGACGTGAAAAAGTAACAGATTACTGTTACGTTGCTTTCACATTTATAATATTAAATCAAATCGAATCGTAATTTCATAGAATGTTCGCAAAATAGATAATAAAACTAATCCACTGTACATTACATTGTCTAATTTGCGTGCAAGTAATCGCCTTTACCTATGATATTAGCTTCATTTTATAACGATTTTAATTGAAATTTACAGATTTTATTCTCTTTGAATTTCATTTTAACTTAACAGTATAATTCTTCGGATTCATGAATAACCACAAATTATACTGTGCAATGAAATTATTTATTTTGAAAAAAATGAAAGAAATTTCGTAAATAGTTTCAAATTATTTTTTTTTGGCAGGAATTTCTAAAAAACTAATTAATGATATTAGTTTGTCGTCTTTTCACATGTATGTAAAGAAAGTTAAAGTATAGAGAAAAACCAAATTATTAATAATCTCCATACAAAATAGCATTTTTATGGGTTATAAGTTTTAATTCGTGTCATCATAATCCAACCTTATTATGTCACATAGGGGAGAAGTGTCCTCGTTGTCACAAGTACTAGTTGTCACAATGTCAATATCTATTTAAATACAAGAATTAATAGAACGCACCTATTGAGGTTTCGGAACGCATCTCATTGCTACCAACATTAGAAAGTGTCATGGCCGCCAGCCTTTAGTCGCGAAAGTTATTGCAAAAAACAAAAAATAATAATAGGCTTGTTGCCTAAATTTCAGTAGTTAGATACTAATATACCTTGATGTCTATTCTATACAAAATAATAATTATTTTTGAAAAAAAATGCTTATTTATAAGAATAATTTTGCATTTAATTAAATATTTGACATTAGTCATCAAAAACGCTCATGACTGTCATGGCGTCTTGAATGACGTCACGCCGTGCAAAACACAGCTGTTTTAGTATCGGAATATTCGGTATTGTGAAGTTATTTTAATAAAAAATGGATTCATCGTATTACAAGTACTGTAACTGCATAGTGCCCAGTGTACAAGCACAAGTATAAAAACACCAAAAAAAATATTTATATACGTGCCAAACAATCAGCAGATACGTAAAAAGTGGCTGACACTCGCGAGAAGGAATGATGCCCATTCTTTTTCGCACTTCCACAAGACACTTGGGAATGACATTTTGACTTTGACGTTTCGCACGGCGTGACGTAACACTTTTTAATTGGTGTTTGCTGTCACGTGACTTATGGCTTATTTTGTGCAATTTTATTTTATAAAAATATAAATAATCAAAAGTTATTATTTTATAAAACTTTGCTTTTTCATAATTAAATGATCATCTTAATAGTTATGCAACCTAATGCATCAGATTTGTTCATAGTGGATACAAGCCTATTGGTAAGTAATTTTGTTCTCTTTTTGTATATTATGTTTTTCCGGTATTAAGTAAGTTATTGTCAAGGTTTTGAGATTATGAGAGAAAAAAATAATCAGTTTTTTACGTAGTAATGAATAACGGTTACATTGGTAAACATTTTAAGGTTAGTTTTGAATATTTACTGATTCTTACCGTCGGTACAAGTTGTCTCAATGTTTTCGGGTCTAGTTGTCACTGTGACAACCAACCCCAGTAGGTATTGATATGGTGTGTAATTCAGCTATAACTTTTGTTATAGGTAGCAAATATGCCTAGAAACCGAAAAAGGAAAACTGAACGAGGCCAGACGCCTGCCGATGTCATGATGCAAGCCGTTAACGCTATCGGGCCTAATAACTCTATCAGAAGTGTTGCCAAAGATTATAATATAAATTACAGAACACTTGCTCGATATTTTAAAAAACATAAGAATAATGTGAACGCCCCACTATCTGTCGGGTACGTAAAGGTAAGACAGGTTTTCAAGGACGACGAAGAAAATAACTTGTCAAAATACCTACAAAGAGCTGCAGATATCTATTTTGGTCTAACTCCACTCGAAGTACGTAAATTGGCATTCCAGTATGCATGTGCCTTAGGCCGTAAATTTCCTGACACTTGGTCAAACAATAATATGGCTGGCGAAGAATGGTTGAAGGGTTTTATGAGTCGGCACCGAGAACTGAGCATTCGAAAACCAGAAGCTACTAGCCTTGCACGAGCAACTAGTTTCAATTCTCATAATGTAACTCTGTTCTTTGATAATTTGGCAAAAGTTTTAGACAAATACAAGTTTGAAGGCCAAGACATATGGAATGTGGACGAGACTGGTGTGACCACGGTTCAGAAGCCCCAGAGAATTGTTGCACGAAGAGGCATGAAGCAAATTGGTGCTCTGACTTCTGCTGAACGAGGCACACTTGTAACATTGGCTATTGCAGTATCGGCTACAGGAAATAATATTCCTCCGTTTTTTGTCTTCCCTCGAAAAAATTACAAAGACCATTTTGTAAACAACGGACCAACAGGATCAACTGGCAGCGCCAATCCATCTGGTTGGATGAATGAAGAATGTTTTTATAATTTCATTCAACAATTTGTACGCCATACTCGCTGCAGCTCTGAACGTCCATTGCTGCTGTTGTTGGATAATCACGATTCACATCTCTCCATCAAAACTTTAGATTTTTGCAAAAAAAATGGAGTTGTGGTATTGTCCTTTCCTCCTCATTGCTCACACAAGCTACAACCGCTAGATCGCAGCGTTTATGGACCTTTGAAGAGATATGTAAACACTGCGTGTGACGACTGGATGCGTAACCATCCAGGCAAAACTATGACAATTTATGACATCCCTGCAATCATCAAAGTTAGTTTGCCATCAGCCATAACTCCTCAAAATATTATGTCAGGTTTTGCTGTGAGTGGAATATGGCCATTTAATCGAAACATTTTCACTGATGTCGATTTTGCGCCGTCTTATGTAACGGACAGGCCCACAACTCAACAAGAAAATCGTCAGCCTGATCAAATTGTAGTCAGTGATGCCCCAATCATAGAAAATATCTTAGAAACATGCAGAACTCCATCCCCAACTGCAGGACCCAGTGAAATGATCACTCCAGCACAAAATATACCAACACCTGAATTAATTAGGCCATTCCCGAAGGCTCCTGAAAAGAAAACCACTTCAAATCGTAGAAAGAGATCAAGCGCTGTTTTGACGGATACCCCGGTAAAAAACGCCTTAGCCGAGCAACAGAAAATGAAAAAAATTAAGCCAAAAGTAGCACCAAAAAAAAAGTCTAAGAAAAATAGAAAATGTAAAGATTATACGAGTGATGAAGATAATTCAGGGGATGACACATGTTTAGTTTGTTGCTTCGGAACATGGTCTGAAGCAAAACCGAACGAAGAATGGGTACAATGCACGAAATGCAAGCTTTGGGCTCACAGAAAATGCGTTGGGAAGAATTATTTATTTTATTGCTGTCCAAATTGTGACTCAGATGAGGATAGTGATGCCGGGAGTGACCTGTGACAACATGGACCTACCATTGGACAACCTACCCCAGATCGGGGGTAACTTGTCACAACAGAGTTGATTTTTTCAAAACATAAAAGATAATATAAGAAAAGATGATTTAAGTATTATTATTTCAATTAATGAAGACTGAAATACCAAATATATGATTAACATAATTAAACTGATTGTTTCATTTAATTTGTTCGTAATAAAACAATAAAATTGATTTTTGTGACAACTAGGACACCTCTCCCCTACTTATTATTAACACGAAGTTTTTACCCGACTGTATATAACATGTCCATCAACCTACCTATATATGTAATAGTGATGTGTCAATATCATATTTTAAGCATTCGCGGATGCGAATTCGATATTCGCGAATACGTATTATTCATTTTTGAATTTGGCGCCATTTATCAACGACTATTTTGACTGCTAACGCAGATAATTTATGTCATTATATACCTATATATTTTAATGAAAATTTGATTAATTACTACAATAATTAATTGAATAATACAAAACTAATACCAAGCATATTAACGAGAAGTCTAATTAAAATTAAGTCTAAAAATAATTATAATTGCTTGTTTGACATCTCATTTAATTTCGGACGTTCAAATTCGAATTCGTATGTCATAAAATATGCGAGTATTCCCCAAATCACGAACACGAATATTCATTACTCTCTCCTATGTCTACTATGTACGTGACACTCAGGCTCAGGTGGTTCTTACGTCTATGAGTACGTATACTACGTATCACTGAAGACACAAATCCATTTGCTTTAAAATTACATAAAATTGTAATTGGGATGATAAAAGAAATTGAGTAGTAACAGTTACACAAATTTTATGCAGAATTTATTGGTACACGACAGCTGGACGTGTTTCTTTAAAGTTAAAATTTAATGTCATTTTTATTCAGTCTTTTTTGTTTCATGTTAATTTAAGGTCATATAATATGCTGTATACAAACTAGTCTCAATAACATTTTTAATAGACCATATATGTTAAATTACTTTACGAACAATAGGGGCGCAGTAGCAATGAAGAATATGTACACAGAAGCGAAGTCAAGCGCGGGTAGCTACTATGGTTCCATAGTTATTTTTAGATGTTTCATCGAATAAATATGTGACGACTGTTTAACCCCTCTGTTTTACTTGTATAAGAAGCGTTCCTTGATAGGTACCGAGTGTCTATTTTTAAATATACATACATTTTATTCGAAAACTAAAAAAATAATATTTTTATTGTAGTCTGGATAGTTTTAGTCAATTTATTTCATTAATAAGAATCGTCCTTGATATTCTGTCAAGATATTTTGGATGTCAATAGTTTGGTTAGATATTCTATTTAAAAAAATAACTAAAGTCTCGCAAATCTGATTTCGCTGAAAATCTATTTCACATTAAGTTTTACAGAGTGGAAGGCACCAAATTCTCGTAGGTCAAGATGCACAAAATTACGATATGTTGGTACTGGTTTCTATTAGAGTCATTTGGGCACACCTTCCACTCCACACACCAAACGTAAGTTAAGTTTCTATTTTATCTCATTACCACAAATATGCATTATGTATATATAGATAGTCCAAACATTATCATTGAGAGAGTAGGAAACTATAATTGTCAGAAATATCGTATGACTGATAAGGATAACGCATTTTGAATGCAACTAAGTAGAAAGTTGGTAGGTAAGTACATGTCAATAATTATCTATAGATTGTTTACAAAACAGATTAGTTCCTTCGCCGGATGGTTTATATAATATTGTTATTGCTGCACACTTATTAATGTTTGCTTATAGATAATTGTTGTAGCGTCGTTACCTTTCTTGATTTGATTTATTTCCACCGGCCATTGTGGAATTAAATGCAAATTGCGCCTTGAACAGTTTAACGTGAGATTGTTGTCGTCATGTTTTGCAATGTCACACGTCCTCGGCGTAGTACCTTGCCCGAAACTCGACGCTATAAAGACGAATATTATCACTATGGCCTATAACAAACACCATAATTAGCGTTTCTTATGCAACAGATAAACCACACGATAACTCCAGTGTAGTCGTATTTCGCACACGAAATACTCACTGCGCGCACGGATGGCGTGATCATTTTTCGTTAGGTGACAAAAGATACTGCAGCAATATCGTAGAGCCTGAATGTTTTTATCTTATCAAATTGGAGGCAACCGATATCACGAGTGCTAAGAAGTGAGCCGACGCCTCATTGGACGATCGTCTTTGTTATCATGAGAATGAAGTTAACATGTAGTATATATTACTATACTATGTGATAGACACTATGTTTTGTTTCAGGACATACTGAATGTAACGGCGGCAAAATTAGAAGAAATAATCAAGCCACTAAACACAAATAATTATGAGCATGACAATAGGGGTAAATATGAAGAGATCGGCTCCCCAGATTCTACGGAGGAAATGAAAAACTCAGAGAGCAGGCAGGCGGCGGTCGCGCTGTTGTCAATCAAACACAACGACCCAACGAAATATACAGTGAAACGAGAAGACGAGCCTCACATTCTTTTCAAGAGTGTGCCAGGGCTACCCCCTCCGGAAAGAGCTAGGGAAGTGATGCACTGCAATGCCGTCATCGACATTATCACAAAAGCTGTTGCGGTCGCACAGCGAGAAAATGAAGAATCTCAAAAATTTTCTCCTAATTACCCTAGTGGTATAGATAAAACGCACTCTCTCAACTCCAATGACGTAAAATACTCACACGACTTCCAAGAAGAGCAGTATAGCAATACGTATAATGTGCCACAAAACACCACAAGCCCTGGCAGCGATGAACATGACAATAAAGAAATGGACCTGTCCTTGTATAGTTCAGCTAAGACCGAGGTCGGAGAACATAACGAAAACTCAGAACGTGATACAAATTCATTTTTTCAATCAATTCTATCACAAAACAAGTCAACAAATTACGCGGAAGATTATACAACGGCTAGTTTTGGTCGATCTTCGAGTAAACAGAAAACAGGGAAAGACAATTCATCAGTCTACGAGGACTGCAGCCAGAGTAGTAGTGGTTCAGACCCAGATCGATTACAAATGGATATTTCACAAATGTCGCAGGTATATTTTATATGCATTTTATTTTATTTGCTACGGAAATGTTTATTCAGTAATATTAATGTTATCGTTAATTCTTGAATTGGTTCTCAGAATAAATGATTAAACTGTATAATTTAATTTTAAAAGATTTTATGAAAATCCGGTAATTAAATATAATTAATGATTGATTCTATTAGATAGCAAAACTACATATAAATTTTCATGAGGCAAATTAACAAACTGACACATTCTAAGAATGTGTATTTCTGGCACAAATAATTAGTTATCCTTACTTAATATTATCAATCGGAAAGTGAGTTTGTTTGTTTGTTCCCCTTTCACGCCGTAACTACTGAACCGATTGCTTTGAAATTTTGCAGACGTAAAGATAAAAGTCTGGATTAAATAATAGGCTACTTTTTATCCCGGAAAAATTGATAGATCCCACGGGATGCGCAATAAAGGTGTCGCTCAAAAGCTACTGCACAGTTTTCATGTGGTTTTCATCAATAGATAGAGTGATTCTTGAGCAAGGTTTTGCGGTATTTTTTATCTCGGAAAAACGGATAGTCGCACGGGAAGCGCGATAAAACCTTCGCGCCATAAACCGACTTTCGCGCATATGTAGCCGTGGGCAAAAGCTATGACCCTTAACTCTCTATAGACCCAATCCCGAAAACCACGCGGGCGAAGCCGCGGGCAGAAAGCTAGTAATATAATAAAATAAAAAAAAAACATTGCAAGCGTATTACAAAGTCATACAGTTTTTATCTGCCTCCTGAAAAGTTCACCATTTTAAGATATACGATGTTATTTGATTGTCTGATCTTATTTAGCCATGTATGGTTTATCGTCCAGGATGACCCCGAGGAAACGCAGTCAGCACGGTCAACGCAGTCATCGCCGCAACCTCCCCTCGAAAACGAAAATGACAAGGAATCTCTATGGCAGGCACTACACAGACAAAATGGTAGGACTTGTGGTTTTTTAGGAGTCTTAAAATACTAATGGATTAAACCAAGTGCCACAATGATTATGTCGGATTCAGACCGATGGAGGCGGTTTAACCAGAATGACCTACAGACTAAACTATAGCTTGAAATGTGTGTTTTATTGTATACTAGCTGACCCGTGCGAACTTCATATCGTTCAAGTCAACGACGGAATATGGCGGAATCCTAAATGATACTACAATCATTATATTTTCAAATTCAAACGAATACTTCCATGAATCATTAGAACATTTATATGTTTTTAATTTTACACAAATTAGGTATCATAAAATGATGCATAAAGGCGAACTTATCTCTCTATTAGTAATTTGAACGAATTATTGTTTAGAAAACCGACTTTGACTAATGAAATGAAACATCAAGTTTGCGGAGAATTAATAGATGCCCTGTATTTTATTAAATAAATAGTTTTGTTTATTAATTCTTTTTTCTGCTTATGTCAATATTTGAATAATTATTCTGCTATTATTGACAGAGAACTAACTTTGTTTTATATATAAATAAATAAGTAAAGAGATATTTAACAAACTCTTTTTGCTTTATTCTTGACTGGCGGTTCAGTCAGTTTTACACACAATAAAATTTAGTATAGTATGAATATGATCGAATTTACTTAATTGGAGTTTGTGACTACCTCAAGTCAGACCAGGAAATGTCACAATTAGACAGACAAACGAAAATTTTCACATCAGTAATATTCGTACAATCAAACTCGAACAATATGCAGGTAGATTACATTATATTTGAGTAGGTGTAATGAACCATTATACCTCTTATTTTGATACCTTTGAACCTCCATAGTTTGGCTTAAAAGCAAAGCAAATGTGAATCAAAACTTTTTCACAAAGAACACTTCTTACCCAAATTTAAATTGATATCGCCGGAGTTGCCACTATTAATTATTAAAGAGCAATTGCTAAACAGCCAAATTATACTATCCACAACTGAATACAGGGCGGTATGGTGTGAGTTCGAATCAGGAGATTACCCACGAGAACAGCAACCTCCACTGCGAGTTGAAGGCAAACTTAATTCATCAGACAAAAAAAGCGCGTAAGCAATTAAAAATATATCTAAACCTTTTTCAGGTCGGGGAGGCGAAGCCACGCAACTGTTAAAGCGGTTAATTAACAGCAAGCATTTAGGGATGACCGTGTCGCCATTA
The DNA here is from genome assembly GCA_036419045.1 of Scirpophaga incertulas. Lineage (NCBI taxonomy): Eukaryota > Metazoa > Arthropoda > Insecta > Lepidoptera > Crambidae > Scirpophaga > Scirpophaga incertulas. The sequence continues at coordinate 25,860,354 of CM071632.1, read as the reverse complement.
AGAGCTACCACGTCGCCTCTGCAACAACCGTCGAATGGAGCAGTCTCACCGGTACGTCGATCCTAACATTTCAATATCTGCATCGATGTTAGCCAAAAATAATTGTTTCGTTGGAAGTTGATGGTTTACAAAATCGATTTGACTTCTTTTGAATTATGAATTAAGTCAGGGAAGTGAGCCGGCCTTATTAGATGTCAAAGAAGGCTAAACCTATTGTTTCCTTATTTTGCCATTCACCATACAAATTATATTGGCATGACTAAACCTAGTATTTAAAAATATATTTAATACAAATGAACATTTCGGAATTTGTACTTTGCGTGTGTATTGACAGATTTTACGTACATGTGTCACCGGTCCATTTCCTCCCTTGGATGTTCCCGTGGATGAAAGCCGACTAAGGGAATTCACCACTATTATATTTCTGCTAATTGCCTTGATAGTTTTACTAAGCACGTCCCTTATTACTAGGGATCGGATAATCGAATGCATATTTACCTAAAGTTAATTTTTGGCTCACAAATTATAGTAGCGGCTTTTTAAAATATTTTCGGTATTTTTTTAAATAAAAATCCCGGGAAAATACGGGATTGCAAATTTAACGTAGTGATATTGTTTGAAAATTAATAAATTAGCACGTGGTATTTATTTTCAAAAGACCGAGACTCCGGGTTCATTTATACAACTATGCATACGTATTTACCAAAATGTTCTACAGTATTCCCGTAGTCCAGTATTCCCGGAATTCCGGGATTTTTATTTATGGAAATAAAATAAATGGAATGGAAAAAGACAGTTCCACAACTTTGTCAAAAACTAATTAGGTAAATAAGTAAACATCCGGCTATCCAATTCCGCAATCCCGGGATTTTTATTTAACAAAATAATAAAAAGCCGTTTCCATACTTTGTCTTAAACTAACTTTAGGTAAATATGCATCCGATTATCCGATCTCTACTTATTACACACATGACCGAAAAAAATTGTCGAAGCGTGTCTGTTTGTTAAACTGCCTAACACTTTAGGGAAAACATACATACATACATACCCTCACGCCTTTTTCCCATGGGGGTAGGCAGAGATTACGTCTTTCCACTTGCTACGGTCTTTACATATCTCTTTCGTTTCATCTACTCGTACTTTTATAACATTCCTCATACATGCTCTAAACAAAACATACACTATAAAAAAATAAACTTTATATCTATCTATCAATATTATTTTCAAGTATGTATAAAATTTTCGCGAAAAGTTTACCCGTACAAGTTAAAGAATTCCTTTCGATTTAATGTTTTATATAATACATATTTTTTAGAGTTTTTCATAAGGTAATTATGGTTGATCTGGTGATTTTATAAATACTGTAGAAAAATAATTACACGTTAGTCATTGTGTTATATTAAAGCTAATAAAAAATATTTGGTCACGTACTTACAAGTATTGTCGAGTACATACTAGTCTTGCAATTACATTTTACGTATTCCTCATAGTGTCCGCTCATTACAGAACATAACCGATTTTTCATGCGATTTAAATGTGTGATTGATAACAAGTGACTACAAGCAGTGAGTGCTACGTCAGTAAAAAGACGCTACTGAGAGTTCAATAGATGAAGGTATACACTGAATGACTACATAACTGTGATGATTTTGTATTTGAGCGTATGCAAATGTCCACTTTTAGATAATAGCGGTTTTCCTTGAGGTCGATAGATACTATTGTATGCCAATGACGTACGTATAGTATAACCACAGCAAGAGATAGTTACTTATTTTCAAATTATAGTTGCATGTTTTGCAGTTGTCTATGTTAGAGTTATCTTATTGTTCGCTATGCACTTTTCACGTTCCTTATAGTATATTAGTGTTATTTTTCACGTTTAAAATGTAAAGTTTCTGTTATTAAAGAAGCTACTGTAGTTCACGGTTTTTGTAGGCGATCTCCACATTCGCAAACATTCAGTTTTCACTAAAGTATTCTGAATAATACATTTTCTTTATTTTTGTAATATCACACAATTTTATTTTACACGTGAATCATCATCGTGTGGGTAAAAATCCAAAATAATTGGTGAATCTGTATTTTGCGGCTTAAGAACGGCGAATGGCAAAACTCCGGACGAGGCGTGAACGCAGCGGGCACGGCGCGGAGGAAACAAAGTTTCCCCGCTCGCGCGCAGCCCGCCGTCCCCGCGGATTCGCCTTCCACGCCTTGGGCCCAGCAACCGAGCGACAACGTGAGTAATTGGGTAGACGACAATTTTTTAAATTCAATATATAATAAGAGTACTCTTTTAAGTGAGAAATATTGTAGAACCAACAGTACACCTGCACCTATTATTTTTGAAGATACATCGACATCGGCGCTATCGCGGGTCGCTCAAAAACGCTCCATACTAAAAACACTGCAATCGTGACATCATAACTCAGTAAACTCGTCAAATTTGTACGAGCGTATAAACAAATTTTAAAATAAAATTTGTTTATACGCTCACGAATAAAATAAAAATAAAGCTCAATTCGACTGTACGTTTTAATTAGAAAAAGTTTGCATGGGAAAACAAAAGGGCTGTTTTTAGAGTTTTCCGATAGTTATTCGAATTTTTCCCTTAAAAACCATCCTTGAACTTCAACGAACATTTTAAAAAAGAATTGGCCAAATTGGCCCAGGCGTTGTTGAATTATGCGCTTACCAACACATTATGCTATTCATTTTTATATATAAGAAGATTATAATTAGATAGTATTTCAAACACTGTCTAAAGGGCTATTTCAGCAGCGTAGGGATAATGATAAAGGATTTTTTCATCCCACCACCTCGGAAAGTGTAATTTTGCGCTTCGAAATCTGGCTGGAAAATTCTATTTTATTCGCTTGAGCGGCAAAGTAGATTTGAATTTAGAACATCACATATAATGAGTACTCAATATAATTGTAAATTCAAAACGTCATTAAACCTATTTAATGTAACCTCTATGGTGCCAAGTTTATGATTAGAACTTTTTAATTGTGAAAAAATTGAAATTTGGAACCTTCTTGGTTTCTTTGTTTTATTTGTGTGCTTCGCGCCATTCTAGTTTTTCACGTTTTATTGCTTAATATAATTTGTCATTATAAATTGTTTTCTTTTTCATTTTGTCATTTCCTCGCTGAGGTGGGATGAAAAGTTACGTATTGCACTCGAGTGGAAAGATTTTTCACCTTGTGCTCGTTTGTTTCCCTCGCTGACGCTCAGGATTCTAATTTAGATCCTTCGCTTGCTCGGTCATCCAAATCGAGCACGCGGTTAAAAAGGAACTTTCCACTCTTGTATAATAAATAACTATTAAGTGTTGTATAAATGTGTGTACGCAGCAAGAGTGCGTGGAGGGGCAGGCGGGTGTGATGGGCGCGCGTAGTGGCGGGAACGGCGGGAACGGGGCCGCGGCCGGGACCGGGGCGGCGGCGGCGGGCGGGCGCGTGGAGCTGTCGTGCAGCAACTGCGGCACGCGCACCACCACTATCTGGAGGCGCGACGCGCGCGGGGAGATGGTGTGCAACGCTTGCGGCCTGTACTACAAGCTGCACGGCGTGCCGCGGCCCACGGCCATGCGGCGCGACACTATCCACACGCGGCGCCGGCGGCCCAGGCACGACGCGAAGCATTCGCGATCCAGTGAGTATAAAGCGGCTGTAACTAAAACCACTAATTCACCGACTATATAGTGAACTAGCTTTCTGCCCGCGGCTTCGCCTGCGTGGGTTTCGGGATTGGGTCTATAGAGGGTTAAGGGTCATAGCTTTTGCCCACGGCTACATATGCGTGGAAGTCGGTATATGGCGCGAAGGTTTTATCGCGTTTCCCGTGGGACTATATGTTTTTCTGCGATAAAAAATACGCAATGCCTTGCTCAAGAATCACTCCATCTATTGATGAAAACCGCATGAAAATCTGTGCAGTAGTTTTTGGACGAAGCCTTTATTGCGCATCCCGTGGGATCTGTCGATTTTTCCGGGATAAAAAGTAGCCTATGTTACTCGGGGTTAATGTAGCTTTCAAAAGGTGAAAGAATTTTTGAAATCGGTCCAGTAGTTTCGGAGCCTATTCATTACAAATAAACAAACAAACAAATCTTTCCTCTTTATAATATTAGTATAGATATGTCGCAGCCAACTGGTTTAAATAGCCGTTCCATCAAACAGCTAGCCCTTTGGCTGGACAACGCCATTCAACCATACGTTTAGCTTATTAATTGAATATTTGAGTGGCTCAAAACGTTCAACACTACAGTTGACTCAAAAGACGCCGTCTAATTTAATTAGTTCGGCGCTCACCACCGCAGCGCTAGGTGCGTTTTGTTTTCAATATGGCGTCAAACTAGCCGTTGTTTGTGATTGTTTCAAGATATTTTTCGGAAAGTAAGTAGTAAATATACGTTACACGTGTTATTAAAGACACAAAAATTATGAGGTCACTTACGAGTAAATCAAAATTTAAACAAATATTCGTGGAGAAATTACGAAATTAGGAAATGATTTTTGCTTGGTAAATTTTTGAGTTTGTAATTTTATAATTTGTTTTTCATTTTTACTTATTTCATCAAACTCACTCTCACCTCTTAAACTTATTTGAAGAATAACCTCCCAAGAAATTACAGTCTTCGTCTAGCTGTAATGTTGAACGTTACAATCAACAAGTCGACTAAACAACGTATAGCTGTGTGATTAAATGACGTTGTTCAGTCAAAGGGCTAGCTGTTAGATATAGCTATAGATAGAAACGCCCATTCCCCGAGTATAGGAGTGAAACTTCCGTTTTGTCCTTACGATCGACAGTCAATACAGAAAGTAAATATGCATTGAAACATTTTTCTACAGTCGGCTTGAAATGAAGGCTCGCAAAAACTTCAGCAATATTAATATTGTCATGTGAAATGAATTGTTTATTTGTTACAACAACAATTTTAACTTGTCTATATATAAAATAACAACTGTTTATAACTGTCCCGGCATATATAGTGAAAATATTATAGGTTGATTTAGATAGCGTTACTATAGTAAAAAATTTGGTCTGTATAAATAGAAAAGTATAACGCCGATTAACGGTTGCTTTAATGTATAATAACCGTGCTCTTTGATCTGCTCGTATAACTAGACTTATAATATATTCTAGACTTTAGATTAAATTAATATTATTTTAATCTATTGGTAAATTAATATTATACATTGGCAGCAATACATCTAAATGATTTTTAAATTATCAAAATCCTCAGTTACCAATTTTTTTATTCACATAATAACAATATATCGATATAACTTCAAATAAAACTAACAACAACCTTCAACATCGTTCAGTCATTATTACACTATCAGAGATTAAACATGAATATTTACTAGAATTCATGATATTGTCGACGTGAACTAGATTTTATTGTTTTGATTTAATTCGAAAAGATTTAAATCTGAAGAGATTTAAATCCCAAAATAGTTTTAAAATTTAATACAATGCAATATGACTAACGTTACCACGTTATTCGCAGAGCGGCGGAGCGGCGGTGCGTGTACGGACAATGCGGCCGTGGAGGTGCTGCCGGTGCAGGGGGTGGCAGCGCCAGTGCCGGCGGGCGCGGGCGCGGGCGCGGGCGCGGGTGCGGAAGCGGGCGCGGCAGCGGACGACGGCATGCTCGCCGCGCTGCGGAGACAGCTGCAGCCCCACCTGCTGGCGGCGCTGCACGCGCACACCGCGCGAGCGCCGCGGACGCATCGCCCGCAGGTAACAGACACGCACACACTAGACGTATCAAAAAAAGTTTGCAATCACTCATTAAATATGTAATTGATTTTTCTCAAACATGCTTGGAAATTTGAGCATTATTTTGACAACCTTCTTCGAGATAAATCGAAATTGTTTTACTGGCCAAATACATGCGAGCAGCGGCCGGCAAAAAATGTATGAAAATCCATATCTGCCGTGATTTAGCGGCCAAATAAATATACATGTAAATTCATATCTATCGTGTATTTAAATGGATTTGTTGCTCCGAAAAATGGCAAACCAAGGAGGCAACTTATCAGAGTTTTATTTAAATATCAAACTGGCTTGCAAAAATAACCTGTTTTATAATGAAAAAAAAAACAAACGAATCCTTTGGCGCGTGAAAAATTTTGTTCATTGTTGGTCATTGAGTTTGAAATGTACTTTTTCAAATAAAAGTTCTGCTTGGTACTACTTAGTTTTAATTTCCGCGCATTATTTGAGAAAAGTACTATACAAACCTTGGCCACAACTAGGCACTGATGGACTTACGTATGCGTTCGTCCATCAATGCCTCTATTGCTGGCCGCTGCAGTAATGTACTATTTTAACACCTTTGCTCATAAAGTTATGTAATGCCACCGGTTTTAAATATGTAAATCGGGTCGTAAAAAATGCGTGTGTTACCAAAGCAAATAATTAAGTTATAGTCCATACAAATTCCATAACAGTATTATCTGCCATTTCGCGCGCTGTTGCCATTCAAATTTCGAACTAATCGCCTAGCGGCGCCAGTCAGTAGTAAAATCGCGGGAAAGCAACAGTGTGCATTCACACATTCAGTTTATTGAAATGTTTTTTTTTATTGTTTCCTCGCAAATGTGTTAAAAAACGTCGTACGATATACGTGCGTATTGGTTTACATGCGAGGCGGAATTTCAACCCGAACCGAAGGTGAGGGCGTAATTGAACCATCATACATAACGCATTAATATCGTAATGTACTATTATCGTGCTAAAAAGAAACTTACAAGTTTACAAATTAGTATAATTCTAATATTGAATTTTAAAACACTAATATTTCCTTCAATTCTTTTTTTTTTGTTTCATAAATGCAAGCTATCATATATGATCTCATTTTAATGGTGTACTGGTGTTGTTCAATGTTATAATATTATGTGTGCACATATTTATTAATAAATAAATAGACAGTACTCCGTCAGTATACAGTTCACAACATATCAATTTAACTTGTACTTTAATACAAAACTACAAGCTTCTTATTGAAAACATGCGAAATGCATGAATATAGAAAACAAACGCTTTGCACACTGTAGCAGAATTATGCAATAAAAGGGGCTAATGGAAACTTGTTAATGTTACTATAAAAATGGGTCATTATTGTTGTTGTATTGTAAAATGCAAAAATAGTGTACATTTTATGGTTTTCCTAAAGCAGCCTGGAATTTAAATCAAAATTTTTTATGGATAGCTGCTTTAAAAAGGAAAAAGTAAGTGATATTGGACACAACCTTTCATAACAATCAATTACATAATTTTTATTTGCACAGCTTTTTATAGGATTGTTTTAATGTTGATGGATGCCCAACAGTATCCTAAATCTGACTGAGAAAATTTGCAATGAATATTTCATATGCAAAAAATCTGACGCATAAGCAAGTCCGAGTTATGTTCAAATGATATACCCTAAAGCATATTGAAAGCAAAACCCACTGCTTGTTTTTAAATGACTAACTTTATTTTTAATGTAACATATTAAAGCTGCATTTTACTCAAGTGACCATCTGAGAGTTGCCAGCACTGTCGTGGATTGTCGAACACGCTAAATACTAAAAACACTGCAACCGTGACGTCATAATTGTCACTTTGTTAGTTACGCAAATTTCAATTTAATGTGACATGGTACTAAAGTGTTGAGCTACTTATGATGCTGACCGTACTATAGGCGATAGTAGCCACAAACCATTCGATGGGCAGTTGGCTTGCTTGTCAATATAGAAAACAAAACGTTCCGCGCAGTAAACGTATTTTTGAATCATTACACGTGAATTTGGAATTCGAATACGAATACAAATCGTGCGCGAAATTATTTTCTACTGCTTGCAATTTTATAGATTTTTGAATCACTCGAATTCGGTGTTGTCATTAAAAATAAATTCTTAATTAAATTCCGTTTCACGCAGAATAAATCAAAATCACAACAACAAAAACAAAAAACCGGCGATGACGCACACGTCGTTTCACGATCACTGTCAAGGTCACTTCAGCGTTGGATATTCTACTAGTAGAAATCAAAAGCGAGTGGGTTGAACCACTCGTTGCACAACACACGAAATGAAAGTTCAGAAATAGTGAATTCGGTAATTAGTATACGAATCTCACGATTTCGAATGCGAATTGGTTTTCTATTGTTTCAAAAATTCGTCTCCAGGTCGGTTTGAATGCGCCCGAGTACGATGAGGCGCCGCTAAACCTGGTCGCCAGCCACGTGGCCGCCGAGGAGACGCACTGACTCCTGTGAATGTGAACTGTGATACGCTCCACGTGCACCGCGCTCGACGCTACGCGGCAAGGTAACGTTGCAAACGTACGAAAGCGCCCTGTGAATTATTACCAGTCTATCGATTATAATGGCTACTTAAAAAAAACTCAATCATATAAAGTTGATATGTTAAGATCAATTTCCAAACGTTTAGGCAAAACAACTAATGGATATGAATAATAAGTAATTAACTTAATATACCTTTACATTATAACTTTTTATGCAATGGCTATAGATTTTCTTTTAAAATTTGAATGGTTTGATTCAATTGTTTAGAATATTCTTATGATTGTATATCACACACATTTGTTACATCAACATTCAAACTTAATTCATAAGACTATACACATAAACTATTTGACGTTTGTTCGATGAAACCGTTAGAGGAAATATTTGTGTCAAATGTATTATTTACAGGGCGCTTTGCATCTATACTGTAGATCTGATATTGAACTTGTCAAGAAAAACGTGAAAGAAGAAAAGGACTCAATTTTATATGTTGCATTACACATTCTATGTGATTGGTTGTTGTTGCTCGATGGTTCATAATCACTGGTTTGCTGGTGTGAGTGATTGTCTGCTATAATTAAGCTTTGTGCATTTGTTATATTTAACCACAAGTTATTTTTATTAGTCATATACAATTTCGTTGTATCTTTGTTGAAGCAATACTGCTTATTTAACTTTGTTGATCTCGAAAATCCTTAGCATGCAAACATGTCTTCCGTAAAATATATTTTATGTATACAATATGACAAATTTAAGTGATGCCATCGAGCGGCGATTTATATAATTCTCAGAAATATAGAAATGAATTGTTATTATCTAACACAACTCAAATAGTCACAAATTATACTCGACAAGAATGTTTATTCATTTTTAATGAATTGATCACGAGGCAGTGATTTTTAGTAACAGTAGCGTTTATATTTGAAAGTTGCGCCTGTAATAAAAAAATCAAATATATCTTAGAAACAAGCCAAAGTTGTTTTTGAAAAAATCACAGGTTTTTCAAAAGGATTACACATTAACATTAACCAATAATGGAATTTAAATCTGGAATTGCAAAAAGATGAAAGAAATTAAACAAAAAATATTATAACTGTTCTGTTAGAACAAATACGAACATAACGCAATATCTACTAATTTTAAACTTAACGTTTTACTAATATTACGTTCATTGTGTGCATTGAATATTTATAAAAGTTTTATTGGAAAGTGTGTAAATTTTTAATTTAAAATTATGTTAATTTACAATTACGATTGTTTTCGTTTAATATTATAGGTGCCACTTTCAGACGTATATACGCTATTCAATTTCTTATTTACTATTAATTAAATTTATTTATTTGTTAAATTTACAATGATCTTAGATTGACATTTCTTATTAGTATTATTTTTTTTTAATAGGAAAATGTTCTCCTGTATTTATTTATAAATTTAGCATTCCTTGTGTTATCGGATTTTGTGTTATATCGGTTGATTTGTAGCAGCTGTTCCATTTGTATTTTTATCTGTAATAGTCGTATTCATTAATTAATCGGTATGAAACAAATTTCTCAATGCGGTGAACATGTTGATGGTATATTTATTGTATTTTGTATTTACTTTATTTGTTTGTGATAATAAGGCCAGTTCAATGACAATAGCTCTGGAGGGTTACTATCATAATCGATTATTATTGAAATCTCGTACTTGTAAGTTGTGCAATCCGTTGGCTAATAATATCTAAATACGATCAAACAAAATAATATATCTGCTGTGCAAATGAATATCTGGTTACATAACGTAACTTAATTATTCTCCTATAGATAATTATTTTTCTATACACAGAAAATATTCTGTCATTATTATTATATATAAAACGCACGGATGCGTTCCGCCTAAATTTTATTATTTAAACTGAACGTATCTAAGTGATCATTGCATTGGCCAAGATGGTGGTTTACCAATTATGTCAGAACTTTGTGTGCAAACAAAATTTTTCTAAGTTGACCTTAGTAATTGGCAATACAATCTGATGAAAAATTCGCTTCAGTATTTCAAGACGCCAAATCAAATTACCTTACTTGGTAAACCAAATTTTTGGCCAAATGTATCAGTATGTACGTATACTTACAGCGAATGATATGCGCATCAAACGTCGTTCATCGATTATGACGGTATTTCCACAGATTTTTATTACTCATTGATCCATGTTCTATCGTATAGGAAAACAGGAAGCAGTAGCACATTACTCAGCGTTGATATTATTAAAAATTAATCTAATTTTATTATTATAGTCTCGTGAAAGTACTTAATAGTGTAAGAAACGAGCTTGAATCAAGCTCATGAAATTGTTTCGAGGTCAGCGTTCGATATTTTATTATGTAATTATTCAATCGACGGACGGCTAGTTACGAAACGCAGGGCATTATTTATAGAGCGAGCAAGCAATAATGTAGAAACGCGGGAAGCAATATTCGTTGTCAGTATCTTAGTGCCTATTTATTGTGTAGATGTGAGTTGTGATCGTCGTGTAGTGATGTGCGAGGTGGAGTTTTACGAGTGTGTGTTAACTACACGCCTTTTTGTGATTTGTGCGGTTAATAGAATCACGCGTTATTCGTAATATGAATAGTAAAGGGGCAATTTTCACGTGAGTCGATAACGTATTTCGAGATACGTGCACCTGATTAATTTTTACTCTATGCCTATGAACGCGAGCCAAGTTAAGTCGGTTTCAGTGTTGCCAACCTAAAGTAGCAGTGATAACTCACAAAATATAATGATTATTGAAATTGGCAAGGTTAGCCTTGGAATGCTCTGTGGATATTTATAAATTGTATTTACGGTTACCTATTGCAGGACGCAAGTATTCAATTAGATGTAGGGCACATTAAGATATTGTACATTTTATTTACTTAGTAATAATCCTATTTTTGATTTTTTTCAGTAAATTATGATAATTTTAATTTATTTCCCGTTTTGGTCAGTATTTAAAATATAAGTATTTTTTATTCTGTCAAGTATTCTCTTAGTTTAGGCTACAATCTTTTAACAAGCAAAATGACATTTCAAATTGCATACATATGATGCACCGTAAACCAATATTAGTTCATATGGATTAACTTTAGGTATATACTGAAGCAATAACTATGATTAACTAAATATTATAAATAGCCATTCATGCCTGTAAGTAATATTAGGTGAAATAAAAACATATAGTCAAATATTTTGAAAATTAAAAATTATTCATTTTGGATTGCCTTCTAAATATACAAATAGAATATTTTTATCTTAGGACCTAATATTGTATGTGCAGAATTTTGAAATAAGTCAAACAAATGCATTGTATATTAACGATAGCGTTTAAAATAGCGAAGACCAAACCTCACGGCATTAATTTCATGAAATTTACCGAATTCACCTCAGTATGGTCAGTGTTTTTTTTTTAATATTTACCTATAGCAAAAGGCATTTATTTTATGTCGTTTACTAACTGGGCTGTTAAGTTTGCTTCCATTGTTATTTTTAACTTAATTTGCACCTTCGTCACCGTCCTCACTAAAGTCTACTTAATTTAGCGTAAGTTTGTTTAACGTTCCCCGACGGGCCAGTAAAATACAGAAGTCTCTGAGACATTGTGATAGTATTAATCTAGATAAAGCTCAGCTATGATTGTTCTCAAACCATGTGATTGTGTTGCAGCTAAACCCTTTGGTATAACGTTTTATTGCGATTTTCACATGTGAAAGCTTTAAAATTGAGATTATTTCGTATTTATATTGACGGGCTCACAATTTACTCGGTAGCCAGTCACAATTTATTGCGATGATGTGTGTTACAAAATTGAGATTATTCAACAATAAAAATATAGATTTTCATAATCTACTACTAATTGCTCTCTTCTCAAGCTCTCTGATATATTTTTTTGTGTTTATTGTATTATTGTCAATTATTTCATGAATTGTGCACACCTGTGTGCCTAGATATTATATATAACTTGATAATAATCTTCAAATAAGGTGTATGTACGTAAAATATTTGATAAGAAATCGACTACTTATTTGTAATCGATGTTATGAAAAACTCAATTTGTGTAATAGCTAAATATGTCAATGTAAGTAAACGATGTGTAACATTTTATGATTCTCAAATTCATTTTACTGCTTGCAGTAGTAATACAGTATTATTTTATTAAAATCTACTCTGTACATTTTAGGTATACAATATCGTATTATTGTTAGGTTTGTCTTTATAGCCGGTAACCGAGTTTATCCTTTTTGTGTACGTTGTACGGTGTTCTTTGTTATCCATAGCCTTTATTGTACTAATTTTATTACATCTATAATGTGTTTGATAAAATTTATCTAACTACATGAACTCTGCAAGGCCGATATGAGGCGACACATGTATTAATATGTTGGAAGCTTCTAGGAGTGGTATTTTTCGTTCTTCCATTCAGTTATTTATTACAATTTAGGTTTAATTTTACACATAGCGGCGTTAAGAGTTGAACAATGTATAACTATCGTCTTTAGCTACTAACAAACTGGTTGTGTTGTGTGTGCTCTAACAAGCATGTGTTTGTATCATTATTAAACTTGGTCGTCGTACCGATACATTGTGTTGAATTATAATTTATGCTGAAATGACGACGCTGTAAATTCCATTCGATTGTGACATCGTTTCTCAAAGGATTAAGACTGAAGCAGACTCACACTTCCGTTTCCTCTGTAGCTCTTAGCACCAGCTCTCTATTTCGTTGGAAATGATGCTCTAAACCTGTTAGGTTGGATTGTGTGTGATAACGTGTTATTATGGTTGAAAATGGGGGAGTGCGATTCCGAAAAGCAATAACTTTGTGATAAGCGGTGATGACCCTTTATATGCAAGACTCAATTAAAATTTATTCTGGTTAGTGTAGAGTAATATTGTCAATTATGAATGTAAATTGTTGTTGTTTCGTGGTCTGAATTGGCGAATTTCCAACTTCAGCATTCAAGGCACTCTCTGATAGTTCTTGTTGTGATGAACGTAGTTAAGCTAATTGAACTTATGTAATATCCTACTTTTAAGTACTTACGGTAGTGCTACTGATGTGACCTTTCGTATTGTGAATTTCCTCAATTCAGCATCTATATCTTCGTATAAATTAATTCGTAATTAACAAGTTTTAATTGACGGCCCATGTACACAATTTTAGGCTTATATATTTTTTTCTCTATGTAAGTTGGAAAATACGTAAAAATATATGTTAATTAACATTTGAATATAGAAAGCTTATATGGACCACTCATACAAATATTGCAGATTAAGGGACGTAAATATAAGTTTCAGCATAAATTATTAGATTGAGATTTTTCGTAAGAACACGTGGCCGGAATACTCATTATGAAACATTAGATATTGTTGTATAGATGATAAATAATGTGACTTACGCAGGGATGGATACTTAAATTATTGAAATTTTAACTGATATATTTGGCTATGTAGTGAGTAGAATATTTTTTTACAAATAAATTATAGCAGCTACTTTTTGTTTTATTTATTCAGCATTTTAATATTATTTGTACCCCACACTAAACGAAACATTCAAACCAAATTATTTCCAAAAAAATAAGAACTAATATAAACGCGATTAATGCTTTTATGGACATAATATATCGATCGACAAAAGCATTAGTCAATGTCGCTATAAACATATCTGGTTTTTTTTTTCGAGTATGTCGAACTTTGTAGTCAAATTTCGTGTGGAGTTCCACCCATAGGAAACACCCATCCTTGTCATTCCATATTATCTATCAAATTTACCGATTTTTTATCGGATATGTAGATCTTAGTTGTCAAATAAGAAATAACATTTTGCCACAAGAAGAATATTTGGTTTATTTTTTTCCTATACCAGAGTCTTAAACATACCCTATACCCACATTTCTCAAAAGCGGCTCAGTAGTTTCGGAGCCTATTCGAACAAAACTTGCATTTAGTTTTGTCTTCTTAACATTAGAAAAAAAACAAATATTGACATTAGAAACTTCGAATATTGTATTTATTTATATCTAATCAAAAGGAAATATACTAAGTTTCTTTAAAAATTGCGTAATTTCCACACAAACTTTAATCTCTTTACAGCTTTTTTCGCATTAAAAAGTATACGTTTCTTAGTTTCAAATTTCCTTTAAACCTGTTTAGTAGTTTAGGCGTGATTGCGTCTTACTCTCGAATTTATATTATATACTAAGGATTGCTAATCTTTGTTCTGATTTTAGAATTACAACGCGCTTTTAGTGGATGACAAGCTGGTGCAATAAATGGATTGCGTAAGATTGTATTATTAATAATATTAAACTCTTTATTGCACATAAAAATTTACAGGAAATAATATTAAATATAAAATATGTACATACATACCATTGTGTGACAGGTAGAACTCTTATAACCGATGGGATAGTGTTTAAAGAGCAACAGATCCAGATATTAAAGCCGAAAGACTAAGCAAGATTTTTTAAGACATTTTAATGGTTTAATATATGTATTAATATAGCACTTTAATAAAATTTTATGGGCAATTTATATAAAATAAACAACTAGATTTATTCGGTATAAATAAAAGATATGGTATTCGGTATAAATAAGAGAAGAGGACGACGCCATAAAATGACTCATAACCCCGTCATGCTTAGCAACTGAGGAAGAGATCAGAAACTACAATAGGGAATTAATCTCTTTTTTGAAAAGAATCTTAATTTGATTCTTGCGTGTCAGTAAACCATATACTAAAAATATAAAAAATTTATACACTCGTTAAGTACTATAAAAATTGCATTAAAATTTAATATTTTCAAATTTCGCGCGTAATTAGACGAAGGCGCCGCACGAGTTGTTACTCTGTAGCGATGACGTCAATACGGCATGTAAATAATAAACAAAGCTCTATGTTTGATGCTATGTATTATTATATTCATAATTTAAAAACGAGTTATTGTCTTTTATATATAAACAACTAATAAAGGAATAATAATAAAAGAGTAATACTGATATCAATGTTTTAATACTCCGTAACTCGGCAGAACAAAAGTCGGGATTTGCAGCAAAGAATTTTCCGACCATTAATGCATTTATTTTTGGTAAATTCGTACTGTCTCCTTTTACAAAACTGCTTTCCATAGTGTAATTCAAGTGCGATTTCAATTTAACTTACGTATTTATAACGTTCTCTTACATTAAAAAAGCAACCTACAAACTTCTTTATTTATTGTTTTGCGGCTTTATACGTACTATGGTTCATATACATTGACACGCATAAGTTTACAGTACCTTATGACGTCACGACATGGCGGCCTATGTTTCGCTCTTGTTTTACGTATAGATTAAAAAAGTGAATACTTTGAAACTATTTTTTATATTATTTTTGTTATTTTATGTACTTAAACATTATGGTTCTACATTTTCAACTTTTTAATGCATAAGCTATCATAGTTATATGCTTTTAGATCTTTTCCAATATAGAGGGTAATACCCTATTGGCAAATGGCGTTCAAGGACCAAAATAACGCAGCGATCTAGGTGCCAGTCCTTTTCGTTTCTTCAATTTTAGAATTATTTAATATAAAGTTAATGTTTGCATTTTGTTTTTATTTTTAATCATTATTAAGTATGTATGTTAATATATATAGCGTAAGTTTAAATGAATATTTTGTATATATATTGTTAGCTGCGTAAAATAAATAAAATTGAGAACATGTTAGTTAAGAGAAGTGTAATAATATATTTAATTAAGAATTATAAAGGGCATGGACGAGTCCGTGGAGTACAAATGTTAAAAAAAAAACAGATATCATTTCAACAGTTTATTGGTCAAGTGACGGTGACAATAGGTCGTTTCAATGCCCTCCTTGTGCGCTGCTTCTTGTCCCGGGTTCTACGCGCGGCGGTGGCATCGCGGAACAGCTGCTCGCTGTCCTCTGCCTCGGCCTGCCGCTGCAGCCACTGCAGCGCGTGCACGTTGAACCCCACCATGTCCTGCAAATACCGTGATGACTGCACTGCTGTCCACAATGATTCACAAAATTTCCCTCATGACAAGGCCGGCGCCGTTTGGGCTTCCCGCGCCTCTTCTAGCGCTTTCGGGCCCCTTTTATGGGTCTGCGCTGCATCGTCCCTCTCCTGAGGGACGGTCGCCCTCATGATTTGCGTATTTGGTTCTTAGAACTTAGACACAGGCTGAGTTTGAGTATCTGTGTCAAATAGGACGGGAGGGATCGACACATTGCCACCACTGCGCATCCGACCTCGACTCGGCCCAGCACACGCTGGCGGAGTGCCCCGCGTGGGCCTCCGAGCGCCGAGTCTTGGTCGCAGAGATCGGGCGAGATCTGTCTCCGCCGGCATTGATTGCGGCAATGCTGGCGGACGAGGGAGGTTGGAGGGCTGTGGCCTCCTTCTGTGAAGCAGTGATGCTCCAGAAGGAGGCCGCCGAGCGGGGTCGGGAGATGGCCGATCCCGCTCGAAGGAGCTCCCGTCGGGCTCGGTAGCACAGCTGCGGCGCCGCCGCCGTATTATCTAAGTCAACCTATTTCCATGAAATCTGTAGTTTTTTTTTATGTTCATACGTAATGTAATAATAATAATGTATTACTTACCCGCAACTCGTTCAGCCTCATGGTAGCCTTGGCCTGCGTCTGAATGCATTACTTACCCGCAACTCGTTCAGCCTCATGGTAGCCTTGGCCTGCGTCTGAATGCATTACTTACCCGCAACTCGTTCAGCCTCATGGCAGCCTTGGCCTGCGTCTGAATGAGCGGCTTGAGCAGGTCGCTGCTGGCTGCGAGCGGCGCGTGGTGCACCCGCAGCAGGAACACTGCGAGGCGACAGAACAGCTCTGCGTTATCGCCGCGGTCCAGTAGCTTTGGAAGCATACGCACTATCTCGCACGCCGCGTTGAACGGCAGCAGTAGCAAAGCCTCTTCTAGGTCGCTGGCAAAATCACACACAATATTATTATTATTCATATATTTAATTAATAATCTTAAATTTAAGTTTTTTACAATATAGATATATAAAATAAATGCCGCCGGTAGCGAGGCAAGGCCCAAACAAACCGGTGGTTAGGGCTGCAGACAAAGAAATCTCCGGACAATACGTGCCGTGTCGAGAATCACTGCTTTCTGTATCCGGCCCTTGATCCATCCGTCACGCGAGAGCCTTAAAGATGTTGATTATTATATATCGTGGAATATAAATTGACAAAAAATAAATACCGTAGTAGCTATGAGTCCGCAGCTTCGCCGGCGCTCTAATAGACTTTCCCGTGGTAAAAATTATCTTATCCCCTTCGCTAGGTTTCAATCTATCAATCCAAATAATATCGAAATCGATTCAACTGCTTTTATCGGATTCCCCACAGGAAAGGTACATTTAATCGTAAAAATTGTCATATCGTTTCATGAGTCTCAAACAATGTCCGAACCAAATTCCATTAAAATCTATTTAAAATTTTCGAGGTAAAAACAATACACCAAAGTTACTTTTACGTTTATAATAATCAGGTTATAAGAGTATACAGATATGATGAATAATATTATTTAATATTTAAAACGTGAACCCTATGAAAATGCAATTACTAAATCAAAGGAGATGAATAATATTATTTAATATTTAAAACGTGAACCCTATGAAAATGCAATTACTAAATCAAAGGAGATGTCCTCTTATTACAAGGAGGTTGGTTTTTTGTGATCAGCGTTAACTAACAAACACCAAACTACATTAAATTGAAAGCCGAAAAAATATGAAGTATGAAACAAATAAAAGAAATATTTTTACCACCCCCAATTATTTTTAAATAAATAAAACATATTTTTAAGAAATATTTCATTATGGCAACACCTTAATGATGTTTTTATTATCTGTGACTACCGGTATCTTACTCTATGTTTGATATTTTCCGTTGAGTTATGACGTTGACAGCAGGTGCCTGACTTGTCAGTTGATTTTTTATTAATATTTTTTTCTGGCTCTAGATAACATACATTAAGTAACATAGCAGTCCCTATATTTTGTTAGTTAAAAACTTCTCAAAATTAGAAATATTCGGTTCATTAAAGCAATTATGTATGTATTTAGATTTTTAAAAGGCTTGTTGATAATTTTTTTTAAGCAATGTGTAATTATTGCATTAAAGATATTTCATTTTTTATTATACTAGAATACGAATTATTAAAAATCGGGGGTCTTGAAAATAACATGACTTACGGCGATTACTTTCTTTTAGAGCCTTCTATCCAAATATATCAAATTTACCCGAGTTAGTTACTATAAACCAATATGGGACATCTCCTTTCAGTACATTAGTGGTATTGGTATTGATTTTGTAAATGTTAGCCCTTTCGTGTTGATATACCTTTAGTTCTAGTAATAATCAATAAAATAAATAAATAATAGAATTGTATATGTACAATATTATTCTAAAACCAAGACGTCTGCTATTACAAAATTCAACCTCATTTTTCATAGTGTCAAATTATGTGCAGTATTGCATTTCCTTACAATTCAGCAAAACCAACGTCACATATACAAAAATAAATGTAAATAGGTGTCAATGTTTTTGAGTTGGAAGCATTAAAAGCGATATGAGTTAGCAGGCAAAGTCATGAAAAATGTTACATATTAAAGGCTTAATCACGAGTTAACAGAATTGTAGTCATTTGACAGACTCGACCAAACGTTTATGTCATGTGACTCATAACCAACCTGGAGCGTATCCTCTTGACAGTCTCGACCAGGAAGTCCTCAGGTGTAGTGGAGTTATAGGCTACCATTAACAGCGGTGGTTGCACGGGATGTCCACGAGCCTCGTCCACCTCGCGCTGATATTCAGCTCCCACCGACAAACACTCCATTATAGAGTCCGCCTGGACAAAAAGTTATTATTCTGTTAAAAGCGACTTCAAATCCACATATTCCCTTAAGAATGTTTTCAAATTAAATCCTTTTACAATCACTTATGCATGTCAGACATTAGTACATAAATCCACAGAGGGAAACTCTGCATTAGAAAGAACCTGCAAGAAAACCAGTAAGGGCTTTTTTTCTCTTAGATTTTTACAGCCGTCATCGATTGGAAGCTGGCCTCAGATAAATAGTCTGAACACACCTTTATTAACAAGTTTAAAGCAGTTCACATTATATTATTATATCTATAAAAATTATAGTTTCATTTTGTTATTTGTTATAGTTTAAATATTTGTTAAAAAACGTAACTATAGAGTCATTAAAATTAAACTCAAGCATGGTTATCATTTAAGTAATTCTCAACAGTATAATAACCTTTTTACGTAAGATAATTTTTGGCAATTGTTTTAAATCTGCGGTAACACTTTGTAGAACTTTGTTGTAATAAACATTTAAGTTTATAAATTATGCATGTATATATAGTAGAAATACAAATCTAATTAGCATGAGTCGGCAAAGACTAAACTTACAGCTTTCTCTGCACCTATGGTCTTCTTAGTGGGCATATTCAATCCAGGCAGTCCTGGCACCGGTGCCTAGAAAAGAATAGATAGATAGATATACTTCATTCAAACTGACAACACAAACAAAACACACGCAAAAGAAAACATTATAAATTACTAAAATAAATTCTGGTAACAAATTGTACATTAAAGAAAGGTTTGAGTTTCAAATGTGTGCTGCAGTTTGAAAAGGACTTGGCTCAGTGCTGGTGCCGCAGTAATGAGCCAACACTGATTTTCAGCCAGATCCATTAGTTTTACCTTCATCAGGCAAACTACAAGCAGACTGAGCGAATGAGAAAAAAAATAAAAAGCTACTATTGCAAGACATAAATATTAAATATATTAAATTAGGTTTACACTTACATATATCTATAAATTATACACACAAATATATATATATATATATATATATATATATATATACATACACACACACACACATATATATATATATATACACATACATACATAAATATACCTGGTACCGTATTAGCTTATCACTAAGGTTTACAAAAAACAGCCCACGATCCATCCCCAGACCACCAAATATTTATCACAAAAATCGGTCAAACCGTTTCTACGGAGTGCAATGATTAACATAATTATATTTTTTTTTATTTAGTTATTAGACTAGCTTTCGCCAGTGGCGTTCATGGCAAAACCGTTTTTGCTTAGGGGTGTAACAAACATAGCCTACGACCTATTCTCAGACCTAGAAAATATATGTCAATAATATCATACGTTTTACTTAATTTCAATAACCAACACTGTGACACGAGATTTATTATATAGGAGATATAATTAGGCAATACATTAGTCTTTATATTTTAATTAGTAATTTTTGTTTTTCAAGTAAAATAAATCTATTTTTAAAATAGGTCTTATTTGTCAACGAATAGTAGTGTTATGTAATGAAACTTAAATTATTCAGCTATTATGTGTATTTTCTTCTCAAATACATTTCTATATAAGATAAAACTAATTATAACAATCCAAACCAAAACTTCATACACGCGTTGCTTTACTGTAATGAGACCCTCATTCTATTTGTCCTCATTTCAGATTGATCAGTCCGTACGTGCAAAGCTACATTGCGCTATAGGAACCTAACGATGCTACGTGCGGTCTAAATTAGTTTTATAGTGTGTCGTTTTATATTGTTCTCGTGTAGCGAGTTCCTCATCCTGTTCCTCTTAACTGACCTCCGAGACTACACTCGACTATATTTGCAAAACTATGTTCCATTTTAATAATCTATTGGCTGGGTGCGAAGTAGGAGGTGGGGGAACAACGAATCGATCGCAGCGTTCACTGTGGCCAAAAATGGAACTTTGGGAGGACCAACTGTCCCTTTTGTACTAGCGAAAATTCAATTTCAGTTTCAAAATAAAGATGGGTCACGAAACCTGCTGCGTAGTTAAGTAAAAACATTGGCAAAAATAGTGATAAAAAATGTCTGTAAATTTTCACGAGCAAGTTGGAAACGAGAACAACGAATAAAATGGATAATCGCTGTTAAGAGGAAAAAGTAAGCTAACTTAAAATTACATTTAGTATTTTGCAGTGGCATGTTACAATGATTAAGTTGATTTATTTGTTATTTTATTTCAATACCGATGGAACGTGGTACCCAAAGCCACAATCCAGGATTTGCAGTGCGCACTTCATTGGAGATGAGAAAGCTGATGAACAGGGCAGTCTTAGTTACGTCCCAAGAATATTTCCTGCTACATACACCTCTGCAAGGCTTAATCCAAATTTGGCCTTGTCAAGATACAAACGACATATGCAACGCATTAACAATAAAGAAAAAAATAATGCAAATGTACTGAATATAATCAAGTAGTATATTTGAAATAATGGAAAATAAGCCATATTTATTACCTGAAATTTATAAATTGAGCCATTTTAGAAGGGATATAAAAAAGGTCAACATTATTATCGACACTTAGATCTAAATGATTGAGTAGAATATATGTAAATTACAATATTTCATTGAAATTATTGGACTTTGAAATGTCAAATGGCTGACATTTGACATTTCAAAGTCCGCCTCAGTTGTAACTTATAGTAATTGCAATAACTACTGTTTTGTAATAACGAATAACACTATTGTGTTATTTTCCTATAACTGTTATTGTAAACTGTTGTCTGTTATCCTGTTATATTGCTGTTTTGACAAATGTTGTTGAGTATGATTGTTATTATTATTATAGCTAGTAATTCTTAACAATGAACTTTCCTTTATACTTTTTCAGGCTTAGGACTGTCAGAATATTAGGCAGTAATTTAAATTACTTAAAACTAATTAATTAATATCATTTTCTGGTGTATTTAAAAGTTCATTGATCTGTGTATAATTTGTTATTTACATTCAATATTTACATGCAATATTTGCAATATTCTTCCATTTCCATTTATTTACAATATCTACTCTAATTATTTATTAGTTACTTCAAAAGTACACGACACAAATTATTGCAACGAATGGGTAATTTAATTTGCATACGCGATCACACAACGGCAAATCCAAACACCACATTAATTATTGCAACGATCACACAACTGCAAATAATGCGTAACTAAAAAAATGACAACAGGGCACCAGCAAGCCAGCAACAGTTTTCCTAATTGTTATTTCAAATCACACTGTAAATCAAAATGAGTCTAATTGTCATACGCGCGAAGGTACAAAATTGAGAATTTGGTATTAGTAAAATTACTATAAGAAATAAACAAATAGGAACTTTATTTCCTTGTGAGAAAGGTTAATATTATAAGATAATAAGCAGTCGGGCAACAGAGCGAGCACCTACGCCTACACAACGGCTTCAAGTGGCAACAACAACAATGCGACTAGGCGATTCTTTTGTCAACAGCAACAGCAGAATAACAGTATAAGCCGTTGTTAAATAATGTGTTATTAACCAACGGCTCGAAAATAATTCATTATATTCTCTATTATTGAAATAACGACCATTACTAGTTGCAACCCGTTGTTGGCGTTGTCATCGTGCACGGTGCCAATACTTGTTGCTCAGAAGTTTGTTAGTAAGGTATGATCTTTGATATTAAATACCTTCTAAGTTGAGATGAAGATGATAACTCATAGTGTGTCGACGCATACTCACACGTTGTTCTCCTGTAGCCAGACCCTCATCCTGTTCGTCTTCATCCCCCAAAACCAAAGGTTCCTCCGTCCGCACATACAAGCGGAGCGCGTGGTCGGCACCGCACGACGCCACGTGCAGCCCTCCTGCCCCGACGCTCACCCCCCAACACTCTGCCGCGTGACCCTGGACACGAATTTTTGAAACAATAGAAAACCAATTCGCATTCGAAATCGAGAGATTCGTATATGAATTACCGAATTCACTATTTCTGAACTTTAATTTCGTGCGTTGTGCAACGAATGGTTCAACCCACTCGTTTTTGATTTCTACTAGTAGAATATCCAACGCTGAAGTGACCTTGACAGTGATCCGTTTCACGTGTGGGTCATCGCCGGATTTTTGTTTTTGTTGTTGTGATTTTGAATTTTTCTGCGTGAAACGGAATTTGATTAAGAATTTGTTTTCAATGACAACACTGAATTCGAGTGATTAAAAAATCTATAAAATTGTAAGCAGTAGAAAATAATTTCGCGCACGAGTTGCATTCTTATTCGAATTCCAAATTCACGTCTAATGATTCAAAAATAAGTATCCTGGAACGTAATACTTTTTTATTAGACAAGCTACACGTCAAAAATCTGTAATATTCACAAAGATACAAATCTTCTGAGTCATAGGTTAGACTGAGAGAACCAATATGTAACGTGACGTCATTTTACGCACCCGCCATATAAAAATCTTTAATTTGCAACATTTGTCATTGCAACTATACCATTACTTTGCGATTTTTGACGTGAAACGTCTTTAAAATCGCGCCGAAACATACGGGTACCAGGTTTACAAAAGTGGACCGTAACGAAAAGATCTATATCATCGCACCTTAATAATTAAAAAACTATTAGTCTGAGAAACAAAAATGTGGTGTGAATATTTCACTTATATAGTCAGCTCGCTGTTGTGACATTGAGTTTTTTATTAAAATACTTAAAACACCGTCCATCTTGTATCAATTCAAACTTTTATTTTAAAATCGATTCCCTAACATAGATGTTTCACGTTAAAACCAACGGCCGTGTGCCCCGGCACAGCCCCACCCGATTTTTTTAGGTTTATAATGAAAAATCGGATCGGAGCGTCGGTGGCGCTGTGGTCTCGGCACTGGTTTGTGCGCCGCATAGAATCGGGAGGCCCGCGATCTAATCCCCACCGTGTACCAATGTGTTTTTCGTTCCGAATTTCATAATGTACATTTATCCGACGCCCCTACGGTGAAGCAAAACATCGTGAGGAAACCTGCGTACATCTGCGAAGCGATTCAAAGGTGTGCGTAGTCAACCAACCCGCACTGGGCCAGCGTGGTTGACTAAGGCCTAATCGCCCTAACGTAGTTAGGGTAGGCTCGAGCCCCTCGGTGGGGACGTATGAGCTGTGATGATGATGAATGGTAAAAATGACGTATCAATGAAATCATAAATGCCAAAGTTTGTATGGATGAATGTTTGTGACCCTTTCATGTAAATACTACAGAATAGATTTTAATGAAATTTCACAATAATATAGTTTATAAACCAATAACACATAGACTTCACAATTTAAACATTTTATAAGGATAGCTAGCTAGAGTCCGCGACTTCATCTGCACAGATGGTAGATTTAATTTCATGGACAATTCACACAATGACTTTATAAAATATATCTTACTAGTGACCCGGTACGTGTTTCGCAACGTATAAAGAGAAATAATAAAAAACAATTATTGTGACATCAAATTCATTATTAAATCGACGTGCTTCGATCTGTTGCAAAAAAATTTAACACACAATGTTTTTTCATGTTTTTCAAAACTCGCCGTTGTTTGACATATACATAGTATACATTTCAACAATTCAAGACTCACTGTCTGTATGAATGCATTCAACAATATGTTTAAAAAAATAAACGTAAAACAATAATTATCGCTGACAATTTGCTTTAATCGAAGCACGTCCAAAATTAAATGACCGCATGAATGACATAACAACGTGCTTCTACCAAAATTGTCCGCATTTATTTAATTCATTTGTTACAAAAAATGTGATAAATGAAGAACCGCTCTACCGATGTTTTATATATTCGCTCATCCAAAAGAATATTGACATAATTACCAAAAAGTCGAAAATGAGTTTTTGATACCATAATTTCGTGTTTTGCACGTTTTTGTTCTTAGTTTTTGTTCCATTAGTTTCCGACAGAGAGAGTCACTGTCATTATGGTTTTGGCCTATTATTCGTAAGGTAACGCGGAAAACCAGTTTTATGCTTCTTAACGATCATACTATTCTTCGATAAGTACAAGTACTAAAGGTACCTGGTTAAAGGTCTGTCTCGCTATTATTATAAATTGATCTCATTATTATTATAAACACTACCTATTATAGGTAACTACTTAGATATATTTATTATTTTTAATATTAGATTTATGATCTTAATAAACCACTACTTTTCACTAGTTCCACTACTATCTAGTACTAGTAGGGGAACTAGTGAAAAGTAGTGGTTTATTAAGATCATAATATGGAGTTCCATCAAGAAGTTACAGCACAAAGCATAAAATATTAGATTGACTTAGAATTGTTTAATAACAGTTTATTGTTGTTTCCTTATGTTAAGATTTTTATAAAAAAAAATTAGTTAAGCTTTTGAAAAAGTTTACGTTTCAAGTTCATAAAATGTATTATAAAAATAAAACAAATTAAGAATTATGTAGTTTAAATTCATAATTTATTCCCATATCCAAACCTGGTATAATGTCATAATTGTAATATTTAAATTACAAAATGTCATAAATGTACGTCCGGTTTGTTTCATTTGGTATTTTTTAATAGTTATCTTGAGGTTTCTCGCAAACTTTTTATGTAATATTATTGTTAATAAAGTAATTCAACATAACTATTAAAATATATCGATAGAATGATTGGAAATACACAATATTTTCGATGTCAAACTTTTAAAACGCTCTCCTGAAAAATCGCAAAAACGTAATTACGTCAATATTCTTTTGGATGAGTGATATATAGATAGATAAAAACGCTATTAATTAAACAACGATTTTACATAATCTGATCACCGCCCACATTAACTAACAAAACAACAATGTGTACTCACATTTAGTGTAATGATATTGTCATACGTGTCTCCATCCCACTGTTTCACTTTGCCGTCCCTGGAAGCGGTGAAGAAGTAGTGCGTGCCGGGTACGAATTGTAGCGATGTCACGGAGTCGTTGTGTGCGAAAATGGACTTGTGGCAGTCACCGAAGTCCATGCCCCACACCTGGGTAAACATTATTCAACATTTTACAACTAAAGGCCATATACTTATTTCGACCTTATAATGAAGGAGTCATTAAAATTTGCCATTGTGTGGTAAGGGTTCCTGAAATTTAGTGACGTTATATTTAAAAATCGAATGTATATGTACAAAATATTTCTAATTCTATCTGTAAACGTAATGCTTATAAGAATGTTCTTGACACAAACAACCTAAACGAGAATGATATAACTACTATTCAAAAAATATATATATAATTTAAAACCCCAGTTCCTCATGACCAAATAAATTAATAACGAGTCCTCACAGCATAAACAAATGCTTGATAAAACAAATTTTTAATCAAATAAACTCTGATCTTGTAATCGATGGCATCTAAGCAATGTTTTATATATATTTACAATATAATCTGTTTCACAATCTGAGAAACAAAAAATATTATATTGGTATATACAGGTTGTTCCACAACCAATAAAATAATATTTACAGACATACAATATATTACAGTTATTAGACAGATTTTAGATTATCTAAGATCTAAAAACCTAAATCGTTTTACAATAAACTGACTACAAAATAAACTCCTACTCTATGTTAGCTAATTGTAGGTAAAGTGAAGCTCAATAAACGGTTTAAATTATTTTTTACTCAAGTATCCAATACCAAACTTAAAAATCGTGTACTTCATTTGTTAGTGTAACAAATTATTATTTTTCTACAGAATTTACTCATCCACCATAAGTGAATTTGTGTTATTTTTATATAATATAATGTCATTAATACTGGTATTCAATACTGAGGATTAAGAAATCATTTAATATAATTTCTTAGGGTATAAAAGCATTTTTTTCTACAGAATCTTCTATGCTGGTGGATTTGGAAAATTACGCCATTAAATGTTATTTTGTAATGTTTCTAATATTCGGTTTAAAAATATTTAGTAAAAATTAAATACTTTGACGTTGCGGTCCGAAGATCCAGTTGCGATTATATTCGAATCGTAGCTGATGTCGAGGCACAGAACTGGCAGCTTGTGGCCGTACAGTGACAAATAGAACTGAAAACATACCATAATTTCCTGTGACATTGGTTCATCGCAAGAATGCTGATTAACAACAAGCCCATGGTAAATCGAACGGCTTCTAGAAAATTAATTCCCGCTTGTGGGTGTAATTATCCATACTAATATTACAAATGCCAAAATTTGAAAGTTTGTTACTCATTCACGTAAAAGTACGAAATCGATTATGAGACTTTACAATAATATAGCTTATAAATCAGAATAACACATAGGCTTCAATTTATAAAGATACTAGCTTGCGCCCGCGGCATCATCTGCGCTACTGGAAATATGAATAATATATAAATATATCAGCTACTGAAAGTACTAATCCTGCACAGACGTAGTCGCGAGCACCAACTAGTTATAAATAATTTTACTTTTTACCCGAGTCGAATCAGATTGTTCTATAGGAAAGAGATATTTTCATACCAAATTTCAACATAATCATCATACTAGTTTTTCAGTGTTTATTATAGTGAATGGATAGTAAAAAAAAATGTAAAAGAAAATCTTAAAAAATAGTTTTATATGGAGTTTGTAAGCGGGTTAGTTATAATAACTTTTAACTACTTTTATGTTTTACATAAAATATTTTACTGATCAACAAAATATGAAAATTATGTCACTTACCTTGAATGTGTCCAAGAAAAATATCTTGACCGTAAAATCCATGAGGGCCACTGCAATAAATTTATTATTCGGACTAATTTTAACTGCAGTTACAGAATCTTCCAATTCTAATGTCCTTGTGTGCAATATTGATAGAACCTGTAAAGTAATATATTCAAATAGTATAATAAATAGTAATATATGTAGGTAAATAATTTTTTGTGAAGACCATAAGATCTAAGTTTTAACTTAAATAGCATTAAAACGACAGATTTACACATTTTTAATCTCCTCGCATTTTTAATGTACTCTTTACCTTTGCTTTAGATTCTCCACTAGGATCTTCTATTAGTTCGAACTGCCATAATTTCACTGTTTTGTCGCTGCCGCCCGAATAACAGCCTAACTAGAAATACATCGTGTCAATAAATAGGTTCAAATAAGAAGATATTTGAGGAAATTGTTAAGAAATATAAAGATATTTGGCCGTACCAAATTAGGTGTGAGACCGACACTGGTACAATCCGCGGTGTGTGCAGATATTTGTTCGAGAATTTTTCCAGCGCCCACGTCGACCAATAAGAGCGAGCCTCCTATGCAGCCAACTAGTGCGTGGCGGTCTCCGGGCGCAAAACATGCGCTAATTGGTCGTCCGCAATCCACGGGTATGGTGCGCAAACACGTTTGGTTGGGTCTGTAAAAAATTAAAAAAAAAATTGTTTCAAGATGCTACAAACGTTCAAACAAACATTAGACAATGCCAACAGTAACGAGTTATGTTTGTGTGATGATTCAATTGTATATATTATACAATCGTATAGAGAATTTGATTAACCTTTTGACAAACATCTCCGAACATAATATTCATTGTCTCAAAAAAAGGACTGTAACAGAATAATTTTATTTATATAGAAAGTATGAATGACATTACAGAAACGGATTTTAGATTTTTATATATCTAAAATGATTGTGTATATACATATTATTTATTGCTAAAAAACACCCCTCTAACTTCTTAAAGGGCTTTTTAAAAGACAATGTTTGTCTAAATATAAATAAACAAATTTGCAATTAAACTGAAACAAGGAATAAATATTGCAAAATAAAAAAAAATCTATTTCTGACATGAAATTCTGGAGGACCCTGACTGTGATATAATGATTCTGGCGCATTTTCGTAGAACATCATAGCCTGGTAAAAAAATTATAAAAGAAAGACGACTTCAAAGTACAACTCGCCAAATTATGGAGAAAAATAAAGGTCCTAAGAAAACAATTACGTAGGACTTTATTGAAGTATGTGGGCCACTTATAGATTTATTATCTGTAATGTTTCTGTGTTATATTGACAAACAGGCAGACTGCCCGTCTGATGATAAGTGATTATAGTCGCCTATAATATATGTGGTTCCTGTAAGAGTATCTGCAAATCTGCGATTCCCACAAAAACCACATATTCCCAAAAACAATAATGTGTACGTAGCCAAAATGTGATATAACATATAACAATCCCCAGTACCCAGTAATTTTACTGCCCTCCTGCCTGCTATCTTGCCCTTCACACAGCAATGCAAACACTGTAATTTTGCAAAAGAAATAGGTACGACGGAGGTGTGCAAATACACGACCATGATATAGGCTCCCTCTGTTCTGTCATATTAGTCGCACCTAGGGGGCGCAAAATTTGCACTACGTTGTAATATCACTAACTATTCGCCCGCGGCTTCACCCGCTTTATATCGGATTATATTTTCAAAAGGCAAAATATATTTTCTCACGGTAACAATGATCTCACGTTATTTCCCGCACCCCTCCTCGTACCAAATTGCTTCAAAACCAGATCAACTATTCTCATCAATTTTTCGGAATGAATAATATGTTTTCTTGGTATAAAGCAGATGGTCTCGGATTCTAAACTCGCTATCCATATATCAACTTTAATAAACATCGGATCAGTGGTTTGTCCTATTCAAACTTTCTTCCCTATTTTTCCCCCTTTTACAATGGGTATAATTTCTAAACGACAGGCGTATTAGCGAAAATATTAGCAGTACCAATGGAAAGAGGTGTGAATGTATAATTTTTACTAACTTTGAATGTCGTATTTATTTATATCTAATCAAAGATTAAAAAATAAGTTGGCGTGAAACTGCAACAGACAGTTACTTTTATACATATTTATAATATTAGTATAGATTGGTTATTTTAAAACTTTACCTATTCCACAGTTTAATGGAGTCAGCTGATGCTGTGAGAACAGCTAAGTTATCTGAGCTTATAGCTACGCAACGGGGCTCTTTCTGATGTCCTGGTTGTGTTATTTGTTTAAGACATTTCACTGTAAGAGAGATAAAGAAATTAACCAAAATTCTTTTTTTTTAATATTCAAAAAATATTCTATTTAAATCATTAATATTACTAAAATATTTAAATACCTTCACTGCTTTCTTCTATCCTTAAACTATGCAGCTCAACAGTATTGTTTGCCAAGGACACTCCTAATCTAAGTTCACCTGTTATTCCAAGCAACAGTGAAGTAGATTTAATTTTTGCCATCAGCTTTACTGACGTCAACCTTTTGACTTCATCACTAAGGGTTAAAATTTCAGGGACTTCTGTACCCTCTGGATTTAGATCTCCATTCTCTTTCTGTTTTCTGTAGGTTGGGATATAAATAAAAGTCTATGGGCATGTTCAGAAAGTGATAATTTAGAAACATGCAAACTGATGATTTAGAAAATAACTTACGCAATTTTTTTCCTTTGCTTTTTTATTCTTTTATTCATTCTTGCTTTTGCTTCATCGTCAGTACAGAATGAGAAGAGCTCAACTAAAGCATCTGTTCCAAAACAAGCAAGTATGCTTTGTCCAGGATCAGTATTGAGACCTACGACGCGCCCTTTGCCTCCACGTACCAAAGTACCCACAAGGTGGCATTGCAAAATCTGAAAAGAAGGATATTAACTGCGGATAAAATCAAGAATTTGTAAAGAAGATTTCGCATTATTTAATACTAAATCTTTTTGAAATAACTTTTAGTATATAGCAAAACAAACATAATAAAATTATTAGTGTTGCTAAAAATTTTAATTTTATTCTTACAGATGAATCTTCAATGGTGCCTGTTTCTTCCAATTTTACTATCTCCATTTGCTGTGTAATTTTATCTTCCTCTTTTAAACCTGAAGTCCAATTTAGTTTCCAAACTCGTAGTTCCTGATCCATAGTGCCAGTTACAAGGTACCTTTCTTCTTTTAAGAGAACTGCTGACCATACCTAATAAAATTATACATTGAACTCCGAGCAACATTATGTTGAAAATGGACTAATGAATTTATGCGGATTTGAATATCTATATGTGCTGTTGTCCATTCTTAAATATATATTTAAATGTATTTTTTTCTTTACACACACAGTCTTTTTATAATTAGATATGTTAATCATACTTAAAAGTGACAAATATTATATCTTACATTAATTCATTAATACAACATACCTCTGCCTGATGTCCTCCTAATGTTTTAAAGCAATGTTTAGTTTCAATATCCCAAAACTTAACAAATGTATCCTTAGATGAACTGACAATGCAATTTTTTCCATTAATAAATAATACACTTGTTATTACACCTTTGTGTCCACTAAAACGAGCTATGCCTGCTTCAGATACAACATCCCAAAGAATTACTTCAGTATCCTAAAAAATAAAAATGTAAATATACAATATGCATAAAATATCAAATTTTAATATGCCAAAGCAAAACATTAAATTTAGATATTATTTTATAATTATGCATGTTTATGATTTTATTTTTTATAATATCATAGAATATTTAAAAAAAGTAGACTGAAAAATTTGAAAGCGATATATTCTGATATCCTATTTGCTAAGCATATTTATTAATGATAACATTGCAAATATGAAATGACTTCATGTTCATTTTGGTCTGGGCTTTATAATTATTTTTAATTAATTTAGTGTAACCTTCAAAGATAATGTTTAAATCAAAATAAAATCCGTGTATATTGAATGTTACATAAGTACTTGTTTATAATATTAAATTAAAATAGAAATTGTATGATTTATATTGTATGAACAATCAATAACCTAGATTTTACCCGTCTGTAAAATTCAACATATGCATATTAAACACAAATAAGATCTAATTAAAAATTTTATTATGGCAGTGGCATAATCTCCACTATACAGTGTGGAAAAAAAAGATGGGCCCTGAAGGGGAAGTACCTTAAATCTATAAAACAGCTCAATTTACTGAAAGGAAACATTCCTTTATTTTTAAAAAGAAACATAACTGCATTCACAGATTTTTTCGAAAAGCCTACCCGAACTACCCAGTTCATCCAACCAATTAAAAATAATTACCTTTGCCATTTTATTCTACTAATTGATGCAGTCAAGGTTAAAGATAATTTTTCTCTAAGAGACATAGGATATTAGAAATAAAAAACCTTATGAAATCTAACATTTATTTTACTTTTACTCTCGCTTCTTTTAGAATTGAAATACACATAAAACTAATATGCAAGAAAAATATCTAGCAATAGGCTAATAATTTAATTAATAAATTGTTCGAAATGAGACCCCTGTTTCGGGATACATAAGTTTAGTCTTCGTTGCAGTTCATTTTGTGTGGCCTTCTGCAAAGTGATGTGGTGTATGCTATTAATTACATTTTCTACCTCCACTCTTAGCTCTCCTACATTCTCATAAGATTTTTTGTAAATAACATTTTTTACATGGCCCCATAAAAAATAGTCTAGTGGCTCTGGACTTCTTGCAGGCCATCGAATCGTCCCGTTAATACCAATCCAGACATTGAAATTTTTAGTAAGGTAAACCCTGGAAATTCTACTATTATGAGCAGGCGCACTGTCTTGTTGAAATATGATATTGTTTCTTTCCTCTTCTGGTAGAAGGTTTAATTGATGTCGCAGAAACTCTAAGATTTCAATGTATTTGACTGTAGTCAAATGTCCTTCATAGATATGCAGCAACACAACCATGTTGCTTCTGATTCCGCACCAAACATTAAATGAAAATCGGACCTGATTGTTTGTTTCACGAACAGGGAATGGATTCTCACGGGACCAATAATGATTGTTACGCCTGTTACACATTCCATTATTACTGAAGTTTGTTTCATCAGACCATATAATGCATTCTAAGAAGTTTGGGTTCTGAGCTATCTCTGCCTGTACATTTAGACAGAACTCTAACCTTCTTTAACGGTCCCCGGGATGTAGTTTCTGCACCAATCGTCCATCACGAAAACATTTGTATTTGTTGTTTTTTAAAACATAAAGTACTTTAGTGTGGCTAGTGCCTACCTCTTGAGCGGCTTCTCTACTAGACGCTTTCGGGTAACACTCAAAAAACGTCAAAATATTGAGTTCCATATCAGAAAAGTCCAGATTACGATGTTCTTGTGGCCTTCGTACTAAATGTTTTTCAAAACCTCCGGCATTTACTAAATTTTTCACCATTCGCGACAAAACCTTTCTCGACGGTATTTATATATACGGATACCTTTCACCATACACCACTGAAGGGCTAAATTGTAATTCTTGTTGTTTAAAATGTATACTTAAATTAAATCGAATCGCTCCTGATATGCCATTATTTTAATAATTGATAACACAAAATACTTATAACGAAATGGCAGCAAAACAAAACAAAATCAATAAAAATTACTAAGACGTTCGTTCTAATTTCAAAATTGCCTTAAAACGCAACTGCAAATTAATTAAGGCTCCATTTTCAAACTTTTTTTTTTAAATTCCAACAAGAATCGCAAGCAACAATAACAAAAATAAAGATTTGATTTGATTTGGAAGTAAAATAAATGTTAAATTTCATAAAGTTTTTTTGTTTTTAAGACCCTATGAAATTATGTTGACATCGACTGCATGCATTCGTAAAATAAAATGCCGAAGGTAAATTTTTTGATTTTATAGTTGGTTCGATTCCCGGTTCAGTTAAACTTTTTGAAAATTCGGTGAATGCAGTTATGTTTCTTATTAAAAATAACGGAATGTTTCCTTTCAATAAATTGAGCTGTTTTATAGATTTAAGATACTTCCCTTCCAGGACCCATCTTTTTTTTCCACCCTGTATATACTACATATAAAGCTTATACTACAATTACCTTTGATCCGGAAACTAATCTATGACCCTGTTCATCATACTGCAAGCAAGTAACAGCTGATTTGTGTCCAGCAAATACACACACAATTTCATTGTTTGTCAATTCAAAAACATTTATATTGCCATCAATGTAACCCACTCCCATGTGGTTACCACTTGGACTCGCAGCTATTTGTGACACCACCACCTTCTCACCAGGTAGAACTTGTGCCTGAAAACAAAATAAACAAATAAACAGGTAATTTAGTTAATCTGGTGTCAATGAGGTAGAGTCAATATAACTATGCATGTTTTATTTTTCATATTTATCACTATTATCACTAGATTAAGCCTTATATCTTAGTTGTTGCATTAGAAACCACATCTTCTCACTACTCACATTACTAAACAAACAAAAATGTTTACTGTGTACATATTGCCAATAGTACAAACACTTAAGATAGAATTGGATACCTTCCTATCCTTAACTGCATATACCTTCCTTAACTGCAGTTATTGTGCAAGACAATGATTTAAAAAAACATGTGACTACATAGATATTTTTCATGTACTTAAGCTGCCAATTAAATTTCTTAAATATGATGAATTTAGAAGTGACATTGTATAAGTCTCTAACTTCCTTTTGCAAAGACTGGAAGATAACCTAACCCAATAAGATAATTACAAAAAGTATATTTTTATTATTATTTTCGGAAAAGTTCTATATGTGCAGATGAATTTTATTCTGAATGAATACATGAATGGAGATTTGTAATAAAAAATATTTGACACAAAATAATATATTATTTCATCAGTTAATAAAGAGTCAAAGGTAAAATACAATAGATTTTAATTATTTACATTATAATTTGATTGCCATAGAAAAGATGATTTGTTAGATGTTGACTGGGTTTCAAACCCAGTGAAAACCAGTACTGGTTGTATAATATCCAGCAACCATGAAGAGTATTCTTAAAATAACACTTGTTTTTCTTAATTGCTACTAGCATGCATCCTGCGATCTTCAGCAAATCTGCCTCACAATGCTACAGAATTTTACATACAAAGTTTTCTAATATATCATTTTAAATTAGGGTTGATTTCACTAGCATCCCAAAAACTCAATTCAACAATTGAATTGATTACACTCAGACAGATATGTACATATCATTCTATTCTGTAGTTTGATGGTTTGGTGATGACATTACCTCCTTCCAGCATTTCATATACACTATGAAAAAAGTCTGCATAAAGGCAGTTTCATTGTTAAACTTAATCTGATTTATTGCCATGTCATACAGAAACAAAGACAGTGGTCTTTTACTCTGGATAATAAAAACTACTGCTTGCTAAGAACAGTCAGGATTTAGTAGGCAATATAGCTTGAGTATTATATATTAATACAACCAATGTTTGCATTGATACACTATTAAGAAATTACCTTCAGATCTTGAATATGGCTGTGAGCACAATTATCATAGAGAAGCCTGTACCTTAATCCTTAGATAGTAATAACTTGTAATTGAGTTGATTAAAGGAACAAGTTAATGTAGAATCTGTCTATATAAACTGTTTTTCATTACATAAATAGAGCTTTTACGATTTACCTTTTCTCCCAAACGCATATCCCAAATAATAACATGTTCACAAGCTCCGACAGCAATGTATCTTCCACTAACACCATTCAGGGACACGTGCGTACAGTTGCATTCCGCACTAGCAATAACATTACATACACCATTAGGTGCATATCGAAGATATTGTTTCGTCAATCCCATTTTTATAATTAATGACGTTTTTGTAAAATTTCCAAAATTTCTTAACTAATTCTTCTTCGTCTTTTAGGATAGATGGTGATGCCCCACAGACTACTTAGAAATACTACGTATCAATGTCCCCATCAGTTCGCGACATATAAAAAATAACACCATACCGTACACATTTGTTTATATAAATTGACATTGACAAGCGTATGACATAACACAGATTAGATTAAACTAGTACGTAAATATATTCTGTGAGTCTATCTGATTGACACTGGACCAAAGTCACTCACCCAACCCACTCAATCAATTCAACCAAACCAGGAGACCTATTTTTGAATTACGAATGCGACTTAGAATTCACCGATGTGATTAATAATCACCGATTTTCAATAATTCTTATTTTTGAATATCACTGATGTGACTACCTTAGTCACAGGTGTGATTCCTTTACAAGTGCCCTCACCCACTCGTAATCAAGTTATACTTGTAGAAATGTTATTTATGTTTTGTTTGATTTTTCAGTCTATATATATATATGTCTATAATAACCGCAATGGTTAAGTCGGCAATAACCGGCAGCGGTACATTCTGCGTGGAACCGAACTCTTACATTTATGTGTGTACTTTGTCTATGTTGGCAGCTCTGCGATCGACTTTCAAAAATTGGATGTTTAGGAATCCGTGACCTCAAAGTCACCGCTGACTATTTAGTCAGCGGTGACGATGAAAGTTTGAAATGTAACACTTGTGGAAAAATAGGTCACAAAGCTATAAATTGTAAGAAGAAACATTATCGTGGGCGAGGTATACAGAGACGAGCAAGAGGTGGAAGACATGGAAGATTTAACCAAAGAGGAGGTTATTCAAGAAACGAAACAAATGACAACAGGGATTACGGAGCGATAGCACAATATGAAGGTTTTTCTTTTTCCGTTTTTGACGAATGCGCAACACTTAGCGAAACTAATAATAGCGTCAAATTCGTAGTAGACTCCGGTGCTACTCATAATATGATAATGATTAAATATGAAAAGAATATGATGGCTATTGTTCAATTAAATAGTTCTATAAAAATATACGTTGCTAATGGAGAATATTTAGAAAGTAACAAAACGGGTAAGATTAAGTTGTATTATAAAAATAAAGTTGTTACAATAGAAGCTTTAATTGTTGATGGTTTATATCATAATTTATTATCAGTTTCAAAATTATTAGAAAAAGGTTACTTTATCAAATTTTATAGCAGATCTGTTGTAATAGGTAGAAATAATCATTCTATTGAAGGTTATATGTATGGTAAACTGTATATAATTGAATTAAATTTGTCTAATATGGTTGAGACTTGTAATATAGCACAAGATTCTCTGTGGCATAGGAGACTAGGACACGCCAATAGAAAGCACCTCCGGATTATGAAGTTACCGTATTCGAAGAATCCATGCACGTCGTGTATGGAAGGTAAGTCAACAAGGTTACCTTTTTATCATACATCTAAGCCAAGGTCGAGGCATATCGGAGAACTTCTGCATACTGATATCTCAGGACCAGTATCCACACCCACACTTAATGGTGAAGTATATTTTTTAAGTATTATTGATGATTTTTCACATTTTTGTGTTATTTATTTACTGCAAAGGAAGAGTGATGCCACAGCCAAAATATTGGAATATATAACATACATTGAAAGGCAAACAGGCAAAGAGTAAAGAAAGTACGATGCGATAATGGTGGTGAATTTAAGAATAGTTTTCTCATGAATGAATGTGCTAAATGTGGTATTATTTTACAGTTTACGCAGCCTTATCACCTCAATCCAACGGAGTTGCGGAAAGAATGAACAGGACAATATACAATAAGGCACGCACTATAATGCTAGAAACAAATTTACCACAGTTCCTGTGGGGTGAAGCTGTAAAGTGTTCTGTATATATAGATAAATCCATCCATCCATGTCCATCTTCTGCAGTAAACTTCAGAATTCTTGCGGAAATAATGTATGGTAAAGTTGATTGGTCGAAACTAAAAGTTTTTGGATCGAAAGCATGGGCCGCTGTGATTCCCAAGCAAGGAAAATTTAACAAAAGGGCGCGTGAAATGAGATTTGTCGATTATACCCAAAGTGGGTATCGTTTGTGGAATCCAGAGACAAATGAAATAATAATTTCGAGGGATGTTAGATTTGATGAAAATGATATAAATTATAATGAGGACAAGGTAAAACATGTAAATATTAAAATGTATGATATAGAAGATGAAAATGATGAAACAAATAATAAAACTGTAAATATAGAAGATAGAGATGAAAATAAGCAAAGAGAAGAAAGTAGAAATGATATAATTGACAGAAACGAAGAAGAAAAGATAGAAACAAGATCAGGAAGGATTATTAAAAGGCCACAGTACTTGCAAGAATATGATTTACTTACAGCTTATTGTTTGATTACAGGAGATCCGCAATCTTTTGAAGCTATAAAAGAAAAAGAATGGGAAGAAGCCATTAATAAGGAATTAAATGAACAAGAAAGATTAGGAACTTGGGAAGTAAGTAAATTACCAGAAGGAAGTAAAGCAATAGATAGATACTAAATGGATCTTCAAGACTAAAACAGATGGTACAAAGAAAGCGCGAATAGTTGCAAGAGGTTTTCAACAATATAATACTTATTCATATGATAATTACTCACCTGTGGCTCGTATGTCCACAATAAGATTGATGCTAAGTTTTGCTATACAAGAGGATCTGAAATTGAGACAATTAGATGTTCCTGTTGCTTTTCTGAATGCTACAGTGGATCATGAAGTATACATTGAATGTCCAAAAGGATTGCATATAGAGAATGGTAAAGTATTAAGACTAAGAAGAGCTTTATACGGTTTAAAAGAAGCACCAAAATGTTGGAATGATAAATTCCACAATTTCATTTTAAAACATGGATTTTTGCAATCTAAATATGATGTGTGCTTGTATTGTAAAAGCAAGACATGGTTACTGATTTTCGTGGACGACATACTTTTACTTGGAGAAGATAAGGAAATAATGGAAGAATTGAAGAAAGAATTTAACATAAAGGATTTGGGACCTGTCAATAATTATTTAGGATTAGATATAACCAGAAAAGAGGAAACCTTAGAAATAAATCAAAAAATATGATCAATAAAGTATTAGAAAAGTTTAATATGACCGAATGTAAGGGTGCAAACACGCCAATGGAAGTGAATTTCTGTCCAGATATTAACGATGAAGTAATTGATGTCCCTTACAAAGAACTAATAGGATCATTATTATATATTTCAATAAATAGTCGACCGGATATAGTTTATGATGTCGGATATCTCAGCAGATATTTAGATAAACCTACAAATCATCTATGGAAGGCTGGTAAACGAATCCTAAGGTATTTAAAAGCTACTATAGATTACCGTTTAATTTATAGTAAATCACCAGAATCAGGTCAACTGAAGGCGTACACGGATGCTGATTGGGCAGCTGATAAAACTGACCGCAAAAGTACGAGTGGATGCGCAGTTTTTCATGGTAACAATCTTATTTCTTGGTTTTCTAAAAAGCAAACAATTGTAGCGCTTTCTACGGCAGAAGCAGAGTTTGTTGCTGCTGCTTTAGCAGTAAGTGAGCTTATATATGTTAGAGGTCTCATCTCAGATTTGGCATGTGTAAATATTGATTCTCTCCTCTCTTACTTGTATATGGACAATCAGAGTTCTATTTCAATGATTAAAAATAATATTAATAGCAAAGCATCGAAATATATAGATATTAAATTTCATTTTATTAAAGATATCTATAACTCTAAAACTCTGATAATAAATTATGTCCCTACAAATGAAAATATTGCCGATATTTTTACTAAGCCTCTGTCAACCCCAAAATATGAATACTTAAAATTTAAATTGTGTTTAGTGAAGACTGATAAATGTTAATATTAAGTATAGAAGTATAACTGTATGAGTATAATTATTCACTGTTTTATTTTCTTATGTCATAAAGTTTTATGATAGTTTTTTTTTGTTCCAAGTTTGAATAATTCCGTTCTAAACTTGAGGGGGTGTGTTAAGTATTATGGAGTATATTAATATATGAAGAATATCTCTGGTTTGTGTTGACAAATATATATGTCATGTCGTACAAATAAAATCTTTTATTTTTCCAATGCTTCTCACTTAAATCTAGCGATGACCATGAAATAATAAATAGTCCTTGGGTTGTAGACATAAGATACAGCACCACAGAACAAGAACAGTCCAAACGTAACGAACGCTATTGTCTGCAAAATAATATCAAATTTAGTCCATTAGACACAGTAGGAGCTATTTGTGTTGATTCAAATGGAATTGTGACTGCAGGGGCTAGTTCTGGAGGGGTATCTTTAAAGCATGAAGGTAGAGTCGGTCAAGCAGCATCATTTGGCAGTGGAGTAGGGCACAAAGTAGGACGGAAACAATGGAAAAAACGATCTCTACCTGCACGGTAACACGATTAGGCTCCACTTTAAAAGTTCCTAGATAGCGTGTTTTTTTAGTTAGAACATTGTGTTTTTTTTTTATTTGAAAGCTAAAATGGTAAAGAATAAAAGTAAGCTATAAAATTACATAGTTATAGGGCACATTTTTTTAGTAATTTGAAGTTTTTTAAAATAAACGTCTAAAAAAATTTTTTTTTTTTCAAAAAAATACATTTTTTTACCCAAGATAGTTACTTTTTTGCGGACTATTTATTATTTCATGGTATTAGGCATACTGTTTTTTTTTATTTCAAAGAAATAGACCCATTATTTTGGAAGAAATCAATACTTTTGTACATAGAGTCCTTAATGAAACGTGAAAATCTTAAAATATAATACCAATAAATCCTACAATAATTTTTTATAATTTTTTTTTATATTTTTCTAGTCAATGATTCATGGTCTAGTTTCATCCCCTTTCGGGATTGCACTTTATCCAGGGACACACTGTATAAAAATCAATGCCACTTTTCGTTGTAATGTTATAACTCAAAAATGCCTTTTTCGATTTGGCTAATTTTGGTCTTGAATAATTTTAAAAAATCTTGAAAATGTGTAAAATCAATATCTTTCTATACTCCCATATCCAAACAATTTGTATTAATACTTAAAAGCCAATTTGAATCTTTGGCAAAACAATCGAAGACAAAAAAAGTGACGTTAGTTCTGTCATACAAATTTAATGTCATCATATGTCATTTCATTTTGTCTGCGATAATTATTTCTTTGTTTTGTTTATATTTTCCAAAATATTGTTGAGTTATTGCTTTGTGTTCATATTTTCCAAAATATTGTTGATTGAACTTAAAATGCCACGAGTAAGACGACCAAACATAGGCCGGCGAACGCGTAATGCAAATCAAGTGGCATTATTAAGACGATCTTAGGCTACAGTTGAACGCGCACCTATATAAAAATGAAGCGCATAACTCAACAACGCCTGGACCAATTTGGTCAATTCTTTTTCAAAATGTTCGTTGAAATACAAAGATGGTATTTACGTCGAAAAATCGA
Source organism: Scirpophaga incertulas (assembly GCA_036419045.1). NCBI lineage: Eukaryota > Metazoa > Arthropoda > Insecta > Lepidoptera > Crambidae > Scirpophaga > Scirpophaga incertulas. The sequence continues at coordinate 25,819,019 of CM071632.1, read as the reverse complement.
ATATACCCTTAAAAAAGGGTAAGGCCTTTTTTCCGTTCAAACGTTTCCTAACTAAAACGTATAATCAAATTGAGCTTTATTGTTATTGAATAAAGTTCATACTGCAAGCACTCACTGTTGTCTAAGCAATGTAGTGTTCCAAACATCAAAGAGTCAATTTGCGCTTTATTAACGCTTATAAAGTTGAAATTCAATCACAAAGTTCAATCATATCTATCAAAACAGTGTTCGTGTGGGCGTTGGAGCACAGAATACATAATTGGGGAATTTAATGTCACGTTCCAATGTTGAATAACTTTAACTGCTTATATTTGTTTTTTTAATTTTTTTTTTACAATGCCCTACTATCAGCTTGACGGTTCTGTATTTTTTTTGCCCGGACTATAAAATAAGTAGGAACAAAAAACTGCCATTTTACAAATCTTTTTGACAGAACGAAGTCTGTCGGGTCCGCTAGTATTATTAATATTTATAAGTTATCTGAAGATGCAAACAGCTTTTACCGCTACCTATGCTGTAACTCTGTCACTTGATAAATTGCTCGTTAAAACAATAATGCTTCCCATCATTTCATATAGGCCGGAGCCACTTGGGTCTACCGCGCCTTCCTTCGCGTATATGTAGTCTTCGGAGGGCAGCGCTGCCCTCTCCTGAGGGTGCGGCTAACCTCTCTCCATTCAAGCCGTAGGGCCCTTATGGCCAAGGCTAGGCTGAGTTTAGTCGGTAGGTCACGTGGCCGAACCGCTCCTCTCCCGAGGTAAAAAAAAATAATAACGCAACCTTTATGCGACAGATTACGAAGTGGTAAACGTTTAACTATGTTTTTATTATTTCATCTGTGGCCTTCTGTTTTATCTGTGATCTGTCTGGGGGTTGCATGAAATTGTGGTGCGATTATCTTCTCATAAATTTTGTGATAACATTTTAAAAATTTGTATAATTGAGAGTATTTATAGGGCTTATATATTAGTAAATAAATATTTCCTTATAATAACGTTGAAGGTTCTATATTGTTGTATTACAATAAACTGCCTTCAGGTTATTATGTTACTCAACAAAACCAGGTTTATTGTTTTTCTTGCTGATCCATCTGAATATTCCCTGCCGTAAATATTTATATAGTAAACATTTTACGGGGAACTAAAAGGTTTTTGTTTTTCAGACTAGTCGGGTGTACCAATCGATCTCGAAAGAACAATATGGAAGTCAATACCACGTCGGATATCGTGATTTTGAGCGGCAATTCGCATCCAGAATTGGCCGACCTTATCGCGGAGTCAGTATGCAACATTAAGCTTATATTAGTGCGAGTAGTTAATTAATTTGACCTCGCAATAGTTTATTATGATATAAGTAAAGGTGGCCTCAAATAACAAATTTTGTATTTTTAGTCGATTGGGAGTTCGCAAAGGGGGATGTTCAGTATATCACAAGACGAACAGAGAAACTATAGTTGAGATAGCAGATTCTATTCGTGGAAAAAATATTTATATTCTGCAAACTGGTACTAAGTGAGTATATCTAAAGATAGACTTCATTTAATGTGATGTTGTGGCATAGTGTAGTTTATTTTGGTAATATTATTAAGTTCTATTAATCTTTACAATCAATCATTGATATAGTAGAATTGTAAATATTATACCACATATCTAAATTAGTGTTATTTTCTTTCTGATCGCATAAAAACTGATCCAACAACAATGTTGAGTTCCAACTGATTCCTCACTTATTATGTATCTTATAATGGTTCCATTCATTGCGTTTCAAAGGCAGATAAGTACAGTTAGTAATAAACAAAAAAGTTTAAAAAATAATTTTTATTTATTGTGCATTCTTTTTTTTTTTTTTGGTTTGTTTCTATTGATATTACTTTTTTTAAAGACCAGTTGATAATTTAGATTTGGTATTTATTATTGGTACTACTGGTATTACTGGTATATATTTTATAATATGAAAGTATCATTAGATTTAATTTTAGCAGAAGAAGTAAGCCAAGTTGTTATTTTTTGATGTATTATTATGGAACTGTTGGATTAAATTAATTTAAAAATGTTTGTTAATGATTGGTGGAAATTAAAAACAAAGGGAACTCATAAGAATCTAAAGGGCATAACTCAGAATTATCAAAAACCTTGTATTTATAGGCTTACAGTACAAGGTTTTGAAAGTTCTAAACGAATGTCACTTCCTATGAATTGAAGCTGATTGTTTATTGTTATAATTAGGTAGGTACCTATTCCAAACACAGAGTCTTTTGTATTGGATTCTTGGTACTGATTTTATTTATAGACTTGTTGGAGTACAAACAGTTCTTTGAAAATGTACAATTATATACATACAACATAAAATTGATTATAACATTGTATTCAATTTTATGATAGCATGTATGTACTGAATTATGGTAGTAATTTCAGGGACGTCAATAACAACATTATGGAATTATTAATTATGGCCTATGCATGTAAAACTTCTTCAGCAAATTCCATTGTGGGGGTTATTCCATACTTGCCCTACAGTAAACAGTGTAAAATGAGGAAGCGAGGCTGCATTGTGACCAAACTTTTAGCAAAGATGATGTGCAAGTCAGGCCTAACACATATAATTACTATGGATTTGCATCAAAAGGAAATACAAGGATTTTATGATTGCCCAGTGGATAATTTAAGAGCATCTCCATTCTTGCTTCAGTATATACAAGAAAGTGTAAGTGGCAAAATTTATATGCAATTTTATTTTCTGTTGTATGCTTAATCTCCTTATTTAATTATGTCTAAAAAGCTAAACACAGATTTAAGAATAACTAGGATCGATCTGTATCTTAGTTACACATTAAGGGGGAAGGAGGAAGTTAACAAAATGTGAAATGGAGTGGTTGGGTCCAAAATGTATGATATCTCACCTGTAAGGTGGTCAATTTAACCACTACTGATATTGAAGATGATACAATAATAGGCTATTTGACAGGTTTTTAAAATCCATTTTATATTATGCAGTTAGACTCTAAGGAACCCAGTAAAAGTTGTTATTTTTAATTCTGGTATATATTAGCTGAAAAACATCGACTTAAAAATTCAATATTTAAATAGTGTGCCAAAACACTACTTTGACAATATGGTGCTGCAATGAGGTCGAATGATGTCACTTGCCTGTATTCTGATCTGTGACAACTGGCATATATATTTGTTTGTTGTAAACAAAAAACGAAAGTGCGATTGGATTTACTTTTTATCAGTGATTTATGTAATAAAATGAGTTACAAATGGTGTGCAGTTCCAAAATGTACAAATACGTCGTTAAAAACTCCGGAAAAACTATTTGTAAGTATTCCAAAGAATATTGAAGTGTGCCGAAAGCATAAAAGTCAGAATTATTTTTGAAAAATAATCCGACCATGATTGCGTCGACTTGCGGCAGGTTTCTGCTCTCTGCTTTTACAAAATCATTGTCCATGGTTGAAAGTACTTGTAAAATAGTGCAAATAAACAAAAAAAAAACAATGCATAATAAAGAAAATCTTAATATTACGGAGATAATCTACCACAACTAGGCGCAACACAAGTAGGCAAACGAAGTTTACAAGCAAGTGACGTCATGATAAATTCGACCAATCAGGAGCGTTTTGTGTCACGTGACAAACGTTTAAAAAATGCAATTTTTATTTAGGGATTTTAAAATAAATTAATCATTATTTTCAATTTACGTTAATAAATAATCATTTTTTAACTCTTAATTTATACTGTTAACAGTTATTGACACTTTATTTTTCGCATTGTCAAATAGACTATCATAATGCATCATGAATAACTAAAACTATTTATAGAATGTTCACATTGTAGGTTAATAATAGGTTTCTTTCAATGTATATTAAAATGAGTAGGAAATCAGTGTTTTAAAACTTAGTTGTTATTTCTGCAACATATCTCTTTTTATAGTTCTTTTATGAAATAACATTTAAATAAGCTTATCACTTTTGTTTAAACAAATAGACTGATCATTACATTACGGATATTGACCTGGTACATTAACTAAATGTACTAGATGTGTAAGTACTTACAGGAACTCCTGTAAGTTATACTTAGCTGGTATAATACTTTTAATATTCTTTAAATTGATTTAATGATGCGAGAATAAAATTTCATAAAAATATTTAATTGTATAGATTCCAGATTATCGGAATTCAGTTATTGTGGCCCGTAACCCTGGATCAGCAAAGAAAGCCACTTCATATGCTGAGCGGTTAAGACTTGCCATTGCTGTCATACATGGTGAGCAGAAAGAATCAGAAAGTGATGAAGTCGATGGTCGCTACTCTCCACCATGTTTGCACAGGTATTTTTGATTTTCTTAGTAATATAAATGTTAAATTAATATTTCTTATACTTGCACCGAATATATTAATAGTTTGGGTTCAGTTAAATACCTATGCACTATAAAGCTTTCTTGAGTTATGAGCAGAGGTCACAATTAGGTATTTTATTATGTATTTGCATCCAAATGTTGATATCAATGTGGACCTTCCCAGGATTTCTAATGGACAATCCCGTGTGGCCAACAATATTACAAATAAATAATAATAAAAACCTCAGAGATAGACAAATAAAACAAAGATAATTTACATTTTCGACTTTTTTATCAATACAAAATCTAGTCCATTCCGTTAAGCAGGGCATGCTTCGTATTTCCGCTATTGTATTCTTTCCTTTTCACAAACTATGTTGTGCGAACTACAAATGTGGCAACCTCGCGTTATTGGAATTTTGCAACTTCGGACATCCGATGTCATTGATGTAAGTTTGGCAACATCACGGGTGCAGTTGTTTAAATTGTGTAAAAGTAAATAACTTCTTATTTAAAAAATCACGGGTTTTTCTACTCTTTAAAATTAATCTCGGAATTTGACGAATATCCATTTTATTCCTTTATGAAATCAGTGTAAGTACATGAATAACTGTACCCAATTCCGACCTCTGGTTATGAGACATACATATATTAATCATACATAGATTATTATCTATGTTTTGTTTTATTAAAATATATACAAATATTCATGACTATTAAAGTGAAAGCACAAAATGTTGAATGTTAAACTAACTGCTTAATAACTTGGTATTTTCTTTTAGTGTTGATAAATCTCGCACGATGGACGTTACGGTAGGAGTTCCGGCGCACCCAGCAAAAGAAAAGCCACCAATCAATATTGTTGGCGATGTTGCAGGTCGAATAGCTATCATGGTGGTAAGTTACATAATAGCCACACAGTTCAGTTTTGATGTTATGTAAAAACAACAAAAATAAACTTTACACAAACTGAAAATCTATGTAGGGGGTTAATAATCTATTCTACCTGATTTCAGCTATAGCCTAAATGTCAGCAATAATAATCAGTGTTTTTTATCTGTTAGGATGATATGATAGACGATGTTCATTCGTTTGTCGCGGCCGCCGAAGTTCTTAAGGACTGTGGAGCTTACAAAATTTATATACTGGCGACACATGGGCTGTTGTCGTCCGATGCACCTCGCCTTATCGAAGATTCACCTATCGACGAGGTTGTGGTCACTAACACGGTGCCTCATGAGCTGCAAAAAATGCAGTGCAACAAGATCAAAACTATCGACATATCTGTGCTTCTAAGTGAAGCCATTCGGAGGATCCACAACAAAGAATCCATGTCATATCTCTTCAAAAACGTTACGCTTGAAGACTAGGTTAAAGTTAATTACGTTCACTTATGTATTATTTTCGAGTATTATCTTAAATATATTATTAATTATATGAATGCTTCCTAAATTAACAATATTATAATATTTCATTTGAGGACACATACTATTAACATGTACAAAAATGTGAATTAATTGGAATTCTTATTTATGGTATTGTTTCTGAAAGAACTTGACTCGAATATTATTGTTTCATTAAACTTAATTTCTAACGAATTAGCAGAGCTTATTATCTATTATTTCAAACAAGTCATGATATAATTAATTACTTATACCAAATTAGTTTCATGCACAAATATTCTGAAAGTATAAAGTATTATTTTTTAATTCCCATGGTTATTGTATGAATATTACATAGCAAGCAGATTTTATATATGAGCTCAGTATGGATTGCCTCATTTAAGCTGGCTTTTCAATATAACATAAAAAATATGTAATAATATTACTAGTTTTCAGACTTGTTATTGTTTAGGTCCCGCCTTTAACCGAATTGCTAAAAGATGTATCCCAAGGTAATTTTAGTATTTAATATGTATTTCATATATATATGCTACAATGAAAAGCTAGCTTATGACTTCAATTTCCAAATAAACATGTCATTTGTCGATTTTAGCATGTTTGGTCAATATCATATCAAACTGACAGTGATGTTATAAAAATACTAAATAGTCAAAATACTTTTTAAATTGCCCATATAACTAAGACTCAGAGAAAAATATAAATTTCAATTATTATTTTATTTATAATTTAACAACACCATAGCTTTTATGCTATGTTAACTTTATGTGCAAGTTTCGGTTTGATAGGGTATTGACAGAATATCTAATTTATGACTATTATTGGAAGAAGTAATATTTACCAAAGTAGAACTATTGTCCAATATTATAACGACAGTTAAGTAGTATGTGTCTTTATAACTATGGCTATTCTTATTATTCATTAAAATTACATTTTTTATAGGTAATAAATGATTTATGAAGTATTCAGTAATTCTTATGTTTAGTTTGTTTGTAAAGTATAAGTCGTAAAATAACTTTTTAAAGTAATATATAACTAACGGCTCAGGACTGCTAAAAAACGTTTATGGGAACAGGTTATGCATTTAACTAAAATTGGTATTTTCATTATGTTATAATACTGATTTTGCAATTGTTTGTTATTAGCTGTCAAAATGCATTATATGCATAACAGCAACTAACAACTATTAAGAATTAGAATATTTTTTGTAAAAGAGCCTATATATGTATAACCTGTGGTTGTGGTATGGGACTCTAGCATCAGTGAGCATGTCTACTATTCGAAAGAGATATATTTTGCTTTTTGTCTCGAGGTCATAATTACATTTTTCACAAATCAAGTGTACTTTGAAATAAATGAGAAATTAAGTGACATTAGTTATTTATGCAACTGTGGCAATGTATGTAACTATGGGTATTAAAACACGAAAACACGAACCTAATTATAACAGTTGCATACAAGGCTTAATCATGATGTGAATCCTCTATAAAAGATTTCCAATATTCGAGTGAAAAAATGGCGGGAAATAACACGTTAAGACGAGAATCCGAAATTACGAATTAGTCTACAATTTATTGTTCTTTAAATTGAAAATTTCATTGCATGAAAATGTTCTTTTTTTGAAATTCATAATAACACGCGTTTGGATGATATAATGATCATAATATCATTGAGTGTTTTAATGTTGGCAATAAGCTAATTGTTATAGGTTCTTTTATAGAGCATTAATAGCATGATAGTAGATAAATTAAATTAAAACATACTAAAAGTTTTCTGGCAATGGACTGGAGAGGCCTATGTCCAGCAGTGGACGGCGATAGGCTGAGATGATGAAAAGTTTTCTGGGCCTATTCATATATGGTGTTATGTTTGCTAGCCACACTTCATTCAGTATTTTAATTCTCACTTTAATGAAAATGTCACAGATTACCTAGACACAGCAACGCATCAGAGTATATACCTTATATCGCTCTTAATACTGGCGGTTTTCGCAGTACAAATATCAAGTTTAACGTGTTACTGACTGTATTTTTATTAATTACATACACCATATGTATATATTACTGCCAAGTTTGCTTATTTACGCTATGTATTACAACACAAAACATTGCTGTATGTATGGAATATCTGAGTTAAAGCATCTAGAATTACGAAAAAAAAATTAGTCATCATAATTTAAACTAATCTTGGGATAATAGCGCCATCTGTATTCTTTATTAAATTGGTTGTCAGAAAACCGCTCATTGAATATAATAAGGATCTGTGGGCAGTGATCATTTATTGATTACTAGATTTGTCGAGACTAAATGCAAATATATCTCTTACAGAAATTTAAAAGGCCCTGCTTCGTAATTTTCCTTTATATTGAAGTACTTTTATAACACGTGAAGTGAAAAATTTTTTTAATGTGCGCAGGGATAAATATTACATATGTAAACAATTCTTTAATTTTTGTGTTTTATAAAGGTTAATTTTGCCTTTATTAGTTCCATTGTAACATACTGGGAACAAATCAACCATTTGTATTTTTTTTTATGAAATATCAATAATAGTTTTATAAAGTTAAAACATTCCGCACTAAATTGCTGCTATGTCTGTTGTGAACATGCGGAGTGAATAATTATTGCTTCAAAGTTTATGGCTTCCATATAAGCCTTTTGTGGTGGGGAATATTAGTCAATTTTTATAGGCAAATAACTATTAATATCCCATGAAAAAATATAGTACAATTCTAAAAATGTAATGTGTAACCCCCATATTTAGTTGATTTTGATAATATTATATTAGAATAATTCAAATTTAGCTGTATTTTATAATTTCATATTGTTGTCTAAACTCCGATAAATATGTGAGTCACTGTTTTTATTGTAAAGAGAGTATTTTAATATCAATTTCATTATTATAAATTGTCCAAAGCTTTTGTGAATAAAAGGTATTGTATATAAACTTTAGACAAATATTTACACATAGAACTTTATGTATAGTGTAGTAAGTTCTAAATGATGCGATTACTCTAAATAAATCGTTTTGTGGCAATAAAGATTATGTTTTGGAACTCAGCTTTTAGATAACAACTAAAATTACTTTTGTCCCTTAATAAAAAGTAGGTAATGACATTAGAATGATAATGACATTAGATGACATATCCTTAGAATGAATTACTTACCTGAATAACTACCTAATCTAACACCACAGAAACAGACAAAATATTTAATATGTTTCTGTGTGTCGCGCCAGATTTTCAATATGATGACTACTTAGTATTTTTAGTGATGATAGATGTGCGGTGTGACACATATACGCCTAAAAGAACAGTTGCAGTGTTGTGACAGTAAAACTAGATTGCTACAGGTCACAAAGACCTAGAATACTTGACTATTTTTGTCTGTATAAATATACAAGAAAAATTCATATGGTCCAAATAAGAAGAGTGCCAAAATGATCAGGGTTACCATTATCGCAAGTGGCAGTGTTACTAATTTAATGAATTTAAAAAGGCTAGTGTGTATTATTCTGTATCTATTCCTATTATGAAAAGGTAGAAAAATGTAGAGTTACAGACTTCTGCGATTTTGACGCCGCAGTTATCATTAGCTTAAACATTATCTACATTTATAAAAGATGCTACATGTTTGATGGTAATCTTTCATTTGCATATTGAAAAAAAATATATAAAGGGTGACAAACGAAAAATTGTTATGGAACGGATAGACATTGATTTTACGCGTCTCTTCCTTCCGTAGTGAATAGAAAATATGAAAAACATGAGAAATAATTATATTTAGAAACTACATATCAGTTTGGCTGTATGAGCATTTCATTGCTTTCTTTAATACATTCTAGAGTGATAAAATATACAAAAAATGTAATTATCTCAATTATCAATGTCATAATGAAGAAAAAATTGAAGAATTAGCTGTATGGGCATCGTTCCCTTTGCCTTTCCAGAATGGGAAAATTAACCAAAAAAAAAATATCAATGTCATAAGCACAATTTCAAAACAGTAGTTTGTACTGAAGTTAATTTGTACTTTCTATTTCATAATATTGGATAAAGTTTTAATAAATACTTAATAATACATGCTATGCTTCAGGCATTGTGCTATTATATTGAGACGGAACTAGACAATACGATTTATTAATAAGTTATAGGTTATACTACGAACTTCTTGTTTTCTTATTATCCAATCAATAGACAATGAAATTATTTAAAAGATATTTCTCTTATTCCAAATTTTATTGGTTTTCCTCATCCATGCGTAACTACGCCACCAAAAACATCCTAAGACTGAGTGAACGTGGAATGTATCATGATATATTTCCTAATTCTGCAGCGTAAGCTAATCCTTGTGTATCATTATTTATAGTATTACAATATTTCCCTACTCATTTCACAAATACAATACATATTTTGATTCTTAACTTCAGGAATGAAGTGACCAATTTGGTGTGCAAGTCGCCACAGTGTGTGTATGCCGGTTTCGATCCTACAGCTAATAGCTTACATGTTGGTAATCTGTTAGTTATAATAAACTTGTTACACTGGCAGAGAGGTGGACACAATGTAATTGCTTTGGTAAGTTTCTAAAGTTTTCTGTAACTTAACAAATATATAGGTATGAACCACCATATCCTTTTTCATTCAGTTCTCCAAGCCAATGATGATCAATAAAATTTCAGATAGGTGGAGCAACAGGTCATATTGGAGATCCTAGTGGTAAAACTATGGATAGAGTAGCTTTACAAACAGAAATTATACAACAAAATGTGAAGGCTTTAGCAAAAAATTTGGAAACAGTATTCCAAAACCACAAGGATTATATATGGGATAAAGAAGAAGAGAAACTGAAACCAATTAGGTAAACAAGATAGAACTATTGTAGTTATGTATTTTCAGATATGAATTATGTACAAAGAAGTTTAATATAGGGTTATATAGACTGATATTGGTAATATTTTAGGATAGTCAATAATGAATCCTGGTATCGAAATATCAACTCAATTGAATTTGTTAGTGAAATTGGTCGAAACTTTCGAATGGGTACAATGTTGCTCAAACAGAGTGTGCAATCTAGAATAAATTCTAATGTTGGAATGAGTTTTACTGAATTTGCATATCAGATATTTCAGTCATATGATTGGTTACATTTATTGAGAGAGCATAATTGCAGATTTCAGGTAAAGTAAAAGTTCATAATATTTATTGTTAAAAATGTGTTATATTTGATTAATTTTGTTTTTAATTAGCTAGGAGGCAGTGATCAAATGGGAAATATTAGTGCAGGCCATGAATTAATTAGCCGAACTGAGAAAATCGATGTATATGGTGAGTGTACACATGCAAACAAATTAATTTGACAGATATTGGTCTACAAATAAATCTATATTATTATAAATTAATTACATATTTTTTGTTTTCTATATAATATTCTTCAAGTTTGAGCAGTCCAAAGTCCACTACAATAATATTTTAGCTCTAAATATATATAATATTTTTAATTTTACTAATAATGTAGAATAATTAATGATAACAAGACAAATTAAAATACTCTACTATCCCTGTGTTGCAATACATTTGGATCAGGCTCTACCTATATTAATACTGCTACTAAAACTAATCACTGCTGATTTTGTTGTAGGTAATTTTTGAAGTGCTATAATGGAAACAGTAATAGTTTCATTTTCTTTAAGGTTTAACCCTGCCCCTTGTGACCACTGAAGAAGGAGACAAGTTTGGAAAGTCAGCTGGTAATGCCATCTGGCTTGATCCTCAAAAAACTAGTCCATATAATTTGTACCAGTTCTTCATCAGAACAAAAGATTCGGATGTAGAAAGGTTATTAAAACTTTTCACATTCTACAGTTTAGGAGAAATAAAAGACATAATGTTTAAACACAAAGAGCACCCAGATCAAAGGTATCCTCAGATGTGTTTGGCAGAACAAATAACAACATTAGTGCATGGAAGTAAGTATTATCCCAAATATATTTCTCCATGTTAAGATTCTTCAGGGATGAATTCAGATTTAACTTGATGTATATATTTTATAATTACAGAGAAAGGATTACAACAAGCGTTGACTGCCACTGAAGCAATTTATAGCAAAGATGTAAAGTCTCTCATAAAACTTACTTCTGATCAATTGGAAGATGTATTTAATAATGCAACAATAGTCAGGCTTTTGTTATCACCGGGAATCACAGTGTTAGACCTTGGAATGAAAGCCAAATGTTTTCCTACTGAAAGTGAGGGGATTTAGGCATATAGTAGTATTATCTATATTACCCTTTGCAAATAGGTCTGATCTATTTTTGTTTTAGGTGATGCAATGCGAATTATTCAAGCGGGAGGATTTTACATAAATCACCAAAGAATTCAAAAATTAGATGAAGTTATTACTCAGTCAGCACATATATTACCAAATTTAACATCATTACTTAGAGTTGGTAAAAGAAACTATTACATTGTGAAATGGCATGTTTAATAAAAGATTAAGCATTCACAGTTGTTATTAATGTATAAAGGGATAGTTGAGTTTGCTTACTTATGAAATAATTAACAGTTATTAACCTGGCATGGCACGGTAATCTGACCTTATTTTTAACTCAAAATGGGTTTATTTTTAAATTTCAGTTTCGGTGTACAAATTCAGCTGGTTAGCATTGATAATTATTAATTTTCTTAATAAAGTGTAGTTTATAAAATCTTTTACGAGAAGTCTTAATACATGCGTGTGGCAAGCCTAAATAACCAATATAAATGTCAAATAACCCCTCCACCCCGTTACTAGATAACTGATACCCGTTACAAGATAACGAACACGGGCGTGGAACAGTCACCGTCCGTTAAGACGCATATCGCGTCTGACGACCTCCGAATTTGTAATTTTGGCAAAACGGTACTATTTTACTTTGCGCAGTTTGTCTGGGCACAACGGCGCAAGTTATCAAGACAAGGGCAATCTTGGTGAAAAAGAAACAATGGTAACTTTAGGCATGGCCAAACCTCACTAGATGAATAACTTGAGATTATCTCAGTATATTACACTTGTTTATCCTATGGCATCGTATATACAGATCAAATAAATTTGCAACCATTTGTTAATATTTCTTTTTATGCATTTCTTATTTCGCCCCATAAACACAAACTTTCAGTAAGGAAGCATATTATTTCAATTTTACACTTTAAACATGTAATAAACATTTACATTTCCCAACAGATTGCAAACGTTTTTTGATGTTTTTAAATTCAGAATCCAAGTGAGATTTGATATCATATCAAGTGATAACTCGCCTTGTGACTTGTGAACCAATGGCGTAGCATCTTTGACATTCAAAAGTGATTGTAAAATCCTATTTGAAGAATAAATTTTTACTCTGTTTTCACCCCGGGGATTACTTTCTGTAACCTGAAAAATGTAGTCAAATGTGCCACTCTCATGGCACGAGGTGCTGGCGAAGTCTACAAAGATATTTACTATTTTGATAAGAACCATTTTGTAACCTGGTTTGATCAGGAGGTTGGAAATATTAATAGAGACATATATAATAAACAAATATTTCTTACACTTACACTAAAAATATGCCTCAATAAGCTATCTATTATGGGATCTAGGATAACGGATAGAAATACATCTATACATACAAATAAATAAAATGGGAGTGTCTGTTTGTAATATTAAAATAACCGCTTTCTACTACATGCATATGAATGTATATACGGTACACATAGGTACCAAAATACATATTTTAAAAATTTTTGTCTGTCTGTTTGTTCCGGCTAATCTCTGGAACGGCTGGACCGATTTGGACGGGACTTTCACTGGCAGACAGCTTATGTAATAATGAGTAGCTTAGGTTACTAAAAAAAACTTTTATTTTATTACATTCCACGCGGACGAAGCCGCGGGCACTGCTAGTATATAAATTTGGTAGAAATATATATAACAACCATGACTAAGGTAACAATGCTCGCATTCAGCACGAAATTCAAAATCATTCACCGGTATACCAACAATTCGACTGCGGAGCTCGTTCTGGTTAAATTCTACCTTTATTTATTTATTTATTGCAAAAGATTCACCAACAACATTAGCAGTAGTAGACATTATGAAATTTAAATGTTATATTTTTACAGGTAAATACAGCTTTCATATAATGCATTTTGAGATGAAACTACATTAATTAATAAATTAGGTTATCAAATAATAGCTTATAAATACCAATAGACACTAAATATCAGTCGTTTACACGCGGGCTTAGGCAGATGAAAGATATCAATACTGCAGTCATCCAATTCATTATATGTATGCATACAATGGTATAGAGGGGAACACTTACCAAGATTTGATTTACAGCGAGGCAGTCTGAAGCTGTTAGATATTGGAAGCCTAGGGACATGATAGGGTACAAATACGTTATAGCCTGGTGAAGAAGATCAGGACATTCCAATTTACCATGCACAATTTTATGTAAAGTTAATAAGTCTAAAAGTTTACGCCTACTTTTTAAGGAAGTTAACTTAAAATGTGAAAGGCGCGTGCTGTGTATCGACATCGGGTCGCGGCTCGAGAACGGGGGAACGGCTCGCTCCACCAGAAGTGGAGGGAGTCCGTGCCCGGGTGCAGAGGGAGGCTCTGCACCAGTGGGGTGAGGCACTCGCCTACCCAGCTGCCGGCCACCGGACGATTGAAGCCATTCGTCCGGTGTTGGAGGAGTGGGTTGGGCGCCGGCAGGGCAGCCTCTCATTCCGCATGGTGCAGGTACTGACCGGACACGGGTGCTTCGGTCACTACCTGCACAAGGTCGCACGTCGGGAGACAACGCCGCGGTGTCATCACTGCGGCGCTCCCGACGACACGTCCGAGCACACACTGGCAGTGTGCTCGGCGTGGGAAGAGCAGCGCAGCGAGCTCATCGCTGCGCTGGGAAGCGGCGACCTCTCGCTGCCGAGCGTGGTCGTGACCATGCTCCGCAGCGAGGCGGAATGGGAGGCTGTCGCCTCCTTCTGCGAGAGCGTCATCTCGAAGAAGGAGGGAGCGGGAGGAGGACGTCGAGGCCGCTCCCCTCCGCCGCAGACGGATTGGTAGGCGAAGGCGGGCACACGCAAGCGCGGTGTTGCCCGTCTAATGACCCTACCGGGAGGCCGCGTGCGCGCCTGGCTACGCGCGCACGCCAAGGTGTGGGTCTCTCTGTCTGGGGGACTGTCCAGGGGTTCTCGGACAGTCCCTCCTTTGGCGGTGGCTTGACCATTCTGCTGGTCGAGCCGGTCCCGGGACACATGGCGGTCGAATCGCGAAAGCGTACCCCGCCATGTGCCCTGCATGGGCCCAGAGAACCTGGGGGTTTTTAGTGGGTAGGCCGGCACTCTGCCGGAGAGCCCCACACACGGCCGCGCCTAGCCAGCGCGGCGTCAAGGTGAATAAGGAGCATTTTCCCCCCTAAAAAAAAAAAAAAAAAAAAATGTGAAAGGCGCGTAGCATAATCAGAGCCACGTGGACAATCTCAACTACGATGCGCCAGATAACGGGTAATTTTTTTTTTGAATACGTTCAATCCTATCAGACTGAACATTATAGAAGGGATTCCATACACTTGAAGCGTACTCAAGGTGACTACGAACAAGAGCATTAAATAATATTATAAGAGTCTGAATGTTCTTGAAATTTTTACCGGCTCGTTTTGTCAATATGATTAATAAAATTAAGCTTACTGTCACATAATACACCAAGATCACGAATAGTAGATAGTTCTGTTAGTTTCTGGCTAGATATATTGCATGAAGAATTAAAGGGTTTTCTTTTCCTAGTTCATTTAATATATGAACATTTTTTTTGGATTGAGTATCATTTTATTCGCCGCACACCATTCATGAATACCATCTATATCCTTTTGTAATAGGGAAATGTAGTTTTCATTATTTATAGATTTATATAATTGTAAGTCATCATCGAAATCAGATAATTTACTATAATTTATCGAATCTGATATATCGTTTATGAATACTAAAAAAGAGAATGGGTCCAAGATGAGAACCCTGAGGTACACCCGAAATAGAAATATTGTCATTTGACTTAAACCCATGAACTACCACACTAAGATTTCGCTCCCTTAGGTATGAACTTAACCAACGTAAGAGATCTCCGTGGATTCCATATGCTTTTAGTTTCGCTAAGAGAATACCATGGTCGACCGTATCGAAGGCGCTAGAAAAATCTGTAAATATAGAATCCACCTGCATTTGATTATCAACAAAATCTATTAAGTCGGTTACATAAGCCATTAAGTTACCGGCTGTAGATTTGCCCTCAAGAAAGCCATGTTGAGCCTCAACTATAACATTCCTGAGGTAATTTGTTAATACAGGCCAAACCGTCGCTTCAAATATCTTTGAAAACTGACTTAGAATTGACACAGACTGATAATTCTTAATATCATCTCTTTTACCTTTTTCAAAAATAAGAATAACATTAGAACGTTTCCATTCAGAGGGAAATGTGGCCGTACCGAAAGATTTTTCAAATATAAGCTTCAAAAGAAGTGTCAAAAACTTTGATGTCTTTTTAATAAACAATGCCGGAATGCCGTCGGGGCCAGCCCCTTTGCTAGCATCTATAGATTTAATAACCTTGTTAATTTGACGTTCAGTAAATACAACGTTGTTAAGCGTATTTTGTGGATATCTATCGTTTAGAACCGGGGTTTCGGAATTGCCTGGTTGTGAAAAACTCGAAGAGAAATGCGCGGCAAAAAGGTTGCATATACCTTTACCATTGGATGTTTCAGTGGCATTTAAGTACATGTGATTCAGGAATCATAGACGAAGAACCTCTGTTTATTGACGAATGACCAGAACTTTTTAGCAATATGCTTTATTGAGGACTCTACACCGGCAACATAATCACGATAACATGCTGACATCAAATTCAAATTCAAATTCATTCAAATCATTTATTCAGTCTGGGCTGTTACAAGCACTTGTGAATGTCGAAAAGCTACGCCATCGGTTCGCAAATCTACGGCGGGAGACCTTGTACTGAGAAGAACCGGCAAGAAACTCAGCAAGGGCTGTTTTTTTTCCCTGTATTAAATAGATACAGAGTCGTCAATTTGGAAAATGACTTCAATATTGATAATTCATGAAGTCACTTTCCATTACATAGTATAATTAATAAAAAAATATTTAGAAAACATGCCTATATTAGGAATGCCGTGTCATACAGTTTTAAAAGAATATATTAAAGTTAAATTAAAATTATAATAAATATATACGAGTAGTACCCAGTATAGCAAAGAGCAGACTCATCTCCGCTGGCAGCACCCGTTCACGAGCATGACGCATGAACCAGCCATCGCTTCGCTCAACCATGTTTTAGGGAACGTAACGACCCGCCTCACACGACACTGCCGAAGAGATTTTAATGAGAGTATGACTACCCTTAAGCCACAGAAGGATACAAATTACCAAAAACAGGTACCCGTGTAAATTAGCACAACTAAAAAAAAAAAAAATCAACCGCAGGACACGCGCATACAATCATTTAAAAACTAGCAATAATGTATTATACAAGTAACAAAAGGTTATTATAATAGGTACAGTTAAATATACATGTTATTATGTTACACAGTTACCTAAGAATTTATTAACAATTTGTTTATTTCAACGAGCGAGGTTTTTTTAGTCCCAGACACTTCGATCATCCAAGTAATCCTGGACTCGATAATATCCTTTGCTCATCAAAGTTTTTTTTACTCGAGTTTTAAGTTTATTAAAAGGTAGATTAACAATACTGTGTGGTAACTTGTTATAAAAAGTTATACATTTCCCCAAGAATGAGTTTTGTGTTTTACGTAATCTAAAATTTGGAACAGCAAGCTTATTTTTATTTCTTGTATTTAATTTATGAACATCGCTATTCTTAATGAAATTATTGTAATATTTGTACATAGATTATATTTTCATAGATGTACTGCCCCGCCAATGTTAAAATGTTAATTTCTTTAAACTTATCCCTAAGGGAATCCCTTGGTCTTAAATTATATATAGCTCTAATTGCTCTTTTCTGTAGTATAAAAATACTTTCAATGGTGGCAGCTGATCCCCATAACAAAATGCCATAAGACATTACACTATGAAAATAACTAAAGTAAACTAACCTTGCTGTTTCAACATCAGCTAGAAGCCTTATTTTTTTAACAGCATACGCAGCTGAGCTAAGTCTGCTTGACAGAGCATCAATATGGGTATACCATTGTAATCTGGAATCTAAGTGTATGCCTAAAAACTTAGTACTCTCAACAAGAGATACCACTTCACCATTAATATTTAAGGGTGTATTAACCTGCCTTACATTTGGTATAGAAAACTTAACAAATTTGGTTTTTCTCGAATTTAATGAAAGATTATTTAATGTAAACCATTGTAGAACTTTTGATAGAGCACTATTTACCTCGTCCGAACAATTGCTGCCTCTGTCAACTTTAAAAACAAGAGAAGTATCATCGGCAAATAGCACTGTTTCACATAAAGTGCTTGTATAGTAAGGAAGGTCGTTAATATATATTAAAAATAGTAAAGGACCTAATATTGATCCCTGAGGCACGCCCATAACTAGTGAAGTTCCAGCAGATTCAGTTTTATTAATAACAACTTTTTGTATTCGATCCGACAAGTATGACTTAATAAGGCCGAGTGATTTGATAGAGACACCATAATGCCCTAATTTCCTCATTAATGTGTCGTGACTTACGCAATCAAATGCTTTAGAAAGGTCACAGAAAATACCTATTGCGTCTTGTCTGCCCTCCCAAGCATCAAAAATGTGTTTTAAAAGTGAAATTCCAGCGTCTGTAGTGGATTTACCCTTGGTAAAACCATATTGGTTGCAATGAAATAACTTGTTAAGGGTAAAATAAGATGATAGCTGATTATAAATAATCTTTTCAAAGATTTTGCTCAAGGCTGGTAATATAGAAATGGGTCTAAAATTAGTAGGGTCACTCTTATCGCCAGACTTGTAAAGTGGAATTAATTTACTATTTTTCATAAGATTTGGAAAGACCCCCTCATCAATGCATTTATTGAAAATTAGGGCTAGGTGAGGCGCAATTTCAGAGATAATTGGTTTAATAATATTAGTTGAGATACCCCACAGATCCTCTGTTTTCTTATTATTAAGTGATTTAAAAGTTTTGAGGATAAATTCAGCATCAATATGTCTAAAATGAAAAGATTCCTTAATCTTGTTTACATTTGATTCAAGGAGGGCGACCGCACCGTTTGAACATGATCCGAGGCTACAAGTAGTATCTATAGGTATTTGTGGAAAAATTTCAAATTCGGAGGCTACTTCGTTATCAGATTGAATTAACTTATCCTTAACCTTTAGCGAATAAGTATGTTCGTTTTGTTTTATTTTCCCTGTTTCATGGTTTATTACTTTCCAAACAGTTTTTACTTTATCTTTTGAAACATTAATTTTATTGGCAATAAAAAGTTTTTTAGCTGTAACACAGACTTTTTTAAATATTTTAGAGTAATTTCTTACATACTCAATAAATTCAGGGTCCCTAGAATTAGATTTTAGGGCATATAGCTCATATAATTTTCTCCTACTTTTGTAAATACCTGGTGTAGCCCAGTCACTGAATTTCTTTTTACTCGTGTAAATCTTAATGGACTTTTGTTTAAATATTTTACTAGATTCACTTTTGATAACATTAAAGACGCTGTTATATAAACTATTTGGGTTACTATCATCTAATGGTAAAGAATAAATTCTATCATTAACATTATTTTTAAATTTTTCAACACCGTGTTTTGTAATAGGCCTACAAGTAACCTCAAGGACCAATGGTGCATGATGGTGCTCAATAGTCACAAATTGTCCACTATGGTCAGAATTAATGAAATTAACTATGGATTTTTTAGTAACATCACTGTTGCAAAAAATATTATCTATACAAGTGGCTGATGTAGGTGTTACTCTAGTAGGTTCATCAAAGACATTAACTAAATTGAATGATTTAAATAGATTTAAATATCTGCTAGACAGCTGTGACATGTCTAATATATTTATATTAAAGTCTCCACAAACAATTACTTTTTTATTTTTCTTACAAATAATTCTCAGTATTTCCTCCATAACAGACTCAAACTCTTGGTAGTTCCCTGAGGGGGGCCGGTAAACACAGATAATAATTATTTTTTCAAGTTCCACACATGATAATTCTATTGTTCGTTCAATGGAATAAGATGCCAAGTCTTTACGTTCCTTACATTTTAGGGAATTATGTAAAATTATCAAAGATCCACCTCTAATAGCTGTATTTCTGGTAAATGAACTCACAACTCTGTAATTATCAAAATTTATCATAGGTAACTGAGAGCTATTTAACCAATGCTCTGTAACACATAATATGTCAATGCTTTCATAATTAAGAAATAAACTAATTTCTAAATCTTTGCCAGACAAGCCCTGTATATTCTGATGAACAAAATTTAAGCAATTGGACCTATCTTTTGTCTTTGGATAGCAAGATGTTTTATCTTTTGTCTCATTTGTTAATTTAAACAATTGATATTATTAGTTATATTTGGAACAAATTCCAAAGACGTTCTTAATCTAATTTTATTGTCCTGCTCAATAGAAGCAGATGTACTAGCCAAAGTTTTGGCTATATGTGTAAAATAATATAATAGCGATAAAGCTATTTGTCTCTTATAATAAGAAGTAAGATAATATTTATCTTTTGTCATATACAATTTAGATATTAATTTATTAATATCAATTAAATGTATTTTTTTATAGTTGTACTGAGACATCGTACTCAATGTTGAATTCAACTTATATCTAATATTATTCTCTTCATAAGACAGGCTTTTACTATAAGGTAATGTAAACATTACTATTTTATTTACATTAAGACAACATAATGTGTCATAGTAAGAAACCAAGTCCTTTTTATTTAAATTTCCTCTATTACCAACTAGAATTATTAAATTGACACGACGATTGCAGATTTTGAGTTCTAAACCATCCCTAGGATTCCTGTAAGTTTTCTATTTCAGACGGATTCTTTCCTGTTCGTTAATTATTTTTATCAAACTGCGAGTAAGCCATATTGGATGTTTATTGCTGCGTCAGTGTGATTTGGGTACAGTTTCATCAATAACAGAACGAATGACATTATAAAACTTGGAGACCGCAACATTGACGTCTCACTCAATTTTAAATTAACCTTCTCATAATCTGTTCTTTTAAAACTGTGAGTAGCAAAAGTTTTGCCTTTTAAAACACTCTGACAAGGTACATCAATTAATAATTCTATAGCAGGGTGATGTTGGTCGAGTTTACCAATCGGACACTGACATTCTGTTACACTTATACTATGAATATTACACAAGATCAGATCAAGAACTCTGTTATTGTAATTTTTTATACAGTTAAACTGAACTTAATCATTAAGAGATAGAAAGTCAACCAGATGATAACCCAAGCTAGAAGAATAATTTGAAGGAATCATTTTTGTACCATCGGTGTCACAAGACCAATTTATAAAGCCCAAATTAAAATCGCCTACAATCGTCGTATTACAGGGACACGATTGCATAACAACATTACAGTTTTCAAGATACTCTTCCAACACGCTCACTGATACAGGTGGAGGCAAGTAGATTGCACAAAATAGAAATTCAATATTTTTTCCATTTACTATCATCTTAACGGAAACCCACAAGTCCTCAGCATTACTCTCAAAATTATCTATTCTTCTAGATTTTAATGTTTTTAAGACCCGCTAAACAACTAATATTTCGGTCACGTCTATATACTTGGTAATTAGTACCAAAAAGCTCATTGTTATGTATTCTGTCATCCAACCATGTCTCAGTTTCTACAATAATGTCATAACTATTAGCTAAACTGGCCAAACGTATGTCAGTGGTTTTGGTTTTCATACCCCTAAAATTTTGGTAATACACATTGAATGTATGTTTTTATCGACAGGACAGGAGACAATTTTTTTGAGAAGAGAAGAGAAAAAAAAAAAGATAAAGAATCATAACACTTAATTAATTTTGGTGGAGCTTGGTCATCCTTGCGAACAAATATTCTGCCATTACGTATCCAAACAAATCTATAAGCTTTTTCCCGCGCTATTTTTCTAGTGCTTGCATGAGAGCTTTATTATAATGGCGACAGATGTTCCGACACATAAACAATATTTCAAATAAAATTTTAATATTTGTTTCACGATAGTGTTGCTCAATTAAGTTAAGCCTGTTTGTGAAATCATTCAATTTGAGACAGAGATGAGTTTACTTTTCCTAATGAGCTTATCTTTTCCTGAGAGGTTTTCAAATTCAGACTTCATGCGATCATATTCGGCACTGAGATATTCTACACAATTCTGTAATTCTCGTACGGCAGTCAGTTCCTTTTTTATTTCGTTAAACTCCTTCATGAAATACATTTGAACCATCGATTCCACAGACTCAGCAACAGAGCGCTGTATCTCATTCCGAATTGTAGCAAGACTTCGTCGTTAGGTAAGCTAAGACAAGGCGAAGTTGGTGACTGCAAGGACGGGTTGCTGGTTGCAGGTTTTCTTATAGTTATATTATTTTCATCAGATGCTTTCTCAGGCGAATTTTGCTTAGCTGACATACGGCACCCTTGTACCGGGGTATTAGTGTTGTCGACTTTCCTTTGTTTACTTTTACAGGCCGGAAACTGCAAATTATCTTTTTTTTCTTTAGTAATATGCGAAAACATTTTATAAGTGTAATTGACGCATTCAATGTCATATACGGCATTGCATAAACAACAAGCCAATAATTATTTGTTTGTTATCTTTTTAGTGCAACCCGCACACAAAACTGTCTTATTAGGAGCCATTCTTACAATTTATTTGCCAAGCGAAATAGCACTTTAAATAATATCCAATCAGCCAGGCGACGAGGGAATCAGTGACTTTCACTTCCGCCAGTCGGGAGAAAAAGAGCGTAAGCGCCGTGCAGAACGCGTTACTTACGCGTTACTCTGAGACACTTTGCTAGTCGAACAAGCCAGTTGATGTATAAAGCGTTACACTGTTTGTCTGATTAATTGTCTCCCCCTATTCGGCAGCCTTCTGCTCAGCCACAAATAGGTTCTCAGTCAACACAGGCCGGTCCCACTTTGGAGAACCGCGCCTCTTCTAGCGCTTATGCCCTCCCCATGGGGCAGCGCTAACCGTACCTCTCCTAAGGTGCGGCTCCCGTCAATATAAGCCAGTAGGGTCACTAGGACCAAAGGCTTAGGCTGAGTTTAGTCGGTAGGTCTGGTGGGTCGAGCCGCCTCGATTCACCAGGAGTCCGACATAATCAACGCATCCCTGCTTGCCTGTTGCGTTGGTATCCATGACGGATTCTCAGCCTCCTCCCCTGAGGAAAAAAAATCTGATTAATCACAATCAAATTTTAACAATAAACAGTATATTTTTACAGTTTCTTGTTGTCACTTGTATTATTTTAAAATAAGGCACATGAAACAACAAATCAAACTAAAATGCACATTTACTCGTAAATATAAACCATTTGCACTTTATAACCGGACTGCGTTCTATCTCCGACGATGAATGAATAATGTTATAATGAATATGAATAATATTAACCTTAATTACTTTAGTTGTCTATTATTCATTAAATAACGAGCCGCCATCTTTGAACTGAAATAACGCTTATTATACGGTTTCATTCTCTCGATGGTCCTATAGTAAGAGAACAAATGATATTTATATATAGAAAGTCGACTACGTACATTTAGCTGTACTCTGGTACAAAGTGGGCGGTATAAGAACGATTTTTTCTTTTTTTTTTTTTTTATAGCATAGGGCAGCAAACGAGCAAACGGATCACCTGATGGTAAGCGATAACCGTTGCCCATGGACACCCGCAACACCAGAGGAGTCACAGATTTTCCCGTCAATACCACCAACACCCGTCAATACCACCAACTCCGTCAATACCACCAACCCCCGTCAATACCACCAACTGTGAGCCTGTCACAAGGCAACACTAATCAATACCGGCAGAGGATTCGTAGACCGCGACATGTCCTTAGCGACACTCCCAACCAACTCACGCAGGAACTTCTAGACCTGCAAGCGGCGGTGTCTGAGCCGTCGCTCCCCTTTGTCAACCCCTAAACGGCAGCCTTCTGCTTAGCCTGAATAGGTCCTTATCAATACTGGCCGGTCCCACTCTGGAGATCCGTGCCTTCTTCTAGCGCATATACCCTCACCATGGGGTAGCGCTAACCGTGCCTCTCCTGAGGTGCGGCCCTCTCGTCAATAAAGCCAGTAGGGTCAATAGGACCAAAGGCTAGGCTGAGTTTAGTCGGTAGGTCTGTGTAGTCGAGCCGTCTCGACAGTACCAGGAGTCCGACATAATCAACGCATCCCTGCTTGCCTGTTGCGTTGGTATCCATGATGGATTCTCAGCCTCCTCTCCTGAGGAAAAAAAAAAAAAAAAAAAAAAGGAGTCACAGATGCGTTGCCGGCCTTTTAAAAGGGAATAGGGGGAATAAGGGGAATAGAGGGGAATAAGGGGGGATGGGCCTCCGGTACCCTCACTCACTCGGCGAAACACAGCGCAAGCGCTATTTCACGCCGGTTTTCTGTGAGGCCGTGGTATCACTCCGGTCGAGCCGGCCAATTCGTGCCGAAGCATGGCTCTCCCACGATAGATTAAAGAGAATCTTTTACTACCAAACAGTGGACGGCGCGGTGGTTAGCTTAAATCGCGTCGCGTAGTGGAGCGAATATCGCCCTAAGTTGCCCATCAAACAGACTGACACGTTCGGTTGTCTACGCGTGAGTACAACTATTACATTTAATGGAATAAATTATTAAAACTATATTTGTGGGTATAACCATTATATTACTGACAACAGAAGCTGTATACTTGCAGTATAATAATAAAATGCATATCACATAAAACATCATAAATACTACATAACGTACTTAAGCCTAAATGAATTTATTTTTGCATCATACATTTAGACAGCAGCGAGTATTAAACTGCAGTGCTGTTAAGTCAAATATCAAAAATATGGCTACTAATCATACAATATGTTAAGTTTGTGCACTACTCATGGCAACCGATGTCAGCATATGCATGAGGCACCCGTGAGTAAAATGTCTAATATCACAAAAATTACATAATTGCAATAATTTTTATTGTAATATTTTTTTAGAAATTAAATAGCATAATTAACACACTTGAATGCACTTCAAGTTAAATTGACTGTATTGCTCGCCGATATGTCTTTTATTGGTCTAACATACATATAAGTGTACAATAATGATTTTGTTAATAGTTAACAATTGCAAACAGCATATAAATAGTTTGGTAAATCGCGACTTACCTATCACAAATAGATAATAAACTTATATAACTTTAGCTTACAAAAATAATGTCGAAAATTGCAAATCGTCTATCTTACGTTTTAATTTTTTCATGCATCTACCATAGTTCAGGACGTAATGCAGAACTTAAGGCCGTGGTTGAAACACTAGCGTAAATATAAAAATAAGTCATCAGTCTCTTTCGATACTACGCAGTAGTGTGAGGTTCCTCCGGGATGGTAGGGTCGCGGGGGTAGGCGACGGCCCGTCGCCGCCGGGGGGCGGGTCGGGGCTAGAGATCCGTGCTGTCGGGGGGCTGGGGCTGAGGCTGGGGCTGGGGCTGCGGCTGGGGCTGGGGCTGGGGCTGCGGCTGCGGCGCCACCGGCGGCGGCGGCGCGGGCACCATGGGCCGCGGCGGCCGCGCGCGCGGCGACTGGGGCACCTCCGCGATGCTGCCCTCCGACTGCGATAGCTGCCGGCATAACCCCTTCACCTCCTCCAACTCCGCGTCTTTTCCGCCCGAACTATGCGTGCGCTGTACCGTAGCACGCGGGCCTTCGTCCACATCTGGCACATTTGCTGGACCGACCTGTATGACTGTAGGTTGGTGTTTGTCGACCGAGTATATGTGCGTGCGCTCGAGAACTGTCGGCGAAGGCTCTGCGTCGGATCCAGAACCGCGCGGGCCTCTAAAGCTGTGAGGTCGGAGAGTAGCGGGCCTCTCTGGAACTGCGGGCTTGTGTCGCAACTGTACATCCGCCGCGTCGTCTAAGGGTGCGGGCACCATAGTGCGCGGAGCCGCCACGGGCCTCGATGGAGGCTGACTCGACGGTTTGCTTATTTGTCGCGCGCCTAACGACACGGGACCGCTTGCTGTTTCCCCGACTACTTTCATTCGACCGACTACACCAGTCTGAGCCGTAACATTTTTTACAACAAGTGTGTCTACAGCTTTAAGTCCTTCTAGCTTTTCCTTCTCCAGCTCCAAACTCTGCCTCCGCAGATCTACGAGGTTCTCTCGGCTTCCACTCCGCCCCTCATCTTTTATAGCCTTACTCTGTCGATACGTTGATCGGTTGATTGTTTGTACTCCGGATATAACTTTGCCGTTATCCGATATGACGGGTCGTGGAGGTTTAGCTGGTTTCTCGGTGTCCTTGGCCGTTGGTGGAGCTTCCTTGGATGGTGGATCCTTTGCGGGATCTGCTGGGACAGTTTGAATTTGAACTTCAGTCTTTTTACTTTTATCTAGGATAAAATTAGGTGGCACCGGAGCCAATGGCTTATTTTTCCGCCTCATTATCGGTTTTGGACTACCATGTGGTGGACTAGAATGATCAGACAGGGAACTATTGGATTGAGCCTTCTTTATTTCGTTATCTATAAGTATTAAACTAGTATCGTGACTATTACTTCTGGAATGACGCCCGGGTGCTTCAGTATTATTCTTTTTATTCATTCCTTGTGAACTATAATCATACATAGATTTGCTCATGCTACTATAATCTCCATTCGACTGTTCCTGAGTTAAGGCTGCAGTCTGGTTATAGCCCTGGACAAAAGTGGGTGTAAATCCGTATTCACAGTGATCTGGCAGAAGATCTTCTTTGGTAAAAGATATAAAAAAATTGATGTCGTCTTGGAAAAACCAGTCTGCGTGTTTGATGAGCAGCTCTACAACACAGTTTACTACAGTCGTAATGTTCATATCGAAGGTGCTCTCGTCTGCAGCCCACAATAAATTAGGTGCGATAACTATAGCCAGATTAGAAGGAGTCATCTTATTCGTGTTTTGGTTTTGCGTCAATGCCGATAGAAATTTAATAAGGTATCTAAGATTTTGGAAGTTTGCATCAGGTAAAAGATGAATAGCTTCCCAGAGAGCATTAAGTCGAGCTTGTTCGTTAGGCTGCCGCGACGCCGCAATGAAGTTGTCGTAGAGGCGGTATGTTAGTAGAGGCTCTGGCAGTTCACGTAAATAAGATTTTAGGACTGACGCAACTACATGCATGTCTCTGTAGTCGCGGGGTAAAGGCACATTGAACAGACCTGCATCTAGGGAAAGCTTCATTCTTCTTACTTTTGATGAACCTGAAAATAATAGTGTGTGTGATAAGAGATTGATTGTTTCTAACTTTAGTATGCAAGTACAGTTTTAAAGCGGTTATATATACCTAAGTAAATGACTAGATAAATTAAGGTTAATAGTAAATTCATTGTATAAAAGTGTCGTCTATGACTAAAGGAATACAGACCACCGGCAATTCTGAACAGTCCTTCTTCACTGAGCGCCAATTCATATAGCGTGCATACGCACAGCTCTATTGGGAAGGCAATCGTGCGACTTGTCACACGGAGATGCTCCTCCAACGGATATCCGAACACCGGTTTGACGGAACTGTCGTCTAGAACAAAAATAATGGGAAATTACCTACTAGCAATAATTTTACTGACGAGACAAAATGCTATGAAATCTTTAATCATTTCTTCTATGTTCTTATTTGATGCAATACGTGGTTTTTGGCAACATGCGAAATGCTATTTTTATTACTCCTTGGATAGGAGATATTTTTCTCACACCCAGTTCGGTAACGATTCCGATGGGTTTCACAATTTTTTTTTCATCATATTTTTCACAACTTTTTTTTTTTGGACGGACCTATGCTGAAGCATCAGATGGCTATGTTCAGCTTTGCAATGAGTGTGTTTGTGGAAGGCGCACGAACAGAAGATTCGACACCTTGCCTGCTAACCGAAGGCGACCGTTCCGGAGCCGTTAGGGTCGAAACAAGAGAGTCGACGCAACTTGAGCGCGCCGTCTAATGGCTCGAACGCACAAAATCGCCGTGTAGTAGAGGAGTGAACGCATACAATATCTTTATAAATTGTAGCCTATGTATTAACCCAATGTATAAGCTATATTATTGTAAAGTTTCATTAAAATCCATTCAGTAGTTTTTACGTGAAAAAGTAACAAACATTCATCCATATTTACAAACTTTCGCGTTTATTATTACTCGTAGTACATGTTTCCTCGACATGTGTAATGCCAACTATTGCATTACACATGTCGAGGATGTTGAGATGAAACAGAAATTGTTTAAAAGGACTAGCTGTTAGTTAGCAAACTTCGTTTCGTCTTTGTTGTATATTCAGGATTTCTCAGTACACTGGGCTATCTTAGCACCTGTATTTCTAGCTTTACGCGATGTAATGTAAATGACGATTGAGAAGAGATAAGAAATAGGACTTCCTAGTTTGTTGTATGTTCTTCAAAAGGCTCTTCTAATTTCCGAGCAGGTGTAGTCATATTTTTTTTTATCCTTGTCAGTGCATGTGCAAGGTAAATAGCTCCCTGTGTTGTCTTATTTTTTAACGTCAGTAGTCCTATGCTGATGAATATTGAACATAATAATAAATAATAGGAATTCATCAAATAATTATTTCAATACTAAATTCCAACAGAATTTTCAGTTACATAATGAATTAACTAGGCAGGTGCGTCGTATAATTTATCACTAGCGATACATATACAACAATATAGCTAGGTCAGTGTGACTAAACACTAACAATAAAAACACATTTCAATATTTGTAGCAGACAAGTTATTATCAGTGATAATTTTATCTCGTCGTCACTTGGTTCGAAATATATGCAGGAAATTCACGCCAATATTGTTTTTGAACAAATAAACAGTGGTACAAAATAATACTGTGACTAATAATTGCCACTAAATATAATAAATAGTGATATAGGTAGATATTTTAGGTTATTGACTCTCTATAGTAGTTTGCAGTTTGCCAAGAAATTAAACCGTCTAGATCCGAACATGTTGATATAACTTCACCCATATCTGGATCAGTGTTGGCATTAAACAATTAATTAATTCAGATTACATTAACCATACTTAAAATAATCAAGATTTAAAAAGTAATCAATCATGATTATTAACGTTAATCATAACTCATTAATTAACAAACTTAAAATTCTAACATTCATTCCCCTCCACGGAAATCTTTAGTAAAAGGCGAAAGATTTGAAGAGAAACCAGAGTTAAATTTCTAACATTCAAATGCAGTGAATTATCAACTAAACTCCGATCATTTAGACATACATTTCAGATTTTTTAAATGTTAATTTGTTTTATTTATTACTGCTTTTGAATTGGCATATTTACAAGCTACACACGCGGTCGGCGATGTTCTTTCAATAAATTAAATAAATAAATTAAACTATCAAATTAATAATTACGATTAATAACCTTAAGAATTTTAAGTTACATTATCATTAACTAATTTTAATCAAATATTTCTATTATGATTTTAATAATTAATTTTTGCTCCTCAAACAGACTCGGCCAACATTATTTGTATCAATGATACTAACTAATTTCTACAGTATATTGTTCAATGTGGTATAAGCTAGCAGGATAAAGAAATTATTTGATGTGGGTGAGATCATGACGGTTCAGTTGAAAAAGCATTACTGAATTACAGAAATGTCAGGACTAAGGGATTGCTTACATATCTTTAGGATGGCACAGATTTGAAATAAGACCTTAAAGGACCAAAGCTATCCTCTGATACTCCTGTTAAATTCTAGTTATAAACAACGAGGTTATGCCATTCCCTATTAATCTACACAGAGTGGATATTAAGGAGTTTACTGCCTTCTCCTTGGGCATTCTGGCTGAGATACTTACTAATAAACCTCTCTAACTCCGGTACAGTATCCTGTAGAGAGTGCAGCGCCGATTCATGGTAGGCCCGCTGCAGTTTCACGTACTGTAGCAAGGTGTGGGCCAGCTGCGCCTCTTTGGCCACCAGGGCAAACATGTCCGCCGCAAGGATGTCCCGCGCCGCCTCTACGCGGGTACCACACTCTTCCAGTTCTTCTCTCGCGGCACTAAGCTTTGTGGGGTTTTCTTCTTTCTGACGCTCCAAATGCTGGAGTTTAAGAGAAAACAAACGGAAACAATCAATTTATATCCATCCAATACATGATAAAATAACTTTCATGTACAAATATACATACTACATTAAATATTCATCGTAACTATTAAGCCGAGACGACCACTACTGGACATAGGCCTGTCCTATGAATATCTAAATCGATTGGTCCTGAGCTTCTAGCATCCAGACCGTTTCTGCAACTTTACCGAATAATCAATCCACATTATGGAAGGCTTAAGCAAGATGCGTTCCCGGCACATGCCTGCCACTCCAGGGTCTTTCTGTCTTAATAGTCGTCAGTGACCCATATCTTCAAAATTTGTTGTCCTCGCCTTATCGCACATAAAATGCGCTCATATTGAACTCGAGTTCAAGTCCTGAAGGTGGAATGATATTTACGGCAACACTGTGTTTACGATAGTTTAATGACCACCTCTGTAAAAATTAAAGCACGGCCCAGGTATTGACGGAAACGAACGTTTTCTCATAGTCCATTAACGCTAAGCATATTGGTAGGTTAAATGCATCCATCACCTGACTAATAGTGCTACAATATTTTTCTAAGTTGACTTGATTGGAATTTGTCAAGTCTGAGCACGAAATGATTATTTATATTCTAGAGGTACATCAATCATTATTATCATGTAGGTAAACGTAACCAGTACAATATAAATGTGCCAGTTGCGGAGGACTGAGTCATGGCCACGGCTACAGTGCGAGGGCGTCCATTTGATAACATTTCAGGGTCTTGGGAAAGAAAGATTTGGAGCATAATCAGTTTATATATCGTTGCACTTTTTGTACGACTTAAATTAATTTAAAACCTCGCAGATAGAAATTTTACATTTAAGTTTCATATAGGAGTCGAATAAAGACTCCATTTGTTGTCCTATTTTCACAAATAAATTCATGCTATTATTGCACAGGTTAATACGGAATAAATAAATATATGCGGATGGTAATAAAGGATCAACTGAAGACTGGAGTCTTTTGATGGACGCGCACGAGAATAACACTAGGTACCAAATGACTTTAAAGATGGTTGTTCGCTGAGTTAACTGTACCTTGGGAGACGAACATCAACAAAGACCACGCGATAAAATCAAATTACTGATTTAACAGTTGAAGTAGGCGCGACGGGTACCTAAATTCTCTATACATTGATAAAAAAAATTCTGATTGCCAAGAGTTTGTGTAAATTCTGTAGTGAAACGAGTAACAAAGGCGGCTATAGGAAAATTATCGGATAGATTCCTGCCTCGCACTACCGCTTTAGAGAATGAATTGTCGCCTGCGAAATATCCAAACCGATGCGTTCTCCAATGCTTTCAAAGAGCATTCTCCTATTTTAGATGCAACGCATTTGTAACTCTTCTGGTGTTGCGCAATTTGGTATCAAGTGATCCGTTTCCTGGTTTGCCCACATTATAATAATAAATAAATTAATGTGGCTAGGTAGATAGCAAATCTAGTGTGGTAATGTTGAGTACTGAAGGATGCAACATAAGGGGTCCCCACACTTACACCCGGGTCACAAAATCCAGGCGCTGCTTCCGGCTCGCCTCTTAGCAACACTGGACCTGGTACCCGTACAATGAATCTTTCGTAAGCTTCTAAATTATTAGTAATTTATTATTGTTTTGAATGCTTTCGTGTTTTGATTCGAGTTTTTGTATTCCATACCATGAACACTTTCTAATAAGAATAATAACAATAACAAATTCAGTAAAGCCTCCAATGCTTTATTGGGGATATTCACCAAATCTTCCATTCACTTTATGGGCATGTAGCCTACTAACACTGCAGTCCCAGTATACATTTTTTACCACAGAACATTGCTAATTCTAATTCATTAATAAACAAATTTAGAAATATTGATAAATAGGATATAAATTATATATAATTAATAAAGATGCCATGTAAGCCTGCGCTAAAACTCGCGTTATCGTAGTCAGATTGAACGGATCGATCGTCTTAGTGAATTATAAAGACACACACATATTCTTATACTCACCCATACGCACACACACACACGTACATACACATGAACACACACATATAAGTTTATAAAATAAGGCAAATATTACTTTTAATTTATTTTCTTTTGTATTGTACTAAATGTCACACACTTACCCTAAATTTTATATATAGTACCTACTCAAGATAGCAAAGTAAGTTTCTGTAATTGGCTTATGTACAGACATATTTTTTTTGGATAATTGAAAGACGAATTTAAGCTGTAGAAACTGTGTTCATGATAAATAAATAAATAAAAATTTGTCTCGATCTTGCATAAAATGTTTTTTTATTACAGTGCAGTTGGAAGTTTATAGATACTCGTACCATTTCTGCTAGAAACTTTTTTAAACGGCTATATTCTAGCATTATATTTCAAGTTTCTCCACGTTTTCTGCTGGGGTCTTCCAAAATGGTCTGAGGTTTTCTTTGCTTGATAATGAACTTGCTGACAACACGAAATTCGATTTTGTATATATTCTTTACTGTATACACAATTACAATACTTACTACACAAAACATTTGTGCAAAGGCGAGATTGTCTCTGGGGGATCTCTACCAGCCAATTGTATTAGTCAGAATTATATATAACAAGCGTTATAGTTATATGTGTTTTTGATTTTCTTGCTAATTAACTTGATTCTAAATTAATAATATCCCCATTTTTATGAAACTTTTACTGAGTGTTCCAACTAGTGTAGGTAAAAATAAGGTACACTATCCCCCACTATACCATTTTGAGAATTTTTCGACTCACCCTCATATATTCATAAAAAAATATGTTTGTAAATTATAAATATGATTAAAATATTTTAATCAATATAACTCTTAAGTATTCAAAATAATAACAAAAAACAAATTATTGTGATGTAATGAAATTATGTTTGTGATAATTTTAAACCTGTAATAATTTTAAATCTGGCTCAGGTCTCTGTCAACAAAACATTATTGTTATGATATAGTTCCAATACTATTGATTTGGTGTACAGTCAAAATATCAATTTGGTGTATTGTTGATGTGAGTGTCATTAGAATTAGCTTCTATCAATACATCAATGGATGGATTGTTTCAGTATAGCAATGGTCAAAGTAATGACTTTCAAAATCATGAATCAGAATTGTATAAAAGTCGGACTACCTTGTATTTTATACCTATACTTGCATTTTTCAACTAATGGGAAATGTAATGCAAAGTAAGTTTGTAATAAATATAACTTTATATGTAAAATCATGGGTGTGGAATTTTCAAAATGTGATTGTCTACATTCTCAATAAAACTAAGTTCAATATTGATTATTACAATTTTAAGATAACTAGATATAATTTTTATTAGATTTCCTCAACAAATACCTATTTGGAATAATGAGTTCACTGAGCATATTGCACTTTCTTAAAACAAAATCATATTATCTTTTATACAGTTATAAAATATAATATGATCTGTATCTAATATACAGTTAGATCATTATTCTTTAATGATATCAAATTACAATGATTGGATGTAGTGTTCTTGAACTTTATTCATTCATGTAATGCACAACTCAAGAAATCATGGAACTTACATGATATCTACTAGCTGCTGTTTCTTTTTCGCTTATTAATCGGCTAAGGTGTTTTTTTGCTTTCATTATAGCAGGAAGATCTTGATCGCTTATTGCTGCCAGAGGTGCGCACACTAACTGTTCTACCTTCAGCTCATGTTCAGCTATTTCATTTGCAAGGAACTTTTGAGTTTTACCTTTGGAATAAATTACACAAAAGTTATATATTTTTTTTATATAAATCATAGTAATTTATCCATTAATCATGTTGTTTATACAAATGAAATTTTACTAACCACATTCATATAATATGTACTTCAATATGCTGTCATCATCATCAAAATTGCTTGCCTCACACATAGATAAACCAAGAAGATACTCAGGCAGTTTCTTTAGTCGTTTCTCACGAGCTGCTGGATCTTGACCTTGTGTGCTACCAGCACCCGTTGAAAGCTTTTTACTAATGAGTTGCAAGGCATTACGTAAGTGTTCCACCTTTCTGTCAGCATTTTGCAATTCATCAGTAAGAGCTTCATTTTTTCCTGACCTGTTAATGAGTTAAACATTCTATACACTATGAGTTAACTTTTCATAAGCCATATCTTAATGTTAGAGAATAATATAATAAAACAACAGTTGTTGAACAAAATGTAAAAACTTTTAATTAATCATTGACATTTATTCTGTGAGTCAAATTATATCTTCAATGTCCATATTGATTATATTTTCTTGAATTTAATTTATTTAAAATAAATATAATTATAGGTTGTTTATGGCCTAGAAACATAATATGAAAGGGTCATATAAGTTAAATATTAGATGAAATTTAGTTAACTTCAAAACTAAAGTAGAATTTTTCAAATAACATCTGTAATCAGCTATTAAGTGTTAAATAGCTGTAGTCGCAATGGCACTCAATAGATTGCAGTATGGTACCTATTCCTCTTATACTTATGGTCAAAAAATAATTTAATTTGGAAATAAAATGTATTAGTGCAATTTTTTTAGCAATCCTCAATTTTGTTGGTTATACACTCAATATTAAAATATTTACATAATACTACTAAGTACTGAAAATGAAACTTATATTCACACTAACAGGGTGTCCACAGCTATTGGTTAAAGAAAATCCCTGACTTTCCATGACTATCCCTGACCATTTTTTCAAATTTCCATGACTATTTTTTCAAATTTCCCTGACCATTTTTTCAAATTTCCCTGACCAAACTAATTAAAACTTTTTTTTTAAATAAGTCATTCACTCGCTCTAATGCCACAATGAGAAGTGTTGGCAATTAAAAAATAATAATAAAACAATAGCAGGCCCCCAAGTGGGGACGTGGGACTTTTTCAGCAAATAGAATGACTTTTTCAACAAAAAGGAGGACTTTTGTTACTGAAAAGTAAAACTTAATTGTACAAAAAAATCAAACACTTTTTTTGCTAAAACAAATTAAAAACCAAATAATATCAGAACATTCAACAGTCTATCTTGTATCATATAGGTATAGGACTGAAGAAATATCGTGGTGAAACTCTAATGAATGAATACATAATCAATAATTAATTTCATTTGAAAACTAGCTTTCCGAACGCGGCTTCGCCGCGTTAAATTCGATTTTCCCACAGGAAAGAGATGTTTTACCTCAGTAAAATTATCTTATTTCGTTTCCCGTGACTTATAAACCCTCCCCATATCAAATTACACCAGAAATGGTTTGGCTGTTGTTATCGCATTTTCCCACGCGAAAGAGATATTTTACCGCGATAAAAAGTACCTAAATCCGTTCCCGGGGTCCAAACTATATGAAGAAATAGAAGATTTCTAAATACTAAGAATTTAGTAATATTAAAAGTGAGTTAACTAGGTATAACCTATGATTATAACATAGTTCACTCCAATTTTGAAGATACATGTCCATGTGCACAATATGACTGATAGTTCACCCTGTCAAAGTAAAACTCTTTATTTATTGTAAATACTCATTTATTTCAAACAAGAAAGGAGTAATTTTAGTAGGTAATGGCAAAAAACTACGTAAAAATGCTTCAATGGTCTGGATTAAGAATCAAACCAGAGCATAAAATATATCCCTCATTTTACAATCATTGGGAAATTTTTGCATGGATTTCAATTTACAGTTCAAGAAATTTTTATTGACAAATATCTTAAATTTTCCCTGACTCTCCAGGTAGCTCCTCAATATCCCTGACTTTCCCTGACCACCTCAAGCGTCCCTGACTTTCCATGACTTTCCCTGACTTTCCAGAATGTGGACACCCTGACTAAATATAATAAATTCAATTTGAACTATATAACACAATACAGTGTAATACATGTTCAATTTGAAACTATTCTTACATTGCTTGTGATAGTCTTAGTTCTCCTAATGCAAATGAAAACCTTGCAACTATATGTCTAGATTGACTATAACAGCTAAAATGGTATATCAAGGGTAGTATTATGTCATCTTAACATTATTATTTAGAATTCAAAATATATAATGTATTAAAAACAATTTAAAAGTAAATAAAAGCTTAAAATAACAATTTAATTAAGCAGCCCAAAAATGAGACTTCTAAGAAGAACTTCCCAAGTTTGACCAACAACAATAGCCTACATAATAGTCTCCAAAATTTTGTTTATCTTCTTAAACTTTGTTTCAGCCACATAGCAGCTTTTTAAGGAATTATATATGAGTACCTACAATTTATTTGAGAAGTAAATGTGTTAAAAGCTTTCTATTTACTTAAAAGACACCATTATAGAATATAATACTATTGGTGAACTCACTATATGTTCAGCCAATTAATTTTCAGAATACGCTCAGAAGCGTTTATCGATTTTGATGCACTTATTTAGTTGTGGAAGAAATAAGTTACTAATATAAAGTTTGATAAAACATTATATTTACATGACATACAAGTTTGGAATACACAAAAGACAAAAAAATAAACTGTGACACTCAATCAACTTTTTGACACAGAAAGTCATTAGCACGTATATGCTACCTATGAGTAGATAAAATTGTAGTTCCTTAATTCAGACAGACCTTCTTGTTCTAACACTCCTCCTCAATTTTATCTCTCATATATAACTTACTATTTATTACCTACAAAATAAAACATTTTACATTACTCCCATGTTCAAGGTACACCATACATATTTTCCTTTCAGTAAAGGTTTGGTTAATGAGTCAGCTACCATACACTCTGTCCGTACATACTTCAACTCAACATGTCCATGTTCAACTGCCTCTCTCACAAAATGATAGCGTACGGCAATGTGTTTCGTACGATGATGATGCACTGGGTTATGGGCAATTGCAATAGCAGATTGGCTGTCGCTATAAATCTTGATAGCTACTTCGACTTGACCGGTTATTTCAGATACAAATCGTTTTAAGAAAATAGCTTCTCTAGCAGCTTCAGACATTGCAACATATTCCGCCTCTGCGGTAGATAATGCGATCGTCTTCTGCTTCTTACTTTCCCAACTTATAGCAGCTCCCATGTGTAAGAACACTGCTCCTGAATATGACCTTTTATCAAAACACGATGCATGACTTGCGTCTGCATAACAATGTATATCCTCTGACGTCTTCTTTTGGTAACTCAGTCCAAATTCTTTTGTTCCCTTAAGGTACCTCAGTACGCGTTTTGCAGCTGTCCAATGTTCTTCGCCATAATTGTTATTAAACTGGCTCAAATAATTTACAGCATGTGCTATATCTGGTCGCGTACATACTGAAAGATACATTAAAGAACCTATCAAATTTTGATATGGTATCTTTGGATTAGGTGTATAGCCAAGTTCTGGCTGCATTAGAATTTGACCTGGAACTGCAGGCGTAGCTGCTGGCTTGCAATCCTCCATTCCAAACATTTTCAAGATCTTGTTTACATATTTGGATTGATCCACTTTGATTCCTTTTTCATTCTGTATGATTTGCATTCCTAAAATCAGTTCCGCTTTTCCTAGGTCCTTCATTTCAAATTTAGACATAAGGTCTTTCTTGACTTCGCGTAATTCCTGTTCATCCTTCCAGAATATAAGCATATCATCTACATAGACTGCGAGAATTATGAGGTTATTATCTTTTGATCTTATATACACACAGGGTTCATTCTTCGATCTAATAAAACCAAGATTTATTAACTCACTATTGAGTTTCGTGTTCCAAGCTCTCGGAGCTTGTTTCAATCCGTACAAAGATCGTTTTAATAAGCAAATATGATTTTCTTTCCCTTTTTCTTCAAAACCATCTGGTTGCTTCATGTAGACCCTTTCAGCTAATTCCCCGTTGAGAAATGCTGTTTTAACGTCCATTTGGTCTATCTTCAAACCTTGTTTTACTGCTTGTGCAATGAGTGCTCGAAGTGAACTATGTCTTACGACAGGTGAGAATGTTTCATCGTAATCAATCCCACATCTTTGCTTAAATCCTCTAACAACAAGTCTCGCTTTATAGCGTTTCCTATTTCCCGCCTCTTCTTTGATTCGAAATATCCATTTCGAATCAATGACGTTAGTTGCGTGTTCCGGCTGGACTAGTGTCCACGTGCTATTCTTCTTTAAAGCGTCAAGCTCCTCCTGGATGGCATCTCTCCACTGTTTGCTGTCAGGTCTAGATAGCGCTTCTTTAACTGTTAATGGATCATGTTCCAATTCAGATGCTTGATAAAGAACGTAATCAGGAAATTCCTTAGCTTTCCTGTTTCTAAGCGGATATCTGCGTTCACTATTTCGCTGAACAGTTTCTGAAATCTCAGTCGATTCTCTTTCACAGTCCTCAATCCCAGTCGGTCCGCCTTCACAGTCTTCAAACACTTCAGTTTCCTCTTCCTGATTCTGAACTTCCGATTCCTGTTCTCTGTCTCCTGTACGTAGACTGTCATTATTTTCCAAAACATTTGTGGTCATTTCTACATTTCTGTCGCTTCTACTCAGATCTTCATTCCCAACAACTGTCTCAGAAGGAATATTTACTGTAGGTACATTAGTTCTTATTTCTTCTGATTCAGGGATAGGTCCATTAGTTCTCATTTCTTCTGATTCAGGGAATATCATGAATTCCACTAAATTCTCAACTGGTTCTGCTATATCTGAATACTTACTATTTTCTAAGAATACAACATTCCTTGCTTTATATTGTTTTCCTGTTGCAGGATCAATGAGGCGGTATGCTTTCGCATCATCGCAAAAACCGGTGTGAATAAGTTCAGTGCTCTTTGCATCCCACTTACTTCGTTTCTGACTCGGGATGTGCATAAATGCTTTGCATCCAAACGTTCTGATTCCACTCAGATCACACTTCTTCCCCGTCCATTTCTCCTCTGGTGTCATATTTCGCACTGCAATTGTCGGCGATCTATTCTTAAGATACACTGCATGATGAACAGCTTCTGCCCAAAAACGTTGAGGTAGTCCGGAGTCTTGTAACATACTTCTTGCTTTTTCGCAGATTGTGCGATTCGACCTCTCCGCAACTCCATTTTGTTCTGGCGTGTAGTCAACAGTCAGCTGATGGTGTATTCCGTTCTCCCCAAGAAATTGTTCCATCCTTCTATTGACATATTCAGAGCCATTGTCCGTGCGCAAGTTCTTGATAGTCTTGCCTGTCTGATTTTCCACATAAGCTTTAAAAACTTTAAATATATTAAAAACATCATTCTTATGTTTTAAAAAATATATAAAAGTCTTACGGGTAAAATCGTCAATAAACGTAACAAAATAAATATTTTTACTAATAGACGGAATACGCATAGGTCCACATACGTCAGAGTGCACCAACTCTAGGACCTCGTTAGCTCTTGATGCCTTTTTAGGGAAAGGTTGTCTCGTTTGTTTACCTAAAATGCAAGAAATACAATCTAATTTCGAATCACAGTTAGGAAAACTCACCCCAGTGGCCATCTTGTCTCTCAGTAATTTCAGATTCCTTAGTCCTAGATGTCCCATTCTTCTATGCCATAACATCTGACTATTTGGCTCACCATCTGCTGTTGCAAGTGCCGAACCGTATGTACAGTCCTTGATTTTGTAGATACCGCGTTCTTCTACACCTGTCACAATGGCCTTACCTTTAACCTCGCATTCATTACTCTTAAAGATGTCACAACCTTTCTCAGTAAACACTATTATATAACCTTTCTTAGCAATTTCATTCACACTCAATAAATTTGATGCTAGCTTAGGTACATAAGTAACATTACTTACTGTCATCTTGTCAGATACAACCATTCCGATACTTTCACCCAATACCTCATTTCCATCTGCGCATACAACTCTTAAGGGATTAGGTCTCTTCTTCAATTCTTTCATCCACAATTTGTTCTTCGTCATGTGCTTCGAAGCGCCAGAGTCGATCACCCAATCTTCCTTATTATCAATTGCTGTCCCAAAAGCGAACGCTTGATGAGCTTCCTTCTTTGATTTATCCTTTTCAGGGCACTGGTAGAACTTGTGTGGACCATCACAGATGTAGCACTTCAATACTTTCTTAGTTTGTTTGTTAGTCTGTTTGATGTTCCTGTTTACCTTTTTCTTTGACATCAGTGCAGATGTAGACATTTGGCTTCCACTTCCTGAAGCTGCGTAAGTATCTTCCATTTGAAACAATTTGTTTTTAACATAATCAGATGTCAGCTTAATGTTGCTATTCTCGATCGTGATTTTCAGTGGTTGGAATTCCGGTGTCAAACCTTGGAGTAACAGGGCAGCCAAGAGTTCATCATCGACCTCCTTTCCAATATCTCTTAATTCCTGGGATATCGTTAACATCGTTGTAACGTAAGCCCGTACCGTTGAAAATTGATCCAATTTCAGACTGACCAGTTTCGACAAAAGGCGGCAACGATTATTTAAGCCTTTGTCTTCAAATGTCTGTCTAAGTGTGTCCCAAGCTTCCTTAGCTGTCTTTGCAAGGCGTAAATGCACTAAACATTCTGGACTCACCATCATGCCAATCTTAGCTTTAGCCTTTTGATCCTTCTTTACAGCTTGTATGTCAGTCACATCAGGCGTCACGCTAGTAAACTCCCAAAGATCTTCATAGACAAGAAGCATCTCAGCTTGTACTTTCCATGTAGAATAATTAGAGCTTCCTTCTAGCCTAGCCATAGGTGGCATACTACTACTAGTACTTGCCATCTCGTTGACTGAAATTCTTCTATTGTCACCACTTCCACTAGATACTTGATTTTGATCTACATTCGACATCAAATCATTCTGGGCCCGTAACCTATTGGTGAACTCACTATATGTTCAGCCAATTAATTTTCAGAATACGCTCAGAAGCGTTTATCGATTTTGATGCACTTATTTAGTTGTGGAAGAAATAAGTTACTAATATAAAGTTTGATAAAACATTATATTTACATGACATACAAGTTTGGAATACACAAAAGACAAAAAAATAAACTGTGACACTCAATCAACTTTTTGACACAGAAAGTCATTAGCACGTATATGCTACCTATGAGTAGATAAAATTGTAGTTCCTTAATTCAGACAGACCTTCTTGTTCTAACAAATACAAATACTAGCAAGTACTATTCCTTTGCATTTAATTCTGTTATATATATATATATATATATATAAAATTTTCAAAAAACAGACAACTAATTAAATGTTATATCAAACATTGTGAGAACTATATTGCAAAATAAGTTTTACAATTTATTACTTCTTACTAGATTCAAAGACAAAAATTTACTTAATATAATTTCAATAAATTGTTAAGGGTATATGTTATGTATAAACAAAAATATTCATAGACACTTAGTAAAATAAGAAACAGTGTTTTCCATTTATATAATATTTTAAGTAATTTGTTGAAGCGATATTGTGTCGAAAACCGAAAATCACAAGTGTTTGATGGGGTACAATCTTATCAGTAAGATAAAGTTAAATTGATACCTGGAAAAGGTTTGATCTGCGAGTTGTTTCACCCTATAAAATTGTTTCTTCATTATGTCCCAATATTGAGGTGGAGTTTCTTCAAAACTACAAGGTCATTGGACTTGCTCAATGTGATTAATAAAACGATCAAGATCTCTAAAAAGAACGTAATGTCAGCACGGCAATGAGATCATCCTCTACAAAGAATATGAACTAGAAGACATAACTTCACGAAAGCTACTTAATTAAGGCACTACATTTCCATGTACAGAAATATACTAATTCAAATATTGTCTCGATAGTTATTTTACAAAAAACATTAATAAACCACAAAGCCTACACAAATGAATCAGGAAAATAAAATAAAGTGTAGATAAAAAATCTGCCTGCAGGCCATAGACTACAAAGGGTTTTTTTTAATATATTCGACATAGTTCCGGTTGGCGATAATAACGTAACGAGCACGTCAAAAGTTGTTTCGAATCATCACTTCAACCTGTAGGGCTATTAGGACTAACGGCTCAGGCTGACCTTAGGTCGAGCCGCCCCGACCGGCGTGGATCTAACATGATTCTCGGTGTACTTAGCAGCGGTGGTATACTAGGCACTTTTCGTGCTCCTTGTGACAAATTCTCAGCCACTCCTCTCCCGAGGAAAAAGGCGTGAGCGCGTTGACATAATCGCTGCGAGTGTACGAGCTTAGAAAGAGAAAAACAGTTGGGTTGATTTACGATAATACATCTGGTATGATTAGCTCTAACAAAATGTGAAGAAAATATTAGATAACCAAATGCATTAGTTGTGTCTATATCTTGACGTTTTGTATGTTTGGGTATTGATTAGAGGCGTTTAATAACTGTCAAATAATTATAACACATTAGCATTAGGTTTAAGGTAGTAAAATATTGGATTAAGTAACCGCAGTATATAATA
This sequence comes from Scirpophaga incertulas, assembly GCA_036419045.1. Taxonomy (NCBI): domain Eukaryota; kingdom Metazoa; phylum Arthropoda; class Insecta; order Lepidoptera; family Crambidae; genus Scirpophaga; species Scirpophaga incertulas. Next base: position 25,776,547 of record CM071632.1, on the reverse strand, counting down.
ATTATATTACACAGAACACAGAACCAGCAACTTCTTTTCAAAGCTTAGAGTACGTAGAAAGAGCTTTATTACTAAACTACTATTACTTTTCTCGTGCCGAGGTTTTACTTGCTGAGATTTCATCCTAATTAAAAATTTACAAAGTATATCTTCATGTGTTCCTCGTTTAAAATAAGTACGCATTTTATTAGATTTTGTAAAGTGTTTACAGTACTCTTTAATTATAAAGAGATATTGCCAATCAAACTTATTTATTTATTCTGAAACGACACCTTATTCGATTTCAATATCATAGCATTAAGTAAACAGAATCTTATTGAAACATCTTATTACCCATAAACAATACCGTCTTTACCATAAGGGCACACGGGACTCGTGCCCCCTTTTCAGGGGGGCCCGAAGGACATACGATTTCTCTCACACATTTATTCTCAACACATTTTTGTCGGACACATTAGACATTGCTTTTTTCGCAAATTAATACTTTATATGAAGGTATTTACGTGGCACATACTACGCCATTATATTGACGAAGACAGATGATCCAAGGAAACTGAGGCCGAGAGACGCCTATGGATTTGTAGTTCGAAATCCCAACAACTGAAGCGCCCGCGTCGAAATTGTTTAATCTGTAACGTTATTTTAGTGCGCAGGATGGCAGGATGGCGCGAGCATTACTTATGTAGCGAGCATAACAACTACATGGCACAGTTTATATGGCAGTTTGGCAAGCGGCGATCGACTCCAAATTTTCGATAGCATTGTTCTCCTTGACGAGGTGATCACGAATATACAAGTTTTAGTATTTTTTCTCACATTGATTTTATAGTAATCCTTATAGCGTATATTATATAATTTATCGTTGTTGTATCGGTCCATCTTTCATTAAATATCAAAACGTTGAAGAAAAAAAATGTATACGACCTAAGTTTACATTTTAAGACTTAAATTAAGTTTATAAATACGGGCCTATATGTTGAAGTAAAAACCATTTGAATATATTCATCTAAGCAATAAATTCTCAACCATCTTACTAAAATTACACCTAGAAATTTAGTAAGCTAAAGTCTTAATTCGGACCGCATTGAAACTGTCAGTAAATGTCAGTATTAGTCATTTTGACAGTAAATATGTTTTCAAAACAAAGGTTTTCATTGTATTTGTATTTCGTAAACATTTGATAATTTCATTCGATTTGACTGGTGTATCAGAGTGGAGGGCGTAGTGATTTAATAAGTGGCGCTCCGATAACAACGCGTGCGGTGAACGGAGCTAGCAAATATTTTCAATAGTGTGGGATTATGGAGAATGTAATTTAGTATAGAAAGAGCACGAAGTTTTAAGTTTAGTTTAAGACCGATTTATACTCTTGTATTTTGGTTTCTTTACGCATTCTTAAATTGATTTCATTTCAACAAATCGTAACAATGGAGCGAAAATTTATAAATGTAATTTTACTGGGGTTTGGCTTTATGTTTGTTTTCACAGCGTTTCAAACTATGGGTAACATCGAGGTAAGTTTATTATTCGCTTTGTTATTTATTTACTACGCCAATTAGCATTAAAGAATAATACACTATGAAAATAAGTGGTAGAAACTAATTTTTAAATTGTTTTCATTAGTTTAAGTCTCTCGCCTTTATAGCATATATTAATTAATAATCTCTATTCATAATTTGAAAAAATTGTACATCTTGCTTACCAATTTATCAAATGTTCTTGACCATCATTTGTCCACAAGATTGTCTAAACATCAAAATTATACATGACCAACAATTAAAATTACAAATATTATGTAATTACTCTGTTACAAAGCAAAGGTTTTGATTGGAGGTCCTTGGTTGGAATTAAGGTATTCACCTCTTTAACCTAACACTTTAATTGTAACACAACATCTGATGCTTATAACCTGGACTTGGCTGGCTATAATATCTCCTATGATGTAGTAATTACTGTAATTTCATCATTACAGACAGATTATATGCAACATAAAAAGTTTGTAAAATGCAATATACATACACACCCACGCACACATACATACGCATACGCACATACACACACTTATACATACACACTTGCACACACATACACACACACAAAACAGGAATGTTATATAATACCTTAAATTTTCTTTAAAATGTATGAATATTTTACATTTAATAATATATACAAGATATAAATTCTACAAGGAATAAAAAAAAGGAATAAAGTAAATCCTTCGTTACAAAACTAGTATATTCTTTGTTATATTGTACATGTCAGATCAATGTAACTAAAACGCAGGTTTTGTATAAAACCTAGTTTACCAGTATATATATTATATATTGGAGTGTGAAACTAGTGATTGATTGCAACGAGTGTGCACAAAATTGTAAAGATAATTTTCAATAAAGATATTATTATTATTATATAAAATTAATATTTTGATACCACCATAATAATTGGAACCTAGAATTTTACACTTAGAGTTACTCTAGTTATCCAAAAACTAAGGCTTAATTTTAAGAAAATGTTATGCAATATAGGATTACCTTCATGCCTGTTATACATTAAAACATTATATATAATTAAAATAACTATTTCATATGAGAAGTATAATTGAATTCACAAAAGAAACAAGTATATTCCGATTTGTAAAATGTATAAAAAAATTGGGGGTTGGAAGAGTCTTCTCGAGAAGAGTAGTTCAGAAAATTTGAAGGTTTACTTTATCTCTTTTCGATCTACAATAAATTAATTTACAATATCATATAATACTTAATAATATAATGTATGTATGTATGTCTACACATTACATATCAAAAGAGTTTTAATATTTTTTTAGAGTTCATAACTTGCTTGTACGAAACAAATTGTTTTTCGTTTTTTTTTTTAATTTAGACTGGATACCTATTTATCGCCAAACCTTCAGCGAAGGAAAATATCATGTGGTTAACTGCATATATCTATACAGAAACGCAAAAGTGTAAGTGAAGCTTTGCTATCATTCACTTTATGAAGTATATATACAACGTGTTACACTTGACGCGTCCCCGCCGCGCTCGCGTCGCTTTCTGTTTGAAGAATACAAGTCGATTAAATTGAATTGACTATTATAAATTGAATATAAACTTGTTACATGTTGATATCTTAAAGAAATGACTTATACTAAATAAGCCAAACGCTCTTTGGTTTTTATGGAATTACCGTACAGATGGAAGGTCTGCAATGCTGCAGAGGAACCCATAATCTGCGCATGTGTCTTGGATTGGTTTACTACATATCTTGAATGTTTTCGCAGGTGTATCCAATTTTCCGTACATGTCTAATAAATGTAGATATGTAATTATATGTAATTCAAAAACGAAAAACACATTGGTAAGTGGCAGGATCGACTCTGGCCCCCAAAATCATCCTCTTTAAATTTAAAATTAAAAGCGATAAATATGATTAACCACTGTTTATCATAAATCCTTGTGTAAAACGAAAAAAGTCTGGGATCGATGGGTTTTAAATACAACAAATTATTTTATGGATTGACGTTATCTGTTTATCAACACAACATCTCAAGTAAGAAGAATGTACATATAGCAATGTTTTATGTAAATCTACAGCCTTTGAATTCAAACAAATTAGGCCATCCTATCACTGTTAACTTTTTCATCAAGTTTACTCATACCATTCTGATTATTACTGATGTCCGACGCAATTCGCAGACCGTTGGCTATCAGCAGCAACATGGCATTACCTAGTTTATTTATTTTCATGGCAGTGCGGCCTTATGTACATTATTATACCTTGCGTAACATGAATTGAGATCATCGACCGCGATTCGCAACATGATCTTTCGATTATGTAACCAGTAATCCTAATGGGGAGTTATGTCCGCCTTGCGCCCATATACAAACAAAATTTATGTTTTTTCAAAACTAAAAGTAACTTATGTTTACTAGACGTCTTCATAAGTAACTACAGGCAGGGCGTTTAAGAGAATTTAGGATGTTTTACGTATTTCATATAAAATACTTCCAGCATTTGGAGTGATGACGATATAGAATGGGGAATACTATTAAGAATTAATATTTAAGGGACATATAAATTAGATATAAGATGGATCCTAGATGCTTATTTAAGACAAAAAAATCGAACCCTTTCACAGTTGGCATTTCTTTTGCGCTAAAATGGTGGCTAGCTATATTCGTAATGACGCTCAATAGATGCTGCGTAGTATTCCTCGTACAATGATGTAAGTCTTTCGATACTTAGGATCAAACAATAATTTACTTAGTTTATAAGGACAAAAGGCTTGATTTCAAGTAAATGTTTGTAACATCCAATATGAGCAAGCAAACTCTTTATTAATAAAGCCATCTAAAGAATTATGGTGATTATGCCTGAAAAGAAAAGACTCTGTATAGTCACAATAGCCCATTTTAAATAATGATTTGCAAGATGTACGTATATCAGTGTCATAAATTGATTTGCCACAGTATGCGTATGTTCTGCCAGGTAACTCTAATATCGAAAGTCTGTTCTTTAATATAGGATTAAAACGATCCCTCAATCACTCGACGATGGCATGGCGAGGTATGTAACTTCTTCCACCACGGTTAGTTCATGAGCAGATTTACCGTGCTGTATCTCTCTGGCTTAATCACAATGTAATATTATTTGCCGATCAACAACCATAGTTTCGCGCTTCCACTAACCTTCCTCAACAATAATACTAACTGGTTGGAATCCATAGGGGTGCATGGTGGCATGGATGGATGACCCTGTGCAGTTGGTTGGGAGCGGCAGAGCTTCGTCTGTCAGTTCAGTTCAGTCAACAAAGTGAGGCGAGCAAGTCAAGTTAGCTTTGTGTCCGTTAGATGTTATTTCAATTTACATCTAACCTCTTGCACCCCATAAAAAATTACGAAAAGTAAACTGTACTGTTAGTGTTACGATGTTACTAGTGTAAATATCTATTATAATAGGATTAAAATTTTAAATTAAATACTGTAATTCTGCGCACATATAGAACGTTCCATTTGCAGACATAATTTATAGGAATTGTACCAGATGTTTACTTGCTCAGAAATTGAAGCTAGTATTAAATTTTCTTGGTGTTTCTTGATTAACAGCTAGTACGTTTGTTTCTGTCTATATATATACAGAAGTGTCTCAACTAACCGAACCGACATATTGGTATTAAAACACGCATACCTCGTTAGGTATAAAACTGAACGTTTTCAGGAGGACGTTGACGAGAAATATAATCTTTAACCATGTTCTTTTAATTAACTGTATCTGTATGAAGCTAAAAATGCAGTTCCTCGATTTTTTTTCCATTACCATTTTCGATTGTCATTCAGAAAAGGACAAAGGCAAACGTCGGTGTTGGCATGCAGTTGAGCTCGGTCACTGACATGATCAAGAAATAAAATGCGGTGTGTCGTGCTAAAGAATTAGAAAGGGCTACGCCCAAAGGTTCTTTGGAGGACAAAATCAACGTAACACTGTATTATTAAACTGTATATGTACTGTAGTTTAGTTTAGTTTCCTAGGGTTCTAATTTGGTAATTCTATTTCTGAATAATTGAGATGACAGCACGTTAAAAGATTAAGTTTACAAGCAACGATGCCATGCAATAAATGTCAAACTTATTAAGTCATTGCATAGCAATATAAAAGCCGTAACTATGTTTGGTTTCGTAATCTAAAAATGTTGGTTTTTTTTGTAACAAATAAAGGCGATTGTTACATATTTCAATAATTACAAAAAATGTTGTGAGCATCAGTTAAATAGCTGATATAATTAAATTCTGAGATTCACGATTCGTTTATAAATATTTCTGAACGGATTCTCATGCAGTTTGGTATACGAGGGGAGGTCAAAAAGTTCGCGGAATGACTGGGAAAAAAGATGAAATGATACATTATGTTATTTTTCCTTTTCAATATATCCCCCCTTAACACGAATACATTTTTCGGATCTGGCATATAACTTATTAATACCGTCGAAAAAATAGGTTTTGTCTTGGGCGTCAAAATACGCCGAAATCGCCGACTTGACTTCATCATCGTCTCTAAATTTTTTTCCACGCAGCTCTTTCTTCATCTTTGGGAATAAATAAAAATCGCTAGGGGCCAGGTCTGGACTGTAGAGTGGATGGCGTAGTTGTTCAAAACCGCATCGATGAATGGCAGCCGTCGCAACATGACTCGTGTGAACGGGCGCGTTGGCGTGCAAAAGGAGTACACCTTTTGTCAGTTTTCCTCTTCTTTTTTCTTTAATAGCTTCTTTTAATCGGTCCAATAGGGAAGCGTAGTACTCTCCCGTTATAGAAACACCACGTTCTTTATAATCGATCAAAAGAATACCTTCAAGTATCCCAACAAATAGTCGCCATGATCTTTCCGGCCGATTGCGACACTTTAAATTTTTTAGGGGGTGGTGTGCCCTTTTTGTGCCACTGCATCGACTCCTGCTTTGACTCAGGCTCATAGTGGTGAACCCAAGTTTCATCACCGGTTACAATTCGGGCCATAATTTCTTCCTATCTTCTCCACAGCGGTCCAAAACTCGCGGGAACAGTTGACGCGCTCACGTTTTTGCAGCGGCGTGAGCATTCTCGGGACCCACCTTGAACACACTTTACTCATGCCAAGATGTTGATGAAGAATATTTAAAATGGTGGTTCTGATACTCCAACTGATGCTGCAAGTTGTTTCTTCTTCAACCTTCCGTCTTCCAATACAAGTTTTTCAACTTTTTCAATGATTTCCGGCGTAGTGGCCTCAATGGGCCGTCCAGGTCGAGGATCATCTTCAATTGACTCCCTTCCTTGCTGAAAAAGGCCGTGCCATTTGTAAATCATGGTTTTACCAGGAGCAGAGTCTCCGTAAACAGCTAACATCTCTTGCAAAATAGTTTGAGGCGTTTTTCCTTGTTTGGTGAGGAACTTTACGACGGCGCGATGTTCAATTTTCTCCATAGTGGCTAGTTTGTTCCCGATTTACTTGTTTACTCGTTTGTAACTCGAAAGCTAATGACCCAATTAGGCTAGAAATTGGCATATATAGTAATTATGAGTTACTCAAGTAGCGGCTACCTGGAGGAGCGACCTCACCCCCGCCAACCCCGCCATTCCGCGAACTTTTTGACCGCCCCTCGTAATTATGGCTATAGACCCAGGAAAGATAATTTTATCGCGGCCAAATATATCTATCTGTAAGAAAATCCGATACTTTTAAATATAGTATGTTAGATCGATACAGTGTATGTTAGGTGATACTTTAAGTTGGAGCTACTGATTGGTCAAACGTAACGGTTCGGTTTGTTTTCAGGTATAATGTATTAGCTTATTGTGTTGTGCTGTCACAACCTAACCTGTGTCAAAGAGATTATATCATGTTTTGGTGTTCATGGCAAATGGGCAAACGCAAGTGCAAGGTCTACTTGCACTTGCGTTACTGGATGACCTATCAAGCTCTCATGAAGGCTATAAGAGCTATTTACGGCATACGCGTATAAAAAGCCATATAGAAATAACTTGCATGTGATGACAATGAAAGTTAACTGTTCGGGATAGAAATATAGTATTGATAATGTATAAATTGAAATGTATTATGTTTGGAATACCTAGATATAATAAATGAATAATAAATAAACGTTAGAACCAGATATAATTGCGATAGATAGATAATGTCTTATAAAAATAGTTATATATAAATAAAATTGCAAAAAATAGCGTAAGATACATCGATAGATAAATATCATGTAAGTTTCAATTTTTTGAGTTATAATGTGAGGGGGGTCTAAAGTCGAACAATTTGGCGCGTTGAGATGGCGTTCCGAATCAGGAATATAATGCGCAACTCCCTTTTCCCGGTACGGATTACGGCGGACACTCTGGAACGAAGTGGTCGACACACCAACAAGAAGGCTCTTGATTTGACCTGACCTGCCAGACCGGGCGGGATTGAAAGGACTGATGTGTGGTCACATATCAGTTCTTTCAATCCCGCCTTTGGAATGTTCAAGGAACCCAGCAATAGTGAAGTGTACTAGCGTCGAGCACAATAATTGTGATTAATCTTTACTACATAAATGCATGTCCTGTAGCTTAAGAAAATAAGAGACTCAAGTTACGCTAGTATTAAAAAATATTTTTTTTGTTCAGTTGTAATTTTTGGCCATTGAGAAATAATAAAATCAACCAAAATATTATTTTCCCAAAACTAAAGGCGTCTTGCAATTTTGGTACGAAGTATTTTGTAATCGATATCCTAAGCTGGCTGAAGTTACGATAGAATGGACTCGTACTCTTTTAAGGCACAGTCGTAAATTTATCTCTGACCTTATATCGTATATGCTTATGATCTCATACAAGTGTTAAGAGTTTCATTTGTTTTGTGCGGTGACAACTTTCACAATAGACAGGCGAGGCGACAACATTGTCTCCTCCTTCAGCGTATTATTTGTGTGTTATGTAACTATATACTATATCTACATAAAACAGTGTTAGTTACATCACACATACGAGTAACCTGAGTATTGTGTATAATTGTCTGAAATTAAGTCTTAACATAAGATTAAAAAAAGTAAATAAAAAATTACAGTTTCTTGCTTGCTCCTCTTAAGAATGTCCCCTCAATTTCGGAATAGGCGTAGAGTCAGTATTTTTCTCCTTTTTTATGCGCGTACAAGGTTTATTATTTTACGTCAATAAGTTCCTAAAAATGCACTTATTGCACAGATAAGGTCTATTGTAATGTTGATCTTATTACTTTATTCTGTAATATTAACAATTTACTATTTATCTGGGAAATATTGTGACAGAAAGAAGCGACAGTATTTTTTTTATACCACGCTGGTAGCAAACAGGCCAACAGCCATGTTTGTGGCGTTTCAAAATTCTGAATGTTGTTTACTATCTAATGCTTAATGTCTGAGAAACTCACGATAAATATCTCGGTAGTCTAGTGGTTAAAACTATTCAAGTGTTTCTAGGGGAATCAAGGGTTTAATCCCAAATGAGAAGACTTTATGTTCAGTTCGGTTGGTAGTAGTGCTTCTGTCTCTGCTTACCCAGCGATTGCAGACATTTAATGTTATATAATTAGGTCTGCGGTCCTCTGAAGCTGTAAAAAAAAATAAGTTTTCACAGTATCAATTAAAAAAAATTAAGAAAATAACATGAGTTTTGTTTTCTAATCTCTAACTATAGGGTCTCATAGACCTAGAATTATGAAATATTGAAAGAAGATAGATCTTTCAGCACAAGTAAAAGAAAATATTTCTATAATTTTTATTTTGTTGTTTTACACAAAAATAAAATATATAATAAGATTACAAATTTGTTAGGATGGTTCGCGAGTTGGCCACGCACTTAACGGACTTTTGTATCTGAGATCCATTCGTATATGTTTTCAAATACTTCATCTGAAGTTGTAATTTGTTATACCACATTCGTTTAATTTTGTTGCAGAAAACAATACTAGACAGCATATCTCAAGATGATACGACGTTCAGTGGGGACGGGTATACATCGCTGGCCATCATTTACGCCACCCTCGCCATTTGTAATTGGATGGCACCTTCTGTTATCACCATCACTGGGCCTCGGGGCGCGATGTTTATCGGTGCCTTGACATATCTGTAAGTATTGTAAATAGTAGTTGCTATAGATTTGAGGAGGCGAGGAAGTTTACCTATTGTACGAACTGAGAACTACATATAATTGAAAATGTGACTTAATACGCCCTGCAATGAGAGTGATAATTCGTAATTTTTAGTATCTATCCTAGGTGCAAGACTTGTGTTGTCCTCACAGCCAACATCATTCCATACGACAGCTTTTACGATCATATGCTGTAAAAATATTAGTTATTTCGTATTGATTAGTTTCAAGTAATTTACCAATTTTAATATTTTAAAATATGCTTTTATTTAAAATTTTATTTAGAAAGGCGCTTATCGCTTTCAGCTGACAAAATTCAAAGGAATAAAGAAAATTGAAGATGGTGGTTTTACCAGACGATAAACATTCTAATATATTTTGGTATGTTGCTAATATATAACAACAGTTACAATATATCTCGATAGACCTACAGTATTGGAGCGAAGAATTAAAGTTTTTATCTACGGCTAATAACCCCTTAGCACGATTTTTTACTTTTTTCATCTCTTTATAATTTGAAAGATGTTTATGATATTCTCTAGACATAACACATAACCCCAAGCAGGTACGTGAGTTGTAGGTTTGAATTATGATAGCGCATAAACATATGTATATGATCGGTAATAAAAATTTATATGTAACATTATATAAATTCAATTTAACAAATAAACCATGTTTCTTAAGTTTTTTCATTGATCGGCAAAATCGGCATACAAACCGGTTCAAAACTTACAATAAACTTGGAAATGCACAAATAATTGTAGCAAAGTTTTAGTGCTTACACAAAATACTGTTCATTGAATTTATAAACGAGATCCGGTGTTTATTGAAACAACGTCACTGATAATAGGAAACTGTAATGAAGTTGGTAAACGTTGCACGTAGTTGTTGAGGCGTTGCCTTGGCTGGCTGGCATTTCTAATGCACTTAACTCACACAGTTTGCTCATTTAAACTGGTATTTTATACTTAACATTATTTTTATAACCTAGCTGCTCTGTGCTTATTAACTTGTAGCCTACTTTTTATTTCATATTATTACATATAATATAATAGACATCGACCACATGCATCTATAAAATATTAACAACAGTTAAAATCAAGCCCCCCACGCGTTTTGTAAAATAATAGCAATTTTTCAAATGATCACTACAATTTTATTGAAAAAAAATTAATTAAATCAATTTAAAAAGCTTGTTTTTGTTAGTTATTTAAACTATATTTTATTATTGCACCCGTGCGAAGCCGAGGCGGGTCGCTAGTTATATAATAAAAAATCAATATTCATGAAAAAAGCGTATGTCGATCAATCATTGATCATATTCATTGCACACCTACTGGTTTTATGGTCGCGCTGATAATCCGCATCATATGTAGTCCTGCGTTGAGCACCACACCAGTTATTGTTTGTATTATTAATAGTTAGGCAATGTACGTCTATTAATAAAACTTCAAATTTCTGAAATATATTTTTTTAACGAGTGACAGATTTGAACTTAATTCCAAACGCCCACTGGCACACTTACCTAAAATTTCTAAAAATTAAATTTTATTATGATTGTTATAGTAAGTGCTAATCTAGGATGACGTATCAACTAAATAACTGAATTTTATAATAGTGTATTCTGACCTGGATTGTGCTATGATATTATAAAAATATTAATGAAAGAATGGAGTTTGTTTAAAAAGAAAAATAATTTTAAAGCACAATAATTCGTCAAATAAGAAACTTTACATTAAAATTAGTAATGTCAGTTGAATTTGTTGGCGTCGTAAAGGACTGACGTTATGGCATCGAAATAATTACGAAAATACTAGAATAGAATTACGAAATTTAGTGACCTGTTAGAATTAACTTTATTATTAGGTAATCATAATTCGGTCTTTTCGTATGTTAAGTTAAATAACATGTTGTAATAATTTCGGTAATTTAGATTCGAAAACGGGAAAGTAGTGTCTTAAAAAATATGGCTAGGTCGCCATTTGTAAGACTACGTTATAGCCAAGTTCCCCGTAACGAAGAAAACTTTCACTCCCAACTGGTGGGGCAAATGTTATTCTGTTTATTTACATGGTTTATTATGGATTCACATAACCCACACAGTGCTAATGTTAGCTAATGAATATTCTGCTTATAATGTTTGGGAGATTTCATTGCTGGATAAAAAAATAGAATTTTCTACATCTATATATTGTAGACTAGCTGGCTACCGCGACTTCGTTAGATTAGTACTTCGAGTAGCTTATATTAGCGTGGCGTATATCTTTATAAATTGCAACCTAAGATTTATTTTAATGTATACGCTATATTATGGAAAAGTTTCATTAAAATCTTTTCAGTAGTTTTACGTAATAGAGTAATAAACATCCGTCCATACATGCTTCTGCGTTTATAATATTATTAGGAATTTAAACTGCCAGCTAAATTACGTGACTTTGAAACATTTGTTATAAGAGTTGATTGCATATCTAATAAATTAGTAAGTGTGGTACGAACGTTAACGGACCATATTACAAGACGGTTCCTTAGAGGAATACTCTCAAATTGGCGGAGTTTTAGGAAATTTTGTTGATAAATCTTTTCCTTTTCTGAAGTAAGTAGTAAACTGTAAAAATAAAGTACCCCAGGACCTACTTCAAAACATCTTTTTATTACTTTGGTGTATGTTTACTAGCTGACATTAAATACGAAGATTTTATTATATTTTTGGGTATTAAAAGGCATCAGGGGTCATTTGAACGCTGTTGTGACGTCACCTCATAGATTTCTTAATCTACGTTTACATAACAACATAGTTTACTTAGACTTAACTAAAAGTGGTGTGTGCATGGTTAGGAATATTTTGCCCGAGGTTAATGTGCCTTATATTTATTATAAGTATCTAGTTATTTTGTGTAGATCAAATGCCAAGAGCCAGAAAAGAACATTGCAAAGTATGACGAGGGATGCATAAAAATAACTAAGTCTTGAGTCACTTCGTTTTGGCAAATGATGAAGTAAATGGTCTTTAACAAAATAACTTAAAAAGTTAGGGCAAATATTGGATTATAAATATTTTGTATTAGATTCTCCGTTTTATTACATATTTCCGTTGTTTGGTACCCGACCGTCGAGTAACGTAGCATCCTATGAGACCGAAACGCGGGTCCGTTAGATGCCAAGTATGTGTTGCATGTTAACTAACTTTCAACGCTTCCGACCGTAAAAATTACAATAATCTATTTTACAGTACATTGAGAACATTCCTCCGTTTTTTTATGGACTGACTGCCCGTTTCCAAATTTTGTTTAATATTGAAGTTGAGTTAGCTGGCTTTTGTATAATGGCTTACGGTGAAAAACCAATTTACTCATATTTGATCCAACCCTTTTGGAATATTGTTTATGTGAAATATTGACAAAAAATCAGTCTGCCCACCTGATGGTAAGTGGTCGCCTATTGTACATGTAGATCCTGCATCCTGGTCCTGTAAGATTCGGAGCAAATCTTCAACTGTCTCAAAAACCATAGTGTGTCAAGTCACAGAACTCAGTACTTTGATTGTTTACCTTCCCTTTCACACTGAAACACAGCAATGCGGATACTGTGATTGATGAGCTATTTTGTGACAGGAAGAGGTGACAGCTTAGTTACCTCTATCTAATCTCACGATCTTGGTAAAATCTCCTTCCAGTAAGCCTTGCCGATAGTCTGATCATCCACGGCAATCTGCAGAACACCAGCATGATGGTGTAATCGAAAACATCTTTTTAGATTGCTCTTGCTGATCAGATTAATACCGAGTTGTTGCCTTTAAGTCTAGGAAATTCATTATCTTCAAGGAAGTTAATCCCGAGAAAATCCTTTCTGCATATTTGTTTCTCTTCTTTCTGTTGCAACCTGACAGTTTTTAGTCCTCGTCGTTCCAATTTTTTTTTTGGTAATTGTTGTGTTGAAATGATTTGATTTATTTGCTTATTAAGTTAACAAGAATAAATAAATAATAATAAATAAATAAATATTTGTTACACTTACACCAATTAGCCTAGCCAAACTAAGCTCTATTAATAAGGCTTGTTGCTACACGGAAAAAATAATTGTTTGCACCAAGTAAGTTTACTTGGGCCAAATGGTTTTCGCTTTTCCATATAAGGAAAATAGAAATTACTTACAACAAGAATTAAAATGTTCGAAGTTTAATTTTTAGACTAAGCAACTAATGTCTTCGATCAATACTGACATAAACTGTTGAAAAGAGTAACTTCATTTCTTTATTCAATGCTCACAAAGTATTGTTTCAAGAACTAGAACGTTTCCTAACAAGAATCAAATATTTCTTGAAACTATTGATGAAAAAATGATGATGATGATCTCTTCGCCTGATAACTAAGCCATCTCAATGTAAAATAATTTCATTCTTGGTTTAAAATATTTAGCTCATGAAGAAAGAATTAAATATTGATGGAAGATATAAATTATTTTAATTAAAACAGTTTCGCTCTTGGGTTATAATATTTGCTTTTTAAAAAAGAATTTGACAATATTGAATAAAGAAATTTCATTTCTTTATTCAATATTATCAAATTCTTTTTTTAAACCTAAATATTTTAACCCAAGAGCGAAATTATTTTAATCAAAAAGTTTCGCTCTTGGGTTATAATATTTGCTTTTTAAAAAAAGAATTTGACAATATTGAATAAAAAAATAAATTGCTTTATTCAATATTATCAAATTCTTTTTTTAAAACCCATATATTTTAACCCAAGAGCGAAATTATTTTAATGAAAAAAGTTTCGCTCTTGGATTAAAATATTGGCTTTTTAAAAAAGAATTTGACAATATTGAATAAAGAAATTTATTTCTTTATTCAATATTGTCAATTTTTTTTTTTTAAAAACTTATATTATTTAACCAAGAGCGAAACTTTTTTCATTAAAATAATTTATATCTTCTATCAATATTTTTTGATTCTTTCTTCATGAGCTGAATATTTTAAATCAAGAACGCATTTATTTATTATATTGAGACGGCTTAGTTATTAGGCGAAGAGTTTACAGCATTAAAAACATGAAAATTTATTTCTCTCGAAAAAAAGAAAGGCGATGGAAAAAAGAGAGAAACATTAAATTTACAAATATAAATATTGATTTATATTTATAATAGGTAGGTACATATTAATATTGCAAAATTTGATGTATCTCTCTCTTTTTTCCATCGTCTTAGTATTTTTCGAGAGAAATAAATTTTCTTGATTTTATGCTGTTTACTCTTTCGCCTAATAACTAAGCCATCTCAATATAAAATAATTACATTCTAGATTTAAAATATTCTGCTCATGAAAAGAATAAAAAATATTGATGGAAGATATAAATTATTTTAATAAATAAAGTAGGACTAATACATTCAGGCACAATATATTGTGTATTCAGACACACAGGATTAAGTACTCCTAAAAAAGAAAGCGAAAGGGTTAGAAATTTGTTCCTAAATCCAAACAATCGCAGATTAATTCTAAACATTTGCATTATTTTTAGCTTAGAGTAAATTTAAAGCTTTTAGTATAAAAATAACATACGAGTAGTATATTATTATATTATACCTGTTTATTGGTAAGTATACAAAAAAAAGAATTATTTTCAAGTGCGAGTATAACTTATCTAAAACAATTCACGAGTAAATAAATACAGAGTGCACTTCAATAACCAATAGCTAACGAATTTTCGCATAGCTAATCACAAATTTAAAATTGAATTTAGTCATTACAAATTTTGAATTAGGGTCTTTGAGTCCACTCTGTAGTCACAGTTTACATATGTATTTTTGAACAAAATCTAAACATCACTGGACTGATAGCCAAATCTTAAAAGTAAGTAGCATAATTATAAACATGCCCAATTTTGTGACATTTAATTTAGATAAAATAAAAATTCGATGGGACGCAGGCTGCCTTTAGCTGCGACTGCAAACAACAGCTTGAGCCGTCCGTGTATTGAGAATGTCAATTTTGTATTGAAACTGCACATCTCTCACAGCAACCGCATGAAGCTGTTGGCACCACCGCTGCAAGCAGTCCATCTATGGCCGGCTTTAGAGGTTATCTTTTAAAAGTGCCTATTCCACACAAGATCCGCTTTTGCAAGTTCACGGGTCACATGCTGTAATGAACAGCAACACAAAAAACTTTTTACCCACTTTTTTACCTAAAAAAAATTACAGAAAGAATATCGTCGGCTAAATGAGTTGAACTGCCAAATCCATTCTAACAAATTTTCAGGACACAAAGAGAAGATAAAACGTGCTGTCTCTATAAAACTATTTGATAATTATCTCCAAGCGCAATAAATATAGTAACTTCGTCTAGAAATAAGCACAATACTACTGGAAATTTCTAAATACCTAACTATTCATAGTTTCAGAGTAACCTATGATAAAATATTGTTACCTACTATGTACTCACCATGTGAGAAAATCAACACAGAAGGAAGTTTCAACTATTACCTACCTAAATTTAAAATCGCAAACACTTTGCACCGGCTTCGACGCAGACGCACGCACATGCATAAAATGGCGGAGTCCGTTTTTACTAGTAGGTACATGCGAGCTTCATGTGCGAGTTTAGATGTTAATGTTAAAATTATCAGATTATTGCACAGGATTTTGAATGTTTTTTTAAGTTAGATGTATTTAGCAAGTTTACGAAACGAAATATTATTATTTTCTCTCTCTAACGATACCCATATCAATAAAAATGGAGTTAGCGTTCAACTCTTTTAGCCGACGTTATGCTGTCCGGCAATCACAATTAGGTATTTTAGAGGGCACTTACTTTTAAATTTCTTTGATGTCTTCACTCACACCCAGCTATTAAGAATGTTCATTAACTTGCTTTGATTCTCCATCTCCATTGGATTCGACTGGACGTACGATACGAACTAATGGACTTCAAACAACAAACAAGCAAAGCACCCACAGCAAATCACAAGCAACCGTCGTTCAGTCAGTGTTGCCGCTAATCAAACGCGAAAAAGTACTAAAACGAGTTAGAAACTATGCAATTTAATAGAAAAAATCGCATACGATATTCTAAAATATGTGTTTTATTTGTATATTATGTATTATTAAGTAAAGATTATATAGACAACTAAATAATTGTATTTATTTTTATTTATATGTATTTAAATAATTAAATTTATGAACGTTCTAAAATGAGCATAACCAATTGAATATTAGGACTGAACATTGAGCTTGATTGATCGTATTTTACATTTCACTATACATTGATTTACAGTTCGACAACCGAGACAATGAGTAGAGGCCTATTTGATAAAAGCTATCAGTTTCGTATATCGACTACATTTCGTCTCACGGATTGTAGAAAAATGAACCTTATGTAGTGACATAAGATATCGATAGGATCAGTCTTGTGTGCTCTCGATGCCCAAATTGCATTCGTCTAAATTTCAAAAATGCTTAATAGGTATTTATTAAATAACAAGTAGCACATTATTATTGTTCCACGTATTTAAGATTATTATCTAATCGCTTAGGTAAAGTTCATATGACTATATATTATATGTTCATAAGAATAAAATAAAACAGTGATTCCGTCTACAGGCTGTCAAGTACATGCATAATATAGAAGAGAAACGCTGATAATTTGAAAGGTTTTTAATCTGATGTTGTAAATACATGTTTTTGCGCTTACATTGCAAACGCTGATTGAACCCTACGAGATAGATCACGATAATTGTATATTTAGTATCAGTATAGTAGTGGGCCCGATTCTGGCATAATTCTCTAAACTTAAAACTAAATTTAAGATTTGTCTCTCTCTTTCATTCTCTACTGAACATGACAAGGACAGACTGCTGTCAAATTTAGTTTTAAGTTTAGAGAATCATGCCAGAATTGGGCCCAATATTTAGCATCAGTAATATCAGCTGGGGTGGGTAGCCAGTATGTACAGAAAAATTTAATTTAATTTGGAAACTGAGGATTCACTTATTCGGGTTCGAATATTACAGACTCACACTAACCGCTTTCAGATTTTTTGTGATTAGTATACAAAGTATGCAAGCTTGTATTTTATTAATATTATAGCGTCGGTGGTGCTAAGGTCTCGGCACTGGTCACCGGAAGATTCGAAGGGATCGGGGGCGATCCTGCCATGTACCAATGTGTTTTTCGAATTTCATATGTATTTTTTTCTGAAGCTCATACGGTGAAGGAAAACATTGTGATGCAACCTGCTTACACCTGCGAATAAATTCAAAGGTGTATAGAAAACAATCCCCGCACTGGGCCAGTGTGGTTTACTAAGGCCTGATCACTGAAATCGACTTCGTTTTTTATGTATATATGTATAAATAAAAAAACAATGTCATGTATGTTACATCATTTATAATTCAAGATTGGTTTAGCTATAAGCAGATTTTAATGATCACCCATTAAGAAATTATGAAGAAAACTATTCTGGCAGGGTCAAGCAATATAGATAGATTATGGTTTGCCTTGCCATCTTCGGCATTATTTAATTTTATTTAAGTGTAATGTTTTTCTTCTGTGCGAATCAATTACCAAAAGTATTTCTTTCAATATCAGTTTTAGAATTACGCTATCTATTACAGTTAATGTCTATACGTAAAACATAAACATTTGCCTAGGTGAAAGAAACAACAAAATATTGTAAGGATTTGCAACTTGATTCTAAGTACCTATTGCGATATCCTTAAAGTATTGGTATATACTACTAAATAATTATATAATTAGTGTTGGCAACACTTATAAAGACCAAAAACTTTAAGTATTTATTATAAGTTCGATCAAGATTGCTAAATCTTGTTAGAAAAATCATGAGTCATTTCTTATTTGGCACAAGAATGTTTTTGATTAATATTGTTGTCTCAAAACAGTCTCTGTTTCAAAATCAAGAATTAGCGATGGATTTCATGCTTGTTTCAAGATATATATATATTTTGTTATTTTTGTTTTTTGTTATAACGTTAATTCTCCAACATTGGAAAGGCAAAGGGAATTAATGCGTATACAGGCGATATCTGTTGATGTTTGTTTCTTTTTACAAGCTTTTATTTAGCTTCACCTGTCCCGTTGTCTGTCTGTCTGTCTGTCGGTCTGTCTGTCTGTCTGTCTGTCTGTAATCAAATCTTGCAAGTTAAATTTGATCCACTTCCCGATCTCCGATTGAGCTGAAATTTTGCATGCACGTGTAAGTCGGATGACAATGCATGGTTATGTGTGTGACGTCATTCTAAATCCAACATGGCGGCATTACCAAGATGGCGGATCAATTATTTTTAATGCACCCTACAATATGGGTATCAAAATAAAAGGCTTGCAAAGAACACCTCGAAAAATAATGTGACGTCACTCTTAATCCATTATGGCGGACTTTCCCAAGATGGCGGACCAATTATTTTTAATGCACCCCTATAATATGGGTATAAAATGAAAGGGCTTGCTAAGCTTAGTTTTTTAGTCGGAAAATAAATTAAAAGAAAAAAAACTTTTTTTAAAAACAAGCTCTTATTTGTGCAGAGGGAAAGTCAAGTCAAGTCAAATTTTTTTACTTTTTTTATTTAAATATTGAATTATTGATGACACGAATTTTAATACATTAATGGCCGTTTTCACCAATTGTAGCTTAGGCGACACTAAGTGACATGCTGTCACTTTTTGTATTAACTAAAAGAGTGAGACAGCATGTCTCTTAGTAGTCACCTAAGCTAAGACAGGTTAAACGGCCATAAGGCCGTATTAATAAAAAAAATAACCCCGGATTAGATACTCTATGTTGTTGTCTCGTTTCATCTTTCCATTAAAATTATATGTTAGAAAGAGAAAAAAGTGTGGATTAACTCAGACTTAACTTTATTAATACGGGCCTTATGATTCCTTCAACATAAATTCATCGTACACACAAACGAACGAAAAAATACGATAACCTTTACCTTCCGATCAATAAATATAGTTTAGCGTTTATCATGTAAGTTGACGGATGTCTTAGATTTACAAGCCGCGCTGAGATTGGGGTCCAAAGTCTAAATATAATAAAAGAAGAAACTGACTGAATGACTGTCATATCAACGCACAGCCCAAACCGCTAGGCCTAGAGACTCCAAATTTGGCAAATAGGTTCCTTATTAGGTCTAGGGGTGCACTAAGAAAGGATTTTTCAAAACTCACCCTTAAAGGGGTGAAAAGTGTCTCCAATGTTTATGTGACGAAACTAGATTAGTTAGACGATTTTATTCAAAACTTCTCAGAAGTATCTCTGGTGGTAAATTGTAAGGACGTGTTAATTTTTATTTTGGAAATTTAACCCTTAAGGGGCTGAAACGGGGATTTGTATGTAAGTTCTTCGTTACTGAAGTAGGAAGCTCAATAACTACCACACGGATTTTGATACGGTTTTCGCTATTAAATAAAGTGATTCTTGAGAAAGGTTTTAGGCTACTTTTTATACCGGAAAAATCAATAGATTCCGCGGGATGCGTGATAAAAACTTCGCTCAAAAACTACTGTAAGAATTTTCATGCGCTTTTCAACAATAGAAAGAGTGATTCTCGAGCAAGGTCTTAGGCAATTCTTTATCTCGGAAAAACGGAGACTCTCACCGGGATGCGCGATAAAGACTTCGCGCGACAGACCAACTTCCCCGCGGACGTGGCCGCGGGCAAAAGCTATATCCCTTATCCCTCTATAGATCCAATCCCGCAATCTATACACGCGGACGAAGTCACGGGCTGATGCTAGTATATCTACGAATTCGTAAGGGAGCATCCATCATATCTAGGGTATCCTGATATATTATCATGGTCAATGCGACGAAGCAGTCTACGCTTTATGCAGTCGTTAGCCCAACATCCTGGGGTGGGCACTGTAGGGAATAGGGAATACCTTAGGGACGGGCCACACAGAAAAGACGTAAGACGAGGACGCGTCGGTGCAGTAACATATATGTATCTAATACTTATCGCAATGTGGACCCTACTACACACACCCAAAAGGGCCAGGGGAGCACCGGGGGGTTTTAGTGGGTAGGCCCAGCACTTGCAGTTCTTGCAGGGAGAGCCCCACACACGCCCACCGTCTAGCCAGCGGTAGGGTACGCTGCGATCTCACGCATTTCCCCTCGTAAAAAACATATCTTAGGGCACTCTCGTACACCGTCGTCTCATCACACGTCGGTGGGGACGTAGGTACTATATATATATATATATATATATAAAAATATATATATGAACTGTGATGATGATCTATATAAATTCTTCATAGAATAATTATTTCATTCTTATTCGAAGCCATATTCTATTTCGTTTCGGATAATATTATGTTTCGATTAAAAATAAAAAATTCTTTATTTAATATTCAACTTATAATTAGTTCAAAGTATTTCTATTTTCCGTTAAATAATATATTATTTATTTCAAAATATCTGAATTTTTCGTTAAATATTTAAACGAATTGTTGACTGAAATAAGCTAATTCTTTGTTAGAAGAATTATATCTTGACTTAAGTGCTCGCAGCTAAGAAAGTATCAAACTAAATTGAAGAGACAGCTCTATTTTGAATCAAGATGTGGAATTTAAATGAAATAATATTTTTATTTGATTTGAGATATTCTATCTTGGTTACCAAGAATATGGAATTCTTCTAACGACAATGAAGTGTATATCGTTTTAAGTAAGCTATTTTGGAACGAGATAAATATCTTTAAATTCAAAAAATAATGTTCGAGAGTTATTTGCTTCTTGGTTGGTAACATTATTTCTTTCAGTGTATGGGATCTAGGGTAACGGATAACATACATATATTATACATATATAAATAATTTTTAATGACATATATATAAACAACCATGACTAAGGTACAAATGCTGGCATTCATCAAACAAACATCTGCCCCCACCGGGATTTGAACCCGGGACCTCAAAGATGACGACCGACACCTTGAAACCGGTGTACTATCCACTCGACTATGGAGAACGTCAAAAGAAGTTCTTTTACTATACATAAATGATATCTATTTAAAAATTCATTACCTAACCTTAATAGGCATTCAGTAGGTATATATTGTTACGGACTAGCCAAACTAGTTCGTTGCTCAACGAGTTTCGTCATTATAGACAGAAGTTATCAAAAAATTACAACACGTGAATTCTTTTTTAAAGACAAAGTTTATCCTTCTTCGTAACGTTTTGATATGTTCTGAATTACTGCGAAATATTTTTTATGACATATAGGACTCGTATTTACACAATGGACCCGATCTAAATGCCGTACGTGTAGATTACATTAAAGTACTTTGTCAAATTTAACTAATATTGCCGATTTAAATCTCAAGTTGTATCTTTTTGATGTTCAAGTATTTACCAAAAATGTTTTAAAACGTCTATACCTTCTCTCTGAACAAAATCTATTTATTTACATATTATAAAATGTTTGTTGTTGTGTTGCGGAATGACGGTATATAGATAGTCAAGAGACCTGGGAAGGATAGAGGGTAATTTAATCCACGGAGAAATATCTTTTTCTTGCGGAAAAACACGATAAAATAGCGCAACGTATGCTGATGCAATTTGGTATGGGGATGATTGGAGACTTAAGGAAGGATATAAGATTAGGCACAAGTGTAATTACTGAATTAATTAAATACTCGCATTTCGCATTTTATGAAGCGTCAGTGCAAATAAGGTTGGGTCTATTGTCACTACCCAGCCACTTTGCAGAAATATACCGCCTGCTAGCGGTATATTGTGCTTTAATTACCTCTTTTTACGTGGATGTTCCACAGGAAGAGGGGGAGCTGTTATATTTGTATTCTAAATACATCAACGACGACATCTACATTCACCTCCGGACGGAATAAGTATTAAATTCAGATTTTTATTTCATTGGTAACACATCGTAATTCAACCTAAACGAATCGTATGATAAGGCTAATTTCAATAAAAATACGAAAATTGTTAAAACATGCACACTGTCTCTTTCGTGTAAAACAGATTTTTGTATGTGGTTTTTAGGGCACGGAAAGTGTGTATATATGTCTAATATATATATATGTCTATCCGTTACCCTAGATCCCATAACACAAGCCTTAAAGAGCTTACTTTGGGCTAGGCTAATTGGTGTAAGTGTCAGAAATATTTATGTATTTATAGCATATGTATCTAAATACAATTATAGGATATTTTCAATGAACATACACTGATAAAGCGCCGATACTTTCAAGGTTAAATAACTACGCCCGCTGGTAATGACATTACTTTTCACTTGTTCTTGTTATGTATGGTTGGAATGCGTTATAGTCAAGCAGACTGAGCACAGAATATACACAATAACGCGTCATATTTTATCGTTTATCTTGAGACAGTTTCTACAGTACACGTAATAGCGTCGGTTTTCGTAACGCAAATGTTAAGTTCGACGAGTTGCTGACTGTACATTGAAATAGCTTGCGTTAAATCGTTCAATTAGAAGTTTAAAAAATACACGAAACTACAACCTAGTTTGTGAAAACACATTTACGCAATATACTTAACGATTCATACTCTATATACTAATATTAACGACGCATGTAATGATTGTTCAATTTGTAATTGGCTATTAATGGCTCTACTAATATTTTTAAAGAACCAGCTAGCGGTTCTCAATTAAGCGTGCGTGGGGTTTGCGGTTTTCATGCTGCTATCCCATTGTTTACATTCTTCAGGAGTATTTCAAAACAAGTCAATAGTATTTAAAACTAAAATGTCCAATAATTACTAACCATTAAAGTAACCCTTTATTTAAATTTGTTTCAATTGACTGCTTCGTTAATTTAATTAACTTGAGAGTATTAATTACACCTTTAGTAAATTTTAAATACATTGTAGCAGTTCATCAGTGGGGAATATTTAATATTATTTGACAGTTTGTCAAAACAAGTCTGTCGGTTTTCGCTTACAACCCTTGGGCGGACTTTTGCCATTTCAATATATTTCCTAATTATGTAATACTGATACATAATACATTGATTTGTTTAATTGCAACAATTTTAGTTAAAAGATCTGTCATGATAAAACTATTAATATAAGTTACTGTAATGAAAAATATTAGCTACTAGCTTAGTCTAAGTTCAGTAAGTTAATTGTCAAGTAATATCTTCCTTTCATATATCGGATACATATATTAGATCTATTGGTTAGGGTAAATCCGACGAATAATATCATATTAGTTCCTAGATCGCCCAAATTGAGGACAGGATGGACATCGAGGTGGGTTTAGCGTAACCCTGCTTTCCGCCGGGGTATGTGGAAGCCCACAAACATTTTAATAGGAACTAACAGAGAGTGCAATAAATATTTTTAATAAACAATTGTTACAATAAATTTTAATATAGCAGTAATTTATCTGCAGTATTTTAGTTTTTAATCAAATGTGATATATAGCAACAGAGTTATTTAATCGCTCTGGCTTACTTAAGACCTAGGTCGGATCGGACCTTACTGGAGAAATTGTTAACAACTTAATATATTGTTCTAGGTTTTTCATAGTGACGTTCTTGTTCCCGCGCACATGGCTTCTGTACGTGGCCAGCGTGTTAATCGGCGCCGGCGCTGCGGCTATTTGGACCGGGCAAGGGAACTATCTAACCCTAAACAGCGACGCTGACACTATATCCAGGAATTCCGGCGTCTTTTGGGCTATGCTGCAGTGCAGGTACTTAATAATTTTATTATTGATTACACTTTAACCAAGAGACGCCAATGTTCACTAGTTCGTCGGCGTGCTTCCCCAGCCGAGTCAACGAGTGCATCAATGGAGGAGGATGGAGGCTTGATTATAATATCGACAATCTCTACATCGACGGATTAATATATCGAGAGTACCCTAAATTGATGGTACGGTACATCAATAGTACAAAAAATATATTTTACCTATAAATCAATGGTTCTTAGCCGGTAGTCCGCGGACCACTGGTGGTCGTTGGAAGCGTCCGCGAGCCTTCCCGATAAATAAGTGATAACGATTACTTACCATTTAGATATCTATTTGCAATGGTTGTCTATGGCGCGCATAAATTTATCAAATGGTCCCTCGTGAATAAAAGATAAGAATCATTGCTATAAACGATAGGTACGTTATATAGACGGTATGTCCTCGATATAGCGTATACCATTGGGTAGACGACAATTTTTTAAATTCTATATGAGTACTCTTCTAAGTGAGAATATTGTCCAGCATAACCTGCTATACTTTTGAAGATACAGCCATATTTGCGTCGCGGTCGCTCAAAAACGCTATACTAAAGCATGCAATCGGACGTCATAACTCAGTAAACTCGCCTAATTTGTATGAGCGTATAACAAATTTTAAATAACTTTGTTTTTGTATGTTTATAGGTATACTTTCTATATAAAAATGTTACATTAATGTGAGAATGCTAGAAATGTGTCGTTCATAGCGTAAATAATAGTTCGATCTAAAACTATAAATTAATACTTTTCATATTGACATACTTTCATGAGATATAGCTCAATCAGATATAACGGCCTAATCAGTTGTAGTCGTCTACCCTATTCAGTATACGCTATATCGACAGCACGTCATATATAGATAATACCATGTATCGACAGTAGACCCATATTACGTTGCAACGACTGTCCGCTAATTAGCCCAACCTAAATCTTAATGCTTCAGACATAGGTGTCATTGTTTAAGGGCACTGACGATAAATTAATCCGTCGATAGAAAGTTTTAGATATAGCGACCGCCGATATGATGATTGGCAACATTATGTACTGAAAGTTTTAGGATTAGGAGATATTCGATAACTGGCAAATCAAAATTTGAATGTTTGAGGTCAGATATAATATCTGGCTTCTAAGATGTTAATTCATGATATTTAGAAAATTTCATATGAAGGGAGAGGATTCGTACATCAGTGAGTTCTATAAGTCACTATTCTCGATGATGTTTATCACATGTTG
Organism: Scirpophaga incertulas; assembly: GCA_036419045.1. Classification (NCBI taxonomy): domain Eukaryota; kingdom Metazoa; phylum Arthropoda; class Insecta; order Lepidoptera; family Crambidae; genus Scirpophaga; species Scirpophaga incertulas. Next base: position 25,750,929 of record CM071632.1, on the reverse strand, counting down.
GAATGTGCCCGAAACTCTGAGCTAAGAGAAAGACTCCTCGTGGGAATGGATTTGGCTAATGGCAATATAAATTGTTTGCTGACGGAACCATTGTCCAGTTTAGCCAAAAAATTATACATGTTTGTTTGCTTGTCCTTTGAGGAGGCAAACTAATATTTTTGTATATGAGTCATTCTAATAATAACCTATTGTGTATGTGTAAAATGTGTATGTTATGTAAATATGTGATTATTCCTATGAGGCTGACATGTTCACCCAAAGTATTCAAAGACTCGTTAAAAATTAAGAATTAAAAAAAATCACTATTGTGTTCAATTTAATGGGTTTGATTTTAATTTATATATAATGTAATATATAAAATAGTATTTTTGAATATATGAGCGTAGAAATATGAATGCTGCCCTTCCAGCCTTTTCTTTGGCAACCTGTTCGTGTTCATCAAGTTCCAAGGCAAGAGCCACATAGATGTGGAGACAAGAAATGTCGTGTTTGGCGCGTTAAGTGGCGTTTGCGCATTGGGCATTATATTCCTGGTGATGTTGAGGCCGACACGGCGTGCTAACACACTCGAAGACGCCAAGGTGAGCGAACATATAGGAATCGGTTAATCTACAAAATTAAAGCTTTATCTGTATAATAAAATATCGTTAATTTGTAAATATACACTGAAGGCACAAACAGAAAATTGTGCGGTCTCCAATCTTAAAGTATTCTAAGCAAACAGATAGATCATGAAAATTTCATTTTAATTTACAGTTTTAAAACGTACAGTGATTTTTATGTTGAAGGCTGTATCTTTTTGTTCTGTGCCTAAATTAATTTCTTACTTTAAAACTTACAGCCTTTATCTGTTAAACCATACAGTCTTTATATAATTATTTACTCTTATACCGTACACGAACATTACATAGATAAATTTTATTAACCACTAAACATAAATAAACGTAAAATACTGTTCGCTGTTGCGACCATAATATTGTGCAAAGCTAAACATTCGTTAGCGTTGTGCATAAAATGAAAGGTTAACGATCGAGGAAATTCACATTTTTCCTCTTAATACCGATGGCCGAGATGACAAGATGGAAACAGTCGATTACCTGCAAATATTGAAATGGTTACAGGACGATAACGTCAGGCACGAGGAAGAAGGTCCTTTAGACGCGTTCAAGGGTGCGCTGAAGTTGTTCTGCACCCGAGACATGCTGCTTTTGAGTGTCACCTTCATTTATACCGGTGAGATTTATTTTCGTAAATATTGTGCTGTTCTCAAATTAAGTTTTGTAATTATTCTCTCTCTAGGTAACTGAGAATCATGCGAATAGAAGTTGCAAGCGGGTGAATAAACAAAGATTGCATGTAGCTGAAATGCGTATGCTAAGATGGATGTTCGGATTGACAAGGGAGGATAGAGTGAGGAAGCTATGGACATGAAAGATTGGCGTGTGGGGAGAGGCAGACCGAAGAAAATATTGATGGATTGTGTGAATGTTGGTATGTTGAAGATAGGAGTGTCGAAATGGCGAGTGATAGAGGAGAATGGAAGAAGACATGTTGCGCCGATCCCAAATAAAATTGGGAACAGCAGCAAGGTGAACAAATAAGAAGATTCTAAAACGTATAGAACGAAATTTTTGCGGTCATATTTTGACCGTTACCATAGAAGAGTGAAGGGGTGTGGTGAGGTATGTGACGATGCTTCATAAGAAGAAACAACGACTTCCTTTTGTGTGACATTGTAGTACTGCAAATCAAATTCACAATTAGTTTTGTTTGATCGAAATGAAAAATAATTAAACCGTGACTGTCAAAAATAATCGATATAATATGTGCTGCAGAGGTAACAAAACGATATATACCATATTTTTAATTTTTTTAATATTAAAATCATGTAAAAGTGACGAGGGTGATCTAAGCACTGATTAGTGCTGAATTGGACTTGCGCAAACCGAAGGTTAAATCTTTGTTCTACCTGTCAGATTTATCCGTCGAGCAGAATAAAACGAAAAGTTATAATATAAGTAAATATTTAAGTTTTTGTATATAAGTAATCACTTCGTTAATTTAGTATTAACATCCGTGACATAACAATTTTAGTTTCTTTTTGTTTGAGGATCATAAGTTTTTAATGATTCTATAAATAAACCCGCGATTTAAATTTCGCAAACACTCGACTCGTATCTTTCCGGTGTCAGATATGAATCCAAAGTGTTTTATCAATTTGCATGTTTTTCAAAGTTAACTAAACTTACGTGTGTGAGAATAATAACCTGAACAAAACATGTACCACATTCTATAGGTACCTTACATTTTGAACCTGCAGTGTAAAGTTGATATATTAAAATAATAGAAATATATTTAACTTAGATTAGATTAAATTATTTAATAGAAATATTAATAAAAAAGAGATTGGCTATGGCTAATAACTACACGAAACAGATAAAATCCGTCAAGTAATTTAGACGGGAATATGTAACAGAGTTACATTCGCACTTTCAATATTATTGGTACTAAAAACTTAACACGGAGTAGCTAATTATTCATTCTGGGAGTTGAACGTATTTAGTAGACGTTATTGTACGTAGTTGTACTCTTGGCATTACCTTTGCAATCGAGAGATCTGAGGTTCCAATCTGTAATGCATCAATATGTGTTACCTATATAGGTAACGAAAAACATATCCGTAATACAATACATATGTACTATCGCGGACATTCCCACCACCATTCTGTCACTTTCGTTTCCAGTCAAATATTCAAAATTAGAAGTGTTCTGTAAACAGGCTCGATGTCGTAGATTTGCCATGAATGAAACATGCGTTGAAAAAGTTACCAAATCTTGTACGTATGAATATACACAATTGGGTAGACGACAATTTTTTAAATTCAATATATACATTATAAGAGTACTCTTTTAAGTGAGAAATATTGTAGAACAGTACACCTGCACCTATTACTTTTGAAGATACATCGATATGTTTGCGGCGCTGTCTCGGGTCGCTCAAAAACGCTCCATACTAAAAGCACTGCAATCGTGACGTCATAACTCAGTAAACTCGCCTAATTTGTATGAGCGTTTAAACAAATTTTAAAATAAGTTTGTTATTTACGTTTATAGCTATACTTTCTATATAAAAAAATGTTACGTTTAACGTGAGAATGTTAGAAATGTGTTCGTTTCATTAGAATTACGTAAATAATAATTGCTCATTTTTTAGAAATCTAAGAACAATATAAATTAATAATTAAACTGAAATTACTATATTGACATACTTTCATGAGAAATAAATTGCTCAAATCAGATAATTATAGTATAAAAATGGCCATAATCGGTTGTAGTCGTCTACCCTATTGTAGTTTTTTATCTTACCGTCATTCTTCTTCTGTTCATGTCATGCTTTGATATTATTTAAATAGTTTAATGTAATTATTCAAAAAATAACTATTTTTGTTATTAAGCCATGTTGCCAGAAAGTATATAATACGTACTATCCACATTGTTCTCTTTTACATTGTTTGTTTGGATGGACATTTTGCAGGATGAATGTATTTTCATTACATGCTTGTTAATTCTAAGCTTTAATAATAACAAACCTCTTTTCTTTGTAACCAACATCTTATTACAAGCAACACTTTTACAATTTGATAATATGATTAGCATCCACAACAGGAACTAAAATAATTCAGACAAATGGTACTGACTGATAACAATTATAGAATGGACAAATGAGGTATAATATAAGTGTGAATAATTTCAATTTAACTTAAACTTTAATATAAAGCAGTAATGCGCGTATTTGAATGTGGAATGAATGATTGCAGTGTAATACGTAGAGTTATTATAATTCTAATTGGCCAAAATATTAATAGTGGCATGGTGAATTGGCGAAAAATCTCTGGGTAGCAAAAGAAGGTATGGATTCTAAACATTTCAATTTAATAAAGGCTGGTTTTATAACTCAACCCCATGGCCAAAATAATATGCCATGTGCCGCTATTTGTCCGCCAGTGATTATGTAGCAGGCAATACAATTTAGTTCAGTACAGGTTTTTTAATAAAACTTATAATATTATGTGAATTAACTAATTAAAACTTAATGACCCAGATTCGTTATTTGAATTATGCTCCGATACTGATTTTTACGCCAGAAGAAACTGTATAATATATTGAGTCACAGATAATTAAATCATCTTTGAGGTATTATTGTGATGTTATTGAAACGATATTTATAACTAAGGAGGTTGTTTACTTATTCCAATTATTATTGTAATTAGTACTTCACTGTTCCAGTTACTTTTATCGTATACAAATACAGTACCTACCTACTAAGAATGAACCTTACGAGTAGTAAGTCATAAAAATGTATTTGTTGTATACTTGACGCAATAAAATCGTATGCCAATGCTTATTTATTTTCTATTTACTGATATACTTTAATGTACCTATAATTTGTAGTGTATTGTCTATATATCTAGACTATATATGTACAGTTGGCATCCTATTTGGAACTAGTAAAAATGGTCTAATGTGCAATTGGTCCCATCGAAAATATATTAGTATGAGGCTAATATCAGTATCCGTGTACTAATTGGTATTTCAGGTGTGGAATTGTCGTTCTTCAGTGGCGTGTACAGTCCTAGTATTGGGTTCACGCTGGCTATGGGCGAGAATGCTAAGCAGCTGGTGGGACTCTCTGGCGTCTTCATTGGCATGGGGGAAGTTCTTGGTAAGGAAGAAACAGTTGTAAGCCCATATTAATACAATTCTTTTAAGCTGACTTTTTCTTTGTTAGTTATTTATGATATTTATTTTAAAAATGGAATGAGACAAGAACTTGGAATAATTAAACCAGGCTTAAAAAATCTTTATTAAATTTGGCGATCCTTCTAATAAATTGTATTCTAAGCTATTGTCTCGAAAAATCAATACTGTCCAAGCTAACCTTAAAGTTTCGATATAGAATCCGAACCAACCATTCGATCTGAATCAAAAACTCTGTAAAGATTGCTTAGGGGTCATCCATAAATTACGTCACACGAATTTCGTGATTTTTTGCCCCTCCCCCCGTCCTTGTCACAGTTAGTCACATTTGTGAGACTCCCCCCGCCCTAGTGTGACGTCACAAATTTTGAAATTATAGAAATTATTGAATCATAAAAGCGGATTCGAAATCAGTTTTATTTTCATTTTAATAAGATTAACATTAAATCAATTAACAAAACAAAAAACGATTACTTATATTAAATAACTATATGGTCATTTCATGATTTTCTTATTATATTTTTCAAAATCACCTACTATAATCAATTAGAAAAATAGTACGTTTCGAGAGTACCCCTATTAATAGATAGAAAAAGTATCTTCATACTATTCTTTTATTTATTAATGAGAGTATACAGACTGTACAATAAAAGTTAATATTTACAGCACTTTTCATACTAATAGTAATAATTTAAAGTTTGTGTTTTAACAGTTAGCTTATTTGATTTAATAGATTTTATAATGTGACGTCACGAAATTTAAGACCCCTCCCACCCGCTTGTCACACAATGTCACACTTCGTCAACCCCCGCTCTCCCCCTAACCGTGTGACGTAATTTATGGATGGCCCCTTAGCTGGATATTAATACGTCGTTATGATCAGAAAATAAAGTCTACTTTTGCTTAACAAAGCAAGCAGATTAAAAATTTTGTAACCTAACCTAAATGAAGTTTTATACAACTTTAAAACAGCTTGTATAATGCATTTTTTAAATTTTTGCATTATTTTCCTAAGAAGCACTTATTGTTCAAATAAATTTATCGTAATATCCAGCCACTTAGGTCCTGGCGATATCAGTCACTTCGAGCATCTTCCTTTAATGTTAATTATTGAACGCATTATATATACTTTATGTGAATAGAATATTTAATGAATTAGTGAGTATTTATATTGGTCCACAAGCTATCGTCGATTTTTTGCCCCCTTGAATTAGATTTAACGTATTCAAACTCAAGATTGTTTCTGGGCTCAGACCAACTGGCCTAGTTACACCAACTGGCGTAACTAGGCCAGTTGGTCTGATGGACTTTTATTGCAGCACATTACTGATAAATTCACCGACTAACAATTTTATCGCGTGTATTTGTGTAAGTTGCACAGTCGATCACTCGAGAAAGCGGTTTAACAATTATTTGAACGGTGTTGATACGGGCGTTTCAAGCGATGAACGTGCCCGATAGAATTCTGAATTGGACATATCCAATCAATATTGAGTAAATAATCGTTTCCTTTTTTTAACAATAACTCCTTCAGTAATATAAAGCTGACCTGATATTTTTTTAATTTTAAGATTTTAAGAATTTTTCGTTGGGATCTTTTTGCTACTTCAAAAATATATACTTTTGCAACTGGTTTGGTGCAATAAACTCAGTATTTGTGCCTGCATAAATACATCCATTACTGGCCTACTTTTTTCCGCGTAAAACGAGCACGAGATTAGCGCCGCGATAAACTATTTATTGAACTTAATTTCAATAGAACTTAACGAGGAAGAGGTGAAACGACTAATTTACATTTTTGCCTAGAATATATCATCACATTCTAATGTTAGTCTTCCTAGCACTTGTTAGTGAAAGTGACAAGAGCCACTTATAACGTTTTTGCTATCTACTTAGAATTCCTCATCTTTAATCCCTAAACAATAACTTTAATTTGAAAATATCTATTAATAAAACAAACAAACAAAACAAATGGCTCTAAATGCATTCTTTGGATCTCGAGTTTACAAGCCATATGAAAGAAAATCTGAAGCAGACGTTGTTTTTTAAACATAAAAAAAATGTCTGTCAAATATATTAAATTTAATGCCTTGTGTCATAATAATCCTTGATGATAAATGGACAATACCCTTGCACCGCTTGAGTACATTCAAAACAATAAGTAGCTACACGATGTGTTATCAGCTTCTTTATTTTGTTTCGTAATGTTATCGATAGGTGCATATCTTTGTCGGCGTCCCGTGGATTCACGGCCATCTAACGACATTTCAGATTATATCCCAAGGCAACTCATTGACCTACATATTCTTTAATAGCAAGATTAATCAATATTGATTTCCTGTTTTAAATTTCCTATTTAATGTTTGATTGGGTTAAGTTTGAGGTCAAATCAACGCCGATGTCCGATTTGTGGTATATTGACAATCATTATACGAAAATAGAAATGCCGTCAACATTACCAATGACATTTAACCTTCACGAATTTAGTTTTTAATGGATTTTAAGTACGTTAATCGTGCACGATCATTATCGTTACGGGTGCACTATCATATATAGCACGGTGGTTCGATTCTCTGTAACCTTAACCAACCCCCGAGGCTTTTGCATTGCTTCGCTACAAGATTCAAGCTGTAATATATTTTTTTACGAGATGGAACAGACTGACAGCTGTGTATCGTGCCGAACTGTCATTCGATAATTACCAAAAGGCTGATTATTATAGCTCCATTGCTATCAAATTTTGATTAAACCTGACAGATAAGTTGCTTTATTAAGACTCAATGTGATGAACTATTGCCAAAGTTATGTCAATTTGGTCCATAAAATAAAAATCACACTATGACCGTTATTAGCTTTCAAAATACGTAAATACCGCTTCAAGCGCAAATGCACCTTTTTATGTTGGTCAAAGCCTATACTGGTTGGCCGTATTCACCACACGAAATCTATTCTACAGATAACATAATAGTTACATTGTAAAGTGTATTCAATGAGAAATCTCGACCTCGAAAAAAATACAGTACCTATTTAGACGCTTAACAATCTTACTAAGAAGTACTAGTAGAATAAATATGACGGCTTGACTTGTTTCCTATAAAAAGGTAGCCATAAAATAGCTTATTTTTTCAAAATGCTGGCATTCCACAGACGTATTCAAAATCAATAAAATATTTTTTTTTACTGATATACAATTTTTGACACAAGTTCATCTTACATTTCAGGCGGCGCCCTATTTGGTATTTTGGGTTCGAAGACGACGCGGTGGGGCCGCGACCCGATAGTTATAATAGGTTACGTGATCCATTTGGGTAGCTTCTTCCTAATCTTCGTGAACCTGCCCACGGAGGCGCCTTTTGGGGACACCAACGCGATCTCCTACATCACACCGTCGCCCGCGCTCGCGATGCTTTGCAGCTTCCTTCTGGGATTCGGAGACGCGTGCTTCAACACGCAAATATATTCCATTCTGGGAGGGAACTACTCGGACAATAGCACCTCAGCGTTCGCGCTGTTCAAATTTACTCAGGTAAGTTAGTCATCTAATAATAATCACATTGTAAAACACATTGGGGAAGTGACAGTTTACACTTCTTATGTTTGTTGTACATGTCTCATTATGATGTGTCTCAGCCCTATTCCTGCAACGAAAAAAGAGAGTATAATTGCGTTTTAAAGTGCATGTCTGTGTCTCGTTTTGATGATCAAACGTTTCAGAATGCACGTTGAAGTGATGTGTGTGTCTGACCTTTGGATTTTATACATACATACATACACTCACGCCTTTTTCCCACGGGGGTAGGCAGAGATTACGTCCTTCCACTTGCTACGGTCCTTACATCTCTTTCGCTTCATCTACTTTCATAACATTCCTCATACATGCTCGAATGGATTTTATGACTAAATGAATGGAGTGTATAGCGCAGATTCAGAAGATTTGACGATGATAATACAGTCTTTGTTTAAACTGCCGAGATTGGGAATTACGAGGGGCGGTCAAAAAGTTCGCGGAATGGCGGGGTTGGCGGGGGTGAGGTCGCTCCTCCAGGTAGCCGCTACTTGAGTAACTCATAATTACTATATATGCCAATTTCTAGCCTAATTGGGTCATTAGCTTTCGAGCTACAAACGAGTAAACAAGTAAATCGGGAACAAACTAGCCACTATGGAGAAAATTGAACATCGCGCCGTCGTAAAGTTCCTCACCAAACAAGGAAAAACGCCTTAAACTATTTTGCAAGAGATGTTAGCTGTTTACGGAGACTCTGCTCTTGGTAAAACCATGATTTACAAATGGCACAGCCTTTTCAAGCAAGGAAGGGAGTCAATTGAAGATGATCCTCGACCTGGACGGCCCATTGAGGCCACTACGCCGGAAATCATTGAAAAAGTTGAAAAACTTGTATTGGAAGACGGAAGGTTGAAGAAGAAACAACTTGCAGCATCAGTTGGAGTATCAGAAACCACAATTTTAAATATTCTTCATCAACATCTTGGCATGAGTAAAGTGTGTTCAAGGTGGGTCCCGAGAATGCTCACGCCGCTGCAAAAACGTGAGCGCGTCAACTGTTCCCGCGAGTTTTTGGACCGCTGTGGAGAAGATAGGGAAGAAATTATGGCCCGAATTGTAACCGGTGATGAAACTTGGGTTCACCACTATGAGCCTGAGTCAAAGCAGGAGTCGATGCAGTGGCACAAAAAAGGCACACCACCCCCTAAAAAATTTAAAGTGTCGCAATCGGCCGGAAAGATCATGGCGACTATTTTTTGGGATACTGAAGGTATTCTTTTGATCGATTATAAAGAACGTGGTGTTTCTATAACGGGAGAGTACTACGCTTCCCTATTGGACCGGAGACGAAAAAGAAGCTATTAAAGAAAAAAGAAGAGGAAAACTGACAAAAGGTGTACTCCTTTTGCACGACAACGCGCCCGTTCACACGAGTCATGTTGCGACGGCTGCCATTCATCGATGCGGTTTTGAACAACTACGCCATCCACCCTACAGTCCAGACCTGGCCCCTAGCGATTTTTATTTATTCCCAAAGATGAAGAAAGAGCTGCGTGGAAAAAAATTTAGAGACGATGATGAAGTCAAGTCGGCGATTTCGGCGTATTTTGACGCCCAAGACAAAACCTATTTTTTCGACGGTATTAATAAGTTATATGCCAGATCCGAAAAATGTATTCGTGTTAAGGGGGAATATATTGAAAAGGAAAAATAACATAATGTATCATTTCATCTTTTTTCCCAGTCATTCCGCGAACTTTTTGACCTCCCCTCGTATTAATTGGGAGTTACGTGGTTTTATGTGGGTAGTTTTTATTCGCATTAACGAAATATTCATTTTGTGAATCAATGCTATTTTATGTTTGATAAAAATACATGATTTTATTGAAAGTGTTTCAGTTATATACGTCGGACCAATTTCAAAAATTGTTAAGTACCTATGATAGACAGAATTGTTAAGTACCAATAACATCACGATTATAACTTTTAGTGTTTAAACATACATAAATAGTAGTCAATTTATAAATATATTCAATGTTTTATCTTCAAGTCAAGTCAATAAAATCGTCTGCTTTATAGACAGTTCTTAATCGAAGTAGATCTTGACATTGTTGATTAGAGGCTATCAGATGGAAACTAGCTCATGGCCGCAATAACTCCTTATCTGCGAAAGTTCGATTGTGTGTAAAAACAGTCTAGTGGAAATGCACAAAAATCGGCAACAAATTAATTAATAAATGTAATGCAGTTAAGAACATGACATGTGGCAATATCTGATTTATTAAGGAAAAGAAAAAAAGACGAAGATAGAGAAAGAATTTAAATATTGAAATAATGTAAGATACCCATACAAATATGGCCTAAAGAAAGGCATCAAAGTAAAGCATCTCAAAAAAAAAAGAACATGACATGTCAATGTTAGTGTTGGGAAGAGAATATTTTTTTTGGATAAAATTAAAATTATCTAAATATGTGAACAAATTAGCGAACACGTAACCCATCTGATGGTAAGATGTTCACGGTGGACCATGGTAAGACCAGAAAATCGAGGCACTTCTCTCTAGTCTGTTGTTTTAGTTTTTAATTAATGAATTAAGGATACTACATGGAACTGATAGCGCAGTCAATTTTGTTATGGTTACTATATTACTTACTCTGTTTATTTATTATTTTGTGAACTAATTTCAAGATAAATGTGAAATAGTAATGTCTTTAATGTCGACCTTAAGAGCTCTTATGTCATTCGTAACAGCGACGATTTTTGAACGCATGGTTAAAAGAGGCCCTCTTCCTGACCGTACCACGGTGTACGTATGCATGTTAGATTATACATATTCAACTTAAGACCACCTATTTGTTACGTAATAAAAACTGTTTCTCTTGTTAAACTACTGTCTACTGACTGTATATTTATGCAACGGTTTTATGGCGAAGGAAGGTATTATGTGGCATCCTGCGTTCACTTTTGACAAACAGAACATTACTGGACTTACATATACCCCTCATATATGTAAGTCCAGTAATCCACACTAGGACTAATTTCTCAGTGAGGAAGATCATGAACTATACTCTGCCAAATGTAAAGATACACTTATGAATATTGTTCTATTTTTTTTTCATTCAATGTATCATTTTCAATATAGTCAATGGCGGCTGCTGCGTGCTTTTTCTACTCATCGCGCGCTTACCTCTCAGTTCAGCTGGGTATTCTGGGCGTGTTGGCAACATTGGGGACGGCTTCATTTGTACGTGTCGAAATGGCGGCACGACGCCGAGCACGCGCGGTCGCGATCGACGCCATCGATGATAAAACGGGGGCTGCAACGCAAGCGCTTGACGACAACGCGCTGCACTACGACTAAAGTCTTCCCTGCTCGTCTGGCAAGATTTAATATAATTAGCAGTAATATCTGCCCTCACTGTAATTCATTTGTTGGTGATATTGAACATATTATTTTTAAATGCAGTGCCTTTGCTTTAGATCGACTTGTATTGGCAAGTGACATTGACGCTTTGTGCCACAATAATAATCAAAACATTGATCAAGACTCACTAGCACAAAACCTTGTCCCCCGCCGCTTACAAGATTATCTACGGAACAAAAAATATTCCTTTACACTGTATAATTATATAAAGAAAACAGTTGGCGATATCTGATTTATTAAGGAAAAGAAAAAGGAAAAAAGACAAAGATAGCGAAAGAATTTAAATATTGAAATAATGAAAGATATGGCCTTAAAGGACTAGAATCCAGGCCAGTAAAGCATCTCAGAAAAAAACACTAGTCTTCACAATGAAGCCCTTTTGACAGCTGTCATACTTATTGTGAAGTCTTTAATTACCGAAACAGTACTTCTTGCATCGTACTGAAAAAGACTCACTGAATATGTGCATGTTAAAATATAACGTTAAACTTGCACTTTAAAATCAATCTCAGCTTTGAAGTTTATTCAACTAGCTGCGTCCACATTCATAGTAATGGAGCATTAATCAAAAATGTATGTCTATTATTCAATGTGCCGGTCTTGGTTAGTGTGATGTTTTTGCCTTATAAATAGGCTATATAACTAATCCATCCAGTAGTTCTCGAGATTTACACGTTCAGGCAATGTCTTTAACTTCATAATATTTGTATTAGTATAGATACTTAGCTGTCGGCCCGTGGTTTGATCCAAGTCATTTTTAATATTGCGCAAGTAAAAATTATCAGGGTTAACAATAACATTAGTAAGTAAACATAATAGACTCACTTTATATATTGATTGGATTAATAAAAAAATATGATTTAATATTTAAAAATAATGCAGCGTCGGCGCGTGATCTCCCCTTGCATTTTATTGATATCACACAATTCTAGAGGAGACACTTGTATTCATTGTGGTTGTTGATTAACACTGATGTTTTGACTCGTCAGCTTACGATAAAAGTAATTTCGTGACACAGATACAAAGCGCGGATTTCTGTAAAATTGTATACACTTATTGAACTAACAGGAAAGTACAATCCTCCTAATATTAATAATAGCCTTTTATTCTAACTGTGATAACCAACATAGCTAATGTACACCATATAAAAACACATTACAAAATGTCACGCAGCTGAGTGTGCCTCATGGCATAGGTCTCTTCTAACTTCTTCCACTGTTTCCTACCTAATGCTACTCTCCTCCAGTGGTGACCTGCAAGAAGCCTCAGGTCGTCCTCCCATCTTGTTTGTTGACGGCCCCTATTGCGCTTGCCATCTATGGGGTACCAGTAAGAGATATTGGTGCTCCACTTGTTTTGTTTGTCCCTCAGCATATGACCTGTACACCTCCATTTTCTTTGGTCTAATTGGGTTATTATGCCGGCAACCTTTGTTTTCTCTCTAATTATATAGTTTCTTACTTTATCTTGCTTCCTTATGTCTAGCATACTTCTCTCCATGGCTCTCTGGCAGCGTTTCAACTTTTCCCGATGGTTTTTGGTGAGTTCCCAGGTCTCGCAACCGTAAGTAATTACTGGGAGAAGGCAGGTGTTGAAACTTTTCTTTTTTAAAGCCATGCTCAGTTGGGATTTCATTACTTCTTTTAATGACCAATATTTCTTCCATCCATTGGCTATTCTTTTTTTGATTTCTTTTGATGTTTGATCTTCGTGGGATAATATTTCTTCCATCCATTGGCTATTCTTTTTTTGATTTCTTTTGATGTTTGATCTTCGTGGGATATTGTCCTAGATATAAGTATTCATCAACATATTCCAGTGGTTGGTCATCAATTTCTATCGTCACTGGCTCGGAGTTTGTGAGTACTTTGGTTTTGTCTTTGTTCAAAGATAGCCCTACCTTCCTGCTATCGGTGTTAAGGGTTTTTATCATGTACTGAAGGTTTTCTGGGTTTTCTTGAAAGATAACAATATCATCCGCGAATCTTAGATGGTTTAGTTTCTCGCTCAGTTTAGTCTACGGAAGATACTTTCCAACACAGCTGAAAACAGTTTTGGTGACAGTGGTTCTCCTTGTCTCACATCTTTCTCTACTTTAAACTTGTTTCCCAGGGTTTGTAGTTGAATTCTAGCTTCGCAATGTGAGTAGATGTTTTTAATTACTGAAATTTAGTTTTGAGCTGTTCCTTGTTGGGCCAGGCTTTCCCATATAGCTTCATGGTGAATGCTATCGCTAGGAGGATTGCGATAGCATTCACAATCCTCCTAGGTTTACGAAAATCCGCATAAAAATCAAAGTAAGAATAGAGGTATAGTCCTCTATATAGTATTCTCTTAGTGAGTCAGGATGGCCAAAACGAATCTTGCCTTTGACCAGATTCATACTTTTAAAAGTGGTTTAGCTTATACATTATGTATGTATATATTACTATGTTATTATCTGTCTACTATTAACTTTGGCTATAATAACTTGACTCATTATTGACCACAAAATAAAATATTTACAAACTATGTTAGAGGATTGTATAAAGTTTATTTAAACTTATTGTTTAAACTCATAAAACCATACTGAAAAGGTAAATTTACGAATAACAGGATTTATGTTTTACTACGCAAACTGTTAAAGGTCTTCAATGTGATATATAGAAAAGTAAATAAAATGTATTAATATAAATACAAATTGTAGAGCGGCTAAGGATGTGCAATTGTAAAATTAGGATTTATATATTTTGGGGTTCTTAAATTCACTACTCTTTGAACTATTATATATATATATATGTATACATATATATGTATATATATATATATATATATATATATATTAGTTTTTTAAATCATGCGTAGCCATTGTGTTTAAAATAATGATTGTAGAAAATGTTATGTGTAAGTCTATATTAAGTTTACTATACCAAAATGTCGTCAACATATAATGAAACAAGATTATGTAAAGATTGCAATTAAAGTAGCTGTTCTCAAACCATAAATAAATTATCACAATATTTTGTGATGTACAAGTCGAGATGGAGCAGTGAACTTGACTATTTGGTATAAAAAATAAACAGTGATTATTTTTATTACATAATAAAAGAGGTAGGCGTAAATATTTCTGACCGATTATAATCTTGGTTTAAAAGTCAATTTAATGATCAAGGACTATAAATTCGTACTTCTATATCTGCTATTTATGTAAAATGCCTTTATTTCTTATATATTAAACTAAATATCTATATTTTAGACTATTTACCAATGCCAGAAAATATTGATTTTTGTTGTCTAAATGAATGTCAGTACATATTTTATAACAATGTTCCTGTTATCCTTTAAAAATTTATATCTGTTCAATCAAATCATCACTATTTATACCTGGCGGGAAGGAATCAAGAGTACTTGCATAATTGTCCAGTTTTACTGATATATTTTAAGTTATATTCCAAAACAGTTATACACTTATATTCAGAATTTAAAAAACTTACAAAGTATTTTTAATACTAAAATTATGATATGAGTTAGTTAAAATAATGTATTTATTTACTATGGCAAGAAAAAAACTAATAGTATTTATGTAACTCAATAGAATCATATCAATCTAAAAACAATAGAATTGACAACTTGTCAATATATTGATTCAATTGACATTCCATTGTTCAAAATACAAAATGAGTCTTCCATTTTATAATAATCATTTTATAACTATTTTCAGTATTCTATACTTTTATTGGAATCAATTATAATGATATTACTAAAGTTTAAGATTATGTTAAAAATCTACATCCAAAAAATTAATGAACAAGATTATGAAATGTAGTTTAAAAAGATAACGAACTTAAGTGGTGGTGCTAACATAATGTTGTAGGCTGTATCATTGTTGTATTACATTCCTGTATGTTAATGTAACTCCCCATTAAACTGAATATAATATATACGACTTTAAATAATTATACTCGAGTAATTTCTTTGTGAAACTATTATTCTAATGAATTCAGACTTGTATTGTGCATTAATTAATATTGTATGTAACTAATATGCATATTATATTTGTAAATATCTTTAAGAATAGTAATATATATGGACATAAAAATATGATTTTATAGAGTGCTACTAAATTCTAATTAATATTTGCGAACCATTTGTTTTATATTTATATTTTTGGAAGTATTACCTAGTCAAATTATAAATTAACCTAGTTAAATGTTAAAAGATAGATAATTATGTAAATAATAAATAATTATTTTATTTCATGTTTGTTTTATTTACATCTAATTTAAGTTTATATTTTATTAAATATGTTTCACAATATTTACAGACTTATTTTTGTGTATGTTGACTTTATTATCTGAATAACAGTGGTTTCTGTCCATATACAGGGACTTGAATATTAGCCATGCCTTCTTAATATATTTATGAAGAAATAATATCTGTGAAAAGAAACCCACTGTTTTTTTCTACTATATCTTGTAGTCAATTAAGGAAGAGTTATGATCACATGCTATGTGTGTACTTAGTGTTACCACAAGAACTGCAAGAAATAACTTCTAGTTTTGACATCTAGGATCTATAGTATATTCCTTAAAGATTTGATGTCTCTATTAATAAGTAAAGCATCCTCTACATTGGCAATTTTTTAAACACCATTTTTAAAATCATGTTTGTTTGAATTAGTATTTTCTATATTTCAATTGAAATAAACTATTAATTCATTATACTATATAACTTATAGTATGTGTCATAGTATAAAATTTGTATGTAGTAAATTGCTAAACATAAACAATGACTGATAAGTAATTATTACACTCTACATACTATGAAGTCCATGTTTAAATAATAATGATTATAAATTTAAATAACGGCTTGCTTTAATATTATAAAAAAAATTTGGTAATGTTATAATGCAGCACATGCATTTACCAAAAGAAATAAGTGTGATTAATGATCTAAGTTTATTAAAAAAACAATATTGTCCTCACAAACAATTCTAAATTGTTTTTTACAAGTAATGCAATCAACTAATATTGACAACCAATTAGTACTAGTACTACAACTAGAGTATTAGTTATTTATTTTTACTAAAATTACCATTTAATATTTTGAAATGGTTTGAAATATAATCACTCTTGTACTTTTTTGAAGTGTAACTTTAGAGTAGAACTAGTAAGGAAGCAATTCAAAAAGGTTTATGTAGCTACATAAGTACATCTAAATATTCTTCATAGGCTGCTATTTGGTACTCATTACTTTGTAGTATTGATAGCATACATTTCTGAACATATCGACACAATGATAGCCCTTAGTTTATAATTAATTTTAATAAGAAATATCTTATCATAATAGGCTAACATAAATAAATTGTTATATACAATAGTAAATTTGGTTATACACACTATTTGTTGTTATTGTCTGAATCTTGAACTTCTCCCAGCTTAAAGTCCATAGGTTTGTCATAGCCCATAATCTTAGCATAGTGCAGAGGATTTTCAAAATGCCTGGCTTCAATGAATAAGGGTTTTCCTTTCACATGCATTGAAGTGAACATGCCAGGTATGTCAGGGACATGGACATCTTCACATTTAAATTCCAGCTGAAAAAATTAAGAGCATAAGTGGATCACTGCTATATAAATCACAATAAAATATTCTCAAAATATGGAACTATTATAAGTCGTTACCTCTTTATCTGCTAAGAAGAAGTTTATAGTAGTAGCTTTGTATGTTGAATTGCTTGGGTTGTAGTGTATTTCAGTAACATACTTCTTTGTAATAAAATGCAGCAAAAGTGGGGTTATAAATGTGAAAAATCCAACCATAGAACAGATAATAACAAGTAGGGAAGTGCTACCAATTTGCGAAGCTTGTTTTACAATAATTGGTTGCGCCATAAGCCCAGCCACACTCGATGTAAGAGAAAAAATCTTCACGGCTTTAATTTGTGGTGCTAAGGAACCGAAGTAAATTTGTTCATATTGGTCGTTATCTTGTGTGTTGCTGTATAATCTGCGAGGGATTTTATTTTGAACACTAATAACTTTAAGTTTCGCAACGATACCCTTTTGTAGGTTATGTTGAAAGAAACTGCTTTTATGACATAAATTTCTTAGAGTAAGATGCAACATTTTTGCTCTAAGATAATCTTATAGCAGCTACTTTTTTGCAAATATTATGAATTATTCGTAGCACACTAGAAACGCAAAGAAATTAGCAGACATAGCAACTGACAGTGACAAAGTGTGGTTTTTTTCCCACTAGGGAAAGGCAAAGGCTCTGTGCCATACAGCCAGGTCTTAAAAGACAATGACAATGAAAAGTCAATATTATTTTTGGAAGAGTAAAGCAAATGAGGTTGAGCCACACTGCAATTATTTACAGATCGGTAGTTATAAATAGCGAAAAAAAAATATAATAGAATATTATAGCATTTTAATTTGACGATGGTTACAATGACCTTGTAACTACAGATGGTTATGAGTTATTAGAACAATCAATTCGAAACTAACAAACACTATAAAACGTGCAATTTCTAGATAACATATAGATAAATAGATTTCATTTACATATAAATAGGTTACCCATATGATGAGGATTTGAAGAAATTCCTTATTTCAATGTGGTGAGCTAGACCTCTTGCAATTCTTAGTATGCTTTATCTGTGTTAAGTCTATCGCTGCTGCACACGCCCTTCTACACACACTCATGAAAGAGTGCATATATAGAAGTGAGTAATTGTTACATCGACGTAAATGTACTATCAAATTTAATAATAAAAATCTAAAAATCTTTTCTCCCGGAGACGTGGTAAGATTTGACTTACACTTTACAGACATCGGATCTGAGCTAAGGAAAATGCATTCAATTGCATACCCCCGGCTGCGGCGAGCCGGCGGTTATGTGGGGCTCTCCTCCCCAGAAGGGGGAGGCCTACCCACTAAAAACCTCAGAGATGGTTTTCCTCCGGGAACGCCAAGCGACTTCCGGGAACCCCAAACCTCCGCTCTCCTGCCCATACAGGGGAGCCCTCCCGGCCACGGGAGGGGCGTCCTGGCCGGCGGGCGGAAGTCGCGCCCGCGCGGCGCCGCCGCTGTGCTACCGAGCCCGGCGCTGCCTCTTTCGAGCGGGATCGGCCATCTCCTGACCCCGCTCGGCGACCTCCTTCTGGAGCATCACTGCTTTACAGCCAGCATTGCCGCAATCAATGCCGGCGGAGACAGATCTTGCCCGATCTCTGCGACCAAGACTCGGCGCTGGGAGGCCCACGTGGGGCACTCCGCCAGCGTGTGCTGGGCAGAGTCAAGATCGAATGCGCAGTGGTGGCAATGTGTCGATCCCTCCCGTCCTAAGCGACACAGATACTCACCGAAGCAGCCGTGCCCGGTGAGTATCTAAGTCAATCGGTAGGTAACCTCCTCCTTCCCGTGGAGCCAAGTTTCGAGGTGCGGGAGTACGGCACCGACGGCCCGCTGGCGCGCGCAGATCCGTAATTTGCATGCTCCCCCGGTAGACACGCCGTGACGCATACGTCGCCGCGTACATGTCGGCCAGGATGTTGAATGGGGGGGAGTGTCCCAGAGCCGTCGCCGCCTCGTACGATCCGTATGGCCATTATCCGTTGCAGGCTCCGTAGCAGAGCTCTGCAGCGGGGGGACATCGCGCAATCTCGCGACCCACGGGGGCCCCATATATGGCCAATACATTTTCAACCCAGATTGTTGTAGTTTGCGTATGAAGTACTTACAGAAATAAATCATTATTTCTGTAAGTACTACATACGCAAAATATACTAAATTTAGAAATAGGTCTATTTAAACCATTACCAAATTAGTGCTGAATACGAGAATTTGAAGTTATGGTAATTAATATGTATTTCTTCATAGAACATTATTGTGCTTACTTTGGGCTAGGCTAATTTGTTAGTGTAAGAAATATTTATAAATTTTTTATTTATTATTAATTAGATAAAATCGCTTATAAATGTTTTATGTGGTGGTGGATTTACAAAAAGGCTTTCATAATATAAATTTCCCTAAAGTAAAGTTTTGCGAGAACGATAAGAGGTGAGCCAACCTAAATAAGCACGAATGAATGGCGACAAAGACTATCTACCCATGCGTCCAAACACACGCTATTGATTTAGTTTATCTGTCCGCAAACATGGGCTCACGAATGCAAACGTTAGCCAGGGCAGTTGATGAGATAGCTATCTCTGTATGTGATGTGATCCTCTGCATCAGTATATTTGAAGGTAGTTTTTGAGAAATATTTTAACTATCAAATATAGAGAATACTCGTATTAGTAGCGACTCAGCTGTTTTACATGTTTTTAACATTCGACAATTGAGTTCTTTCTCGTTGTCGAAATGTTCGCGTCAACGTTATTTCATGTTTCCTGTTACTTCCCGTGGATGTCATCAGGACAGTACTTTTTTCGTATGTACGTACCGAATACGTACGTTTTGAATGTATGCCTGGCTATACATGTCGACTCAGAGACCGCCTCTATGCCTTACGTATTAAAATATCTTTTCGTAGTTTAAATGCATACCTTGACATGCTGCAGACTATATAAGGTTAAATAGCTTTTTCTTTTCTTTATTTTTAATTCTCCTTTTAATTTCGTAATAATATTTATTACTTTGTTTTGGTACGAAAGGTTCAACTAAAGTTAACTTTGAATATTGTGTTATAAATTCATTTAATAATTAAATGATTTATTCATCAATTTCATGATTTAATTTCCATCCGGATTGCTGTTGAAAGTATCATTTCATTGTATCGTATAAATGGCGCAGCTTTTTTCAATATATTCCTGTAATTTTGGTTACTTTGTAAAGGTTCGATTGATCGGCAATCGTAATTGAAATAAATCAAAACAACAATCAAAAGGGAATTCAGTTCATCGGCTGTTTTAAAATAATATGAGATGGTATTTCGAACAAAGAAGTTACAAAATGCTTTATACGTAAAAATGGGTTTGAAGCAAACTGGTTGGTGGTTGTAAGCCTCATCGCAATCGTCGTTAAATTAGAACAATTAAATTATTTTCATCGGATTTAATTATTGGTCCATTCATTTAACAAATTACCGCCAGTAAAAATTGTTTCGATGACGATAGTGTTTATAGTAAAATCGCCCTTCAGATTTATTAAATTGTTTCGATAGCGTATCGATTGGCGATTAAGGAAAAAATTGCCGCTTTGATGTGATCGGTAAACATAATAGGATTAGTAGGTATGTTATTATATTAAAATCGCAGGCTTATTAAAGTTTCAATTATCATTATTTTTTTATCACAATTTAATTGATTGTAAAAAATATAATAACTATTATAACATAAGACTATCGTCGACATAGAGTGATAAATAAGTAAGTAGGTATATGTAAGCTTATGTTTTGGATGGAATCTGGTTTTGATTGGTTTTCATAAACCACTTTCGGAACTATATTAGGTATATCGATTTCGGATTAATTTAAATGAGTGATCATCTGACAACAAATTATTATGCTAACAAAACAATTTGTTAGCATAATAAAATACAGGTGACACCTTTGTCTTAAAATGAGTTGTCACAAAATAATTTATCTATCAATAGTATTATTATTTATTGTTTTGAAACACTTTTTATTCGTAGATGAATCTTTTTATAATCCGTAGCGTAAAACAAGCAACATTTTTGATTCATGCTAAATATATGTATTGGACATAATGTGCGAAATCTGGGCCTGAAAGACCCTGTCTGTCTCTTACCTCAATAGAGGTAAAGAAAAAGTTCTGTCGTGCGGGAGGTATAACTTCTGTTTGGTTTAGTGTAGGAAAAATATAACTTTACTGTTAAGTAAATCTTCCTCGGTAGTAACTTTGGATAAGATTCCACTTAATGTAGTTAAAATATGTAGTTATTTTAGGTCGCTGATGGTTGTAAAATTTGTTTGCCGGCGTCTGGTAGTTAAAATATCAATGTAAGAGATAAGTAAGAATTGTTCTTTTACCATAAATTACAAATGAAAACATATAATAAATATTGCTAAGCTTACCCCTTGAACGTTTTTCTTTATATTTTTATTAACCTTCCACAGTATTATTAATTTTCTTTTACTGCGTTATATAATTTGCATGCGCGCCATTAGAGAAAATTTTCTTGTGTGTTGATCTTCTTTTGCTTTTTCTTGACGTTCAAACCCAACCCAATATTAGAGGGAATGAATGATACGCATATATATAAATAATGTGTGAGTGAAAGTGACAGCGCATGTTTTGTTTTTAAAAATGAAAATGTGTAGCGTGCCAGTAAAAACAAATAAAATGATTTAAAAAAGTTTTGTAACCAATAATGAATAAAATCAAACATTTACAGTAAACTAGTTAAAAATTAATCACAGACGGCGGATTGATTTATGTGAATCAATTCATTGTTAATAATAATCGAGGCTAACCTTACATTTGTCTTATGTGGCGCCAAAAAAAGCATTTTGGTCTCCTACGGGTTTAATACTCCTAAGCCTCGACGGCACAATTTCTATTTTACGGCAAAGTTCAAATCGGCCCGAAACGCAATAATGAAAATTACAGATAAATTAATGCCGCTGGGAACGCGTCAAATACAGTAAAATTATAACAAATTAGGAAATATTTGTCTTTCTATGTTTGATACGAATAAACGAGAAATTACTGGATCGATTGTGGTAAATTCCCTCGGTTGTAATATTAAGCAAATGTAACAAATTTTAAACTTTATCAGTTTTTGGTTTATGTTCGCCAAAAAAAGTTGCTCATCTATTATCAAATGGAAAAAAAATGCACAGGACTAATGGCCAAACGAAATGCAACGTCATATTAAATGGTTAATATTACCAGACTCTGTTTCGGGAACCGATAATTGATATTTCGATGCGCGGTCTTTTACTTTAAAGATCATCTTTAACATTCAAGAAAAAAAAAACAGAACAACAGAAAAAAGCGTGTATTATACTCGTAAGGGACACTGTTCCGTCTACAGTTATTGTATTGTTCAACTTACAAACTCTATCATTTTGTTTTATTTTTCTTTTATTTCACGTCGTTAATATTTACTAAAAATATTGTAATTTTATTAATTATCATGTAAATAATATTTTATCCAGCGTAATTTGTAATTAATAAATCATATTGTATGAACTTGAAAATATTTATACATAATTTTCTTTTATAGCTTTAGAAACCTCAAAACCTTTTTACATCGAATTGTTATGAATGTTTGTTTCGACTTCAAATCCTTGACACATGCAATGTAAATACCTACCTACGTTAATTCTGCACGTTCTTGACCATTTATTACTAAGAATTCAAACCGATCTATTTATTAATTTTCTAAAACGTTAAGTCAGTGCAGCCAAATTTATGGTCATATTTTTATTTTTTGCTCATAAAGCTGTAATTACATAATACATTATCTTAAAAACTATGTAAAATTTTCAATAAACATAGCTACTCTCTCCAAAATTCGGGTTTGGTAGTAACGGTTGTGTTATGACCACTTGCCATTTACTTATTAAAGAAGTGAAGCAGTTAACTACTGCACTTATAAAATTTATTTCGTAAATTAAAATGTGATCGGCAAGGAATATTGCAATACTGATTTGAACGGAGCCAACTACTGTTGGCGAGATTTTATTGCATCAATTTGACAGAATTGCATTCATATCAGCGTGGATTTCTATCCATTGTTAATTATTTTGTTATATTTGTTTTCTCGCATACATGACGAAAATTTTGCATTATTATTTATTAATATTATATACACATCTTGGTCAGTAATAGTATATTACTGTACTGTAGGTGTTGTATATTCGAAGATTTCATATAATTATAATATCAAAATCAATAAATTCATAATTTCAATCTGCCAATCTTAGAATGTCTAACTTCGTCGGGAAGAATAAGCCACAAAGTCGAAGGTGTTCAACAGGTGACGTATACGTTGTTTCTCGTATTACTGGACCGGCCATCTCAATGGAACCCTAAATATCAGATCTCTAAACGTACGACCATAAAACATACAATTATCAGTTTGGCAATATAATCTCGACTCGTCCTATGTTTGGCGCATTAGGTCGATCGTACCTGCCTATGAATGAGTGAACCATTTCCAACGCTCTATATTTACCCAATACTTAATAGTAACGTGTCGTGTTTAATTTATGATTAGCTCATTTTCTCGACCGACGTCCGGTAATGAGTGTCTGTAAATATTGGGTGCATAAGCATGTAATGATAACGTTTTCTTAGAATTAAACAATATACATTACAAATGGAATTGTATTAACTAATATTATAAGGTCTTTTCCAGTGGCTTTGATTTTTTTAAAGTGGGTTTGTAAAAAAGTGTATACAAGTTCAATTTCCTTAGCTCAAATGGAATTGTTTGAGTTAGGTACCTACCAGTCACTAAAATGCACTCTGGATTATTTTGACATGTTTGATAAATAGGAAGTTAGGGTCTTGGACTGTTTCATGAAAACCATTTCAACCTATTGTTTACTTATCTAAAAAGCTGCTAAAATATTTTCCTACTGAAATTACTTTATTCTTTGTTAAAAAATTTATAATTATTTTTCACATTTGAATTTCGCGCTAAAACACCACTCTTTTATTATGTCTCGATTATGACGTCATTTATCAGACAGGTTACTTGCTTATTGATACAGCGTGTGCAAACGTTCGGTTAATATATTTCGTAATCTATGTCGAAAATAAGTGCAATTAAATATTATCAGTATTGTTCAGTTCCCCTGTGCGAAAATAATACAAATAAGACACCTGACAAACTACTTATACCTGTGCCTCATAATATAAATATGCGAAAAAAATGGATGGTACTGGCAAGACGAGACTGGAAAAATCAATCAATAAAGTCGATGATTTACTTTTGTGAAGATCATTTTGATGTAAGTATGTATTTGCACGATCTAAAACAAAAACAATACATTTAAGGTTACATTGCAACCAACCATGTCACTTAAAAACAAATTTAAAGAAATTTTGATTCACTTTTCATGTGTGTAATGATACTTACGCGACAGTTTTTAAATTTCTGAATTCCGATGAGATAAAATCAGGGTTTTTATAGAAAAATTCTGCCACCATCATGACGTCGATACGTGGTTCAAGCACACGACTAAAACTTTAAACCACAGAGAATATGCAAGAAATAAACGTGGTTTCGAAATCACAAACAACGTAAACAAGTAGTAGGTGACAATGATAAATGACGTCACGCGCTGTGATTGGCGTTTGTAGTCACGTGACTTTCACATTAAAAATAATAATTTATTATGTTAAAAATAAAGAAAAGTTATGATTCTTATCTAATTATTCCTGTTAATAATTAATTCTAACCGCATACACCATCCCTGTACTAAACAACATATCATTTTATTTCTACAGTCCAAGACCCTATTAAAATTTCAAAATACCTATTTAGATTTTCCAGATATTTTTATATTTCAAATTCCCTACTTTTTCATGGAACTCTATCGAGCCTGTCAATAAGTTTTTTATAATAAGGATTCCATACTACTAAGTCAAAGTCTTAATATATTGTATTACAAAGCTAAAATAAAGATTTTCAAACCAAGAACGGATTAAGATATTCTACATGGTTTGGTAATTCTACTAATGAACCCCAAGTTTCGGCTTTATTGATTATTGTCTCGCGATGCAAAATTGAAAAATAGTTTACTAATAAAAATAATACCTAAATCTCGAACACGTTGAACTCTTTCTAAAATCATTTTGTTTAATTTGTTATCAAATAATATTGGAGAGGATTTCAGAGTGAGTGTGATTACGTGACATTTATCAGAATTTAAAAAAAAAGGTATTGATATTCATAATAAATTACTTTTTACTTTACTAATTAAATCTAAATCTGCTTGTGTTTTTGGCAGTTCATTACATTTATCTTACTCTTGTCCTTTACGTTATACCTATATTTTTGTATCATCAGCGTATAGTATATAGTTACTATTCTGGAGAGCTTCTTTGATATCATTAATGTACATAAAGAATAGGACCCAGACCCTGTGCAAATCTGTAGGTCGTAGGTAAAAAGCTAGAATACTATCCTTTCAAGAAAACAACTTGATTACGATTTCCAATGTAAGAGCTGAGCCATTTTAATAAGTCACAAATTGTTTCCCTTAATAATTTGCAAAAAACAGAAAGTTACAATCAATCAATCTTTAGTTTATTCACTACAAAATCTAACAATATTCCAAATATTGTTAGACTTTTCGCGATATTAGATCACAAAGTATGATTTAAATTTTTTTGACACAAAATTAAAAATAGTATTTTAAAAAAAGTTTGTGAAACTTGCGTGAAATCAATGAAGCTTATTGTAACTTAAGTAAATCGGAGCTTTCGAAGTCGCTAACAAACCTTTGCCGCCAATTTTATTAGCCTTTGTAGCTGTCAACTCAAAATAAATGAATACCGATCTTATTCCCTACAGTTACGATATAATTTTGCTGAATCAAACAAATATAAAGGATAGAGATATCAGCGACGCTCTTTTTACTTCACTATTATTATATCCATCTCTTTTACTCCTTGATAACTTTGGAGAAACGGTCTGACATCTCTCTCTTGAAAACTAGCTAGTTAGTGTAGTTTGTGTTGTTGAGTGGAGTGGTGTAACGCTGCTAACAAGTAAACTTGTAATTTTTAAACGTAAACTATTACGTTGCCCTAATTATGTAGTGACTTAAACAAATTATGTGATGTAAAAAATAATGTATTGTGTTTGTTGCTTGTGACTGTTAAAAATCAAAATGGTGTTCGGGGTGTTTTGGACTTTTGTTTTGGGTCTGACATGCGTCGCCGCGGCGGGTTTGATGGGTGACCAGTGCGACTGGAGCGGCAGGTACGTGGGTGGAACATTTCCCAATTCTTTAAGTTATAAAACGTTTATTATCTTAATTATGATATATTGACACTGTTTGTCAAAATTTCGTGTGGCCAGCGGTGGGTTTATTTATTTAGTTTTTGATTCTTTTGTTACGAGACTCTTCAGATAAGTCTCAGATGACTACTAAAGTTTGTATGAAGTCAATGTCATATTTGATGAATAATGTATTGAAAACTGTACTCTTGATTATATAAATATAGTATATAATCATATAGTATAGTTATACTATACGATCTGCCTTGGATAGTGGTTATAGCTCTATATATTATTAAAGAACAGCTTATAATTATAGTATTATATAAAATAACTTTCAATTCAATGTTTTCGCTTTGGGTAATTTTTATCGATTTATTTTTAAGTTCTACCTCAAGAGAGTCTCTGTGACCGAATCATCAGGTAGTTGAAACTGTATACCCTGGTAAGCCCTGATCAAAGACGAACTTAAATCTGCAGAAAACGTCGACGGTTTTTGTTTTTACAATAATCGTTTTGTTTTGCTTTGTCTGTTTTATAAATAGGTTACGCTTAGGTTATTACCTAATTAAAGGAACTTGCTGGCATAGTGGGTTCTTTGTTACACCACCCTAGCGGAACATAATTGTACTATACCTTCATATTAAACTGATACGATTTCTGTAGTTTACTATTCCTCAAATACCTATCGAATTTTGCTATCGTAAAATTCGTGGCTTTAGCAATCGTTAGCCGAGCGCACGCGCCGCTGTGCTACCGAGTTACTCGAGGTGAAGTCGGAGATGGTGCTACATGTTAGATAAATTTTGTTGTTTTAAAAGTATATATATATAATAATAAGATAATAAAGTAAAATGTATACGTATGTGGAATATGTATAATTTAAAATTATGTGGAATGTAAAATTTACAGCGCTAAGAAAATTATAAGCTAATTTATTGCATACCACTCTGCATAAAACATTTCACGTCACTAATCTCGACCCGCGGGCACCAAATCGTGGTATGGCAAAATTGAAGTATAATTTTATACAAGCTGATTTGCGTGTTTAATGGTATTAGCATCAAAACGCTGTTCTCCTTGTTGAAATTCCACGAATTCTATAGGAATTTGTCAATAATAAATATATAAGTTTCGGACGTCGGGCTCGGATTCCAAAGGATATAGAAATTAGGGCGCATATAAAATTATGCTAATCGTAAGAACAATATTTCCAGTCAAATTTGTTTTTCAAGGACATAGTTCATTCCAATTATCTTTCTTACGAATAATGCTTTGTCTCAAAATCCTATCAATTGAGAGGAAAAAACATTACTACTACGTTATACTTAAATTAAAATGAACTCATCAACCATATTTTACTAAATCATCAGATGAACTGGTAAAGATTACCTATAGATTAAGTTTTATTTTCTTGTCTACGCTGCTTCTGGATGCCTATTAAATGACACATTTAAATCAAATAATAATGATAAAAAGAAAAACTTTATTTAATTTTTGAAAAATTTTGTCTTTTTTTTTACAATAAAAAATATATTTACCTATTTCTAAAATAAAGTAATGGAGTGAAACAATTTTTGGCCTTTCCCAAAGCTGAATTAATTGAGCCAAATATTTATTTTAGTTATTATTCATATGTTTTGGTTGTATTCGATGACATTTCCACCTGGAATAATTAAGATCAGTTCGGTTTCTGAGCAAACTTTTTCCATGCTGCTGTGTTTCCTGGGCTGTATAATGTCTTATGGATTTGTCTAACGAGGATTAAAAAGAGCATTTTTCCATAGCTTCATGACATTGCAGATGTCAGATACATTGATGAGTAATTGTTATTACCTACCAATACCAGTAAAAAATGACATTTTAGTGTTTATACTCAAACATGAGCACTAAACGATTATATCTTTGTGCAACTGACATGAAAGTTATTTGAATTAACGTTATAATTATTTTGCTGATACCTAATTTTATTGGTGAGCAATTACGAAATATGTGATTCGATAAATTTCCGATTCAAGTCAAAGTAGGTCGATTGCGTAAAATTGAAAATTAATTACCTATGCAGAAAGTATTGATGTTTATTACTTTCATTCAGTTAACATACATACCTAGTATGATAATTTACTATTACAGATAGTGTTCATAACTATTGACAAACTTAGTAGCTAGGTATTTATATAAATTGTGAAAATATTGTAAATTTTATTATAGAAATGTTTGGGTATTAAATAGATTCTCAAAAGGTCAGCAAAATGTTTGTGATTTGAGGTCACAAACTATGGTGTTGCAGGAGTTCATAGGCCACGCTTGCTTGCTGTCCATCAGTACACCGTAAGCTATATTGCCTTCATAGAGATAAAAAAGAACTATCAACGCAAAATTTGAATTAAAAGTGTACATTATGTATGAGTTTCAAGATCTTATCAATAATGTTGATAATGTTGTGTACATTTTTTATTCAAACAACGATAAATTTCAATCGCATTAACACAAACAATTATCATTATACGATATCCGGAAACAGTATAGTAGGGAAGGACAGAATCAACAATTAAGGGTTTACTATGGCGAGGGTGGCCGTGGGAAATACACAGGAAAAGTGTTCCCTACGTACCCCCTGACGGGCCACGTGACCCTTCCGGCTGGTGCATTGTGAGCCCTTGACGTCGTTCACTCATCATTATTGTGACGCGCATAAAAAATTTACAACATCCACCTGTTTGTTTTGAAATACAACTTTTGTAACATTGATTGTGCTGGATTTGGCAATTTTTGAATAACCGTATATTTTTAAATTGACATTAAATTATAGCATTATCGAAACAATGAAAAAAATCATATTGAGGGCAAATAACGTGACAATAGTAGCCCGAATAATGCAACGGTTCTGGAGGATGTGCATATCGAAATGTTTTGCCAGTGGTATGGAGAGCTTGGACAGATAAACGAGTCTTACGTCCTGGTAAGATCCCGTAAATGTCATTAGTCGTATTCAGATCAAATCAACACTACATTCTGAGAATGAGAAATGAAAAGATTAATTAATTATATTCATAAATAATATTAAGACGAGCTAGCTAAAACCTCGATAAAATTTTAAGTTATGTTAACGTAACATTTATAGCTTAAAGTCTTCTTGATTAAAAGACTTTCAACATTGAGATAACAATTTTTCGGTTAGAGACGCTATTTTCCACCAATGGGCGAAAAACGATTCATAATTATTAAAAAAAAAAAAAAAAAAAATAAATATTTGTTACACTTACACCAATTAGCCTAGCCCAAACTAAGCTCTATAAGAGCTTGTGCTATAGGATCTAGGGTAACGGATAGACATACATATAGTATACATATATAAATATTTTTATAGAAATATATATCAACAACCATGACTAAAGTACAAATGCTCGCATTCATCACACAAACATCTGCCCCCACCGGGATTCGAACCCGGGACCTCAGAGCTGATGACACCTTGAAACCGGTGTACTATCCACTCGACTATGGAGGTCGTCAAATACCAAAAATAATAATTGTTTTCCACTCTAAGGACAAATTCAAATACCAGTTGGATAAGTTTAATGACTGATAATAGTTTTTCAGTCCATGCCATAAAGAATTCCTATTCTTTACCAACTACTGCTACTGACTGATAGCAGAGACTGAACTACTAACTGGTAATTTGAAAAATATAAATATTTAATTGTTGTGATTGCATTTTATTTTAAAATGGTATCTAAATTATGCAAGTTATAATTCCGACTCAGACAGAAATCAAACCTCGAAAATCCAAGGCGCCATAGACAAATAATCTTTCAGATTATTTGTCTATTTCAGATTATATTTGATTATTTGTCTATAATGCGCCAGATTCGTTATCGAAATCGGTTAATTATCTTGCAGCAATGTATGGAAATGGTCCCTGATTGCGGTATCTTGCTCATATATGTATTAGATTCTAACGAATATTATTTTGGCTACGGACTTTTGTGTTTTCGATAAACCGTATCGACAAGATGGTTACTATACATATCTAATAAAACAAATAGTTACGAAGACGCATTAGGACGATCAATTTATATCGGATAAATCGTATTGGTGACTAAAGTTTCGAGTCTAATTTGCAGAGGTCGATAAAATCTTCGATAGGCGAGTACAAAGGCAGATCTGTGTATTGGCTGCAAAAAAGCAAATTGAGTGTCAATGTACCAGCATCGTGGAGCTCAGTCGGCACATTAATATTTATTAGGGAGGGCGGAGTACGAGGGGACCGGGATATCTGTTTATTATAATTTCCTCCTCCTATTATAACGCGTTCGCACGATATCAGGCTCGAATGCAACAGATTTTTTTTATTGTGAGTGGTGACGCTACGACTTTTTATTATGGTTTTTTAAAGATGTTATAGATGGAAAGTTAACAGGAATGTCTTATCATTTTGACAAAGTTAATAAATCGTTTTAAATGGACTATAAATATTGAGTATCTGTAGTTTGTCAAGTGGGATTCGTGGTTTGCGCAAAAACTTTCATTCTCAACTCGCAAATCACTACGACCACCATAAGGTTACCATCGAGGCACGAGTTGATCAAGTTGGAGTGATTAGACCTTAATCATCCATTAAAACATAGATAAATTTAAGTATATATGATATTCGCATAACGAAAAATACATTGGTACATTGCATGACCGTGGACTTTCCGATTAGAAGGTCAGTGCTGAGACTACACTGCCATTGACGGTCTAAATAAAAAATTAAAGAGAGTTACAAAGTCAGGTTGTAATTTATCTGCATATGTTAATTACGTCAGATGAAAAGAAAGCAAGAAATGTTACCAATTAAATTTGCCCCACGCAATCGAACAATATGCGACGGAAGTGCGTATGCGCACTGTCTAATTAATTAACAGTTGCTTGCTTGTGAGATATGGTTTCATCGTAAAGTGTCTCATATGACGGATGAAGACTATACTGCAATTTAAGGGCAGATTTCAGTTTTTTATGTCACTGGGAGAATAGAGATAAAGTGTTGATGTAAATCTTAAGCTCTGTAGAATTACGATTGTTGTCTCCTATAAACAATGAGCGAATGTTTAATAATTCTCGACATGAATTTCTTTGTAAATGAGCCCATGGCGCCTAGTTATCAAAGGTGGGCACAGACAATAGTGGCGCCATATTGTCAACGTTTAAAGCGGTGTTATTAAGAAAAAAGGTTACGCGTCTTAAAAGTACTTAAAGTAGTTAATTTAACCTTTAAAACCTTTCTAATGAAATTGTATGTAGATAGCATTTTCTTGTTTATGTGATTTATTATTATAAAACTGACTAATAGTTATTTACAACATTATAAAAATAAGTTTCACAGTCTTTTTTTGCATGTGATTTGTGGTCGCGAGTGGGCGTCTTATCAGCTGTCATACTGTTTAGTTTTGTGAGAGAATAGAGATGTGGTAGGCGCTTCCTGAATTTGACCCATATATGCCTTAAAGCGCGGAAGCTGCTATCTTCGCGTTTTTTCACACACCATAAACATCAGATGGTCAATACATGCATGACTTTGCGATATACATCGGCATCGGCATATGGTACATCGGAGCCAATGAAGCATGAATCCAAGATTTTTTCCCATATGTTCCGGGAAGAATTTCAAGTTCCTGTCATACGCTGCTCATTATCATTAGTTGTGAATCACTCACAATTCGGTTCCATGGGAGTGGGAGGATCGCGTCTACACATTTCACATGCTCATATGGGATGTGTTGTGGGCAAGAGAAAACAAAGTCATCTGTTGGTTTGCCAGATGAAATCACGGTTATTTTTAAGCGCCGATTGTTTTTATTCGCTCGCCAATTGAGGGCAATCAGCGACACGTGTTCCGCCAGAGACGGCTGCCTTAGGTTAGGCCTCTATTGAGCTTGTTGGGTTCGCTGTGTCACTCGTCAAACTTGAGCAGAGATACTGACTAGGCAACTAAAATTTTTGTTCAATAATATACCTTTATAGAAATGTTTCTGCGTCATTTTACAACACCTTATAACATTCGAACTCACTTCTTAACATTTATTGTTATGAGACTTCCCATTCCTCGCCCCAGTTATTTTTATTTTACAATTTTATATATATATATATCACAGATAATATAACATTTCCATTTTAAGAATTTACATAAGACATAATGATCTAGCTTTTCTTTTTATGATTTGCGAAACATAATTAGAGTACTTCGTCACAATTCACTAAATTGAAATTAATATCAATATTCTATTCTGTTCCCAAGATACTTGAAGTTGAAATAGTTCTAGGTCCCCAAAATTAACAAAACTTACATTTGATTTTGACCTTTGCGTAAGCGGCGATATAGTTAGTTTTTCAACACTGAGTATGTGTTACTTAGAAATATTTTTATTAAGCTCTCAAGTTCCTATCACATGAGATAATGATGGACGCTCGTAGGTATCATGGCAGAGTATGTTGATGCCATGTGTCTTCACATGCTCAAGTGTCTCTTAAAAATTTTATACATATCATACCATTTAATAGCTACGCTTCTGTACTGAATATTTAAATCTTAATTGCTGTAATGATTTTGGCCTAGATCTTAACAAACAGTTGAAAGAAGTCATCGCAGCTCTGACAACTACTTACAACAAACATGAACACTTAAGTATTGGTGTGTGAGTACAGTGGCCTATTTGTAACTCAAGTAACAATTATCAACTTATTCCTATGTTTGAATTGTTTTATGATAAAGCTTTCATTGTTTTATTTTTTGGTGCTGCAGCATAAGTGTTCTTTGTCTATCGATTGTTTTCTTTTACAATTACAGCTTGGTGGTTGTTCGGCTCTCTAATTACAGCATTAATAACAGCCTATGACTATGATTGCTGCGAATAAATGGAACTATAAAGAATATTTATTGTCGTCATTCTTTAATATATAAATACCTTACTATGCTATTTGGAACTGTTGGTTATTATTATTCACGTCACGGATAACAAATTTTTAGTTTATAGACTATAGCAATAACTATTTTTTCGATCTGATTAAAACCTACGTTAATTTTTATTTGTCTCTATATATGATAATTCAAATAAAGTCTGTAGTAAACTTATCTGGAATAAAAATGTTTTGTCAGATCAAGGATCAGGAATGTCTATCGCCTAAAAACACCTTTTCAGAAAGGCGACAGCACTATTAAATATTTCTCTGCCAATATATCTAAAAATAGAATTTTCGGTCTGTTGAATAATGCATTAGAGGTGGTTGGTCCATTATTGTGGATTGTGGAGGATGCGCAGGCGCGGGTCGCAGCACGAGCTGCATCTTAATGCGTTTTCCACAGCGTGCTGTCAAATTACTTAATATTTAATTCAAATAATACCATTAGATCATAATGATTTATGTACAATACGCTGATTGAATTGTCAATTCGGTTCGTAGTCTGAGGCTATTGACTACAGAATACAGTCTGAAAGTACTGTCTGTCTTGTTCTTTATGATTATAATGATGAAATAAAATAATAATCTAACAGTATGTTTAATGTGTGTAAATGTTACAAAGTCGTATTTATAATGTTTCATTTGATTCTTATAGCAAATATTCTACAGTTGAATTATATTCGGTAGTGTTAATATTTGTTTAAAAGATTTCTTATGAGCTTGGCACATATATAATCCAAAAAAATCTGTTATACTTGGAAATGTATCCATTTTTTAATACCGCTTCTATTTATAAATTGATGAGATGAAATATAATACGAACATGCATAAAAATTTCACGAAGCTGCGTCGTTAATGAGGCGGCACGGGCTGACCGTAACTTGACGCCTCTGTCCCTTGGCAAAGCATAGCCTTCCCACCTGACTTCGCCGTCAGATTTACATACGCGAACTTCAATTGGTTTTCAGTGAGCGTCGGTTCGGCGCTAATTCCGCGGAATAATTTAAGTCATTACCATCTGTGGTCATGGAGGACGATCAACGATTCTACCAGAAAAAAAGGAGTGAGCGGAGACGGACCGATTGTAAAAAGAGGTTCGCGACCGTTCCATAACAGATTGCAAATGGCGACTGCCGCAGGCGGTTTTATAAGCTTCTTACAGGGCATTGCAATCTCGGTTGTTAAAAAAGCAAGTAGATTTGTATGAAGTTAAGTCCGTTGGAAATTTTAATATAATTGTTTGGTCTGCATTTTTAAATATAAAAAAATATATAAAAAAGCTAAGATTCGTGATCACTACGAGATAAGATGAGATGAGATTTGTACGGATTGGTTGACTTCCTATACACTTTTGAGCTTTTTTGCAAGTGTAATGATATATTGAACATTGACATGGCCTTAGCGCCACTGACTTTCAAATTCATAATCATAATATTACAACCTGTCAATATAGACTTGAATTTGTACAACCCGTATAGTTACTCCGTGGTACCACACTGGAAACCGAGATGGAATGCTATAAAACTGAGTCTTCGGTCTCATATAATAACCCGTTTTGTTTACAGTGTGGCGGACGAAGCCCATAAGTTCCATAAACTAAGGCGACACAACAATAGCGACATTGAACATGGCGCGTTCGTTATAGATTCGCCAGATAAAGGTTAAATTGGCTACCAAACTGTCTCTAACGGCTACCTGTGTCTTGTTATCGCTGTTTATAATTGTTTATTATTATTATTATAGTAATCATCCTTTAGATATCTACACAGAACAGAACTACCGAACACTAAGGAAAGAAGATACATTTTTTTTTAATTATCTAATTACTAAAAAAGCATTAAATTATTCTACGTTTCACAATTGTCTCGCAAGCAGAAGGCATCATATCAGATAATATGTCGTAGATTCGTTAATATAACATTTTATTAACAAACAGGTCGTTTTATTTTGAGCAAACTATACAATTAGAATATTCAGTTTAATGTAATACTTAACCAAACTTTTTAATGGAAATGTTTCAATGGAACGTGATAAAATTGTAGTTAAAAACGAATAACTATTTCTTTTCAATTCAAATTAATTGAGATATATCAGGGTGCGTTTAAAGCCAGAGTTTTAGGACAGATCGAAAGTCAAACTAATTAGTGGAACAAAATCGGTGAACTAAGATTTGCCATTAAAAGATACCTATCTCTTTCCTTTAGGAACACAATATTATATTATACAATATTTTATTGAATAAACTATTTAACTTAACTTATCGTTAATTTGCTGATAATCAACATTTTAAGAATCACTTGTGTATTTGATTACAATCGAAATTATGTTGTTTTAATGCAATTAATGTTTGTTTTGTTCAAACTAATAATTTCAATATAAATTGTATGAAAATATGGTTGCAGCATATTTGTTTTGTTGCATTGTAATATCTATCTTAAGTACATGTAGACTGGATTATTATTTTTATTTACAAGCTTATGTTACATCTACTAATAAATTATGTAAGATTTAAAGTACCAAATTTTTTCGCGTTGGAGGGGCAATTTTATAGTTAACTTCCTTTAATATTAAATCTAATTATTCCACTTGAGTTGCCTTTAGCCCGAGCCTAGCTGTAACATAAGCCGGCGAAATGGCATTCGATACCTTCGTTGGCTGAAGCAATCAATTTTGACGTGCTATTTTATAAATAATTAGAAGCGAGTGTTTGCGCAAACAAAATATTACATACACGAGCTATTTTTGCCGATTTTGTTTAAATATTACAAAAATGATTGTACTATAAATAAAAATACTAGTACAGCGGATAAGCATGACAAACACAAGCAGATGGTCGTAAGGAGACATCGGATATAATTATACAAATTTCACGATCTTATAATTAACAACGTTATCTTATTAAAAATCGATGACTACAAATTTTGCCAAATCTTGGCAAATTTTGATTTAGCCAGTTTTGGCATAGAAACCGATAAGTTAGCAGGACAGTTTGTATTGTTCTTCAAGTCTCAGATCTAGCAAGTCTGGGTTCCACCTTCTCAATTTAACTACGGAGAATGCGGAATGCGGTTAACGTCTATTGTCATATTGCAGTTCTATAGCGTTCCGAGCTCTACGTTTATAATGCAATCTGCGAAAGAATGAAATTCTTACCATCATCGGTGTTCGGGCCACATCAGAGACTTCGTGGGCCACATACTCTCATGTGTTTTCAAGTAGAGAGTAAATACGCTTCTGTTGTGGAAGGTTTAATCAATCGTGAGATGAGATTCTTCTTTTCAGAGAAATATTTGTGAGTAAGATTCCTTAGCGTCGGTGGCGCTGTGGTCTCGGCACTGGTTTGTGCGCCGTATAGAATCGGTAGGCCCGCGATCTTATCCTCACCGTGTACCAATGTGTTTTTCGTTCCGAATTTCATATGTACATTTATCCGACGCTCCTGCGGTGAAGGAAAACATCGTGAGGAAACCTGCGTACATCTGAGAAGAGATTCAAAGGTATACGTAGTCAACCAATCCGCACTGGGCCAGCGTGGTTCTAAGGCCTAATCGCCCTAACGTAGTTAGGGTAGGCTCGAGCCCCTCGGTGGGATGAGATGTTAGCCAATTTGGTAAGAGGTATACCAAGTCTCATTATAGTCTAATTATATTTATAACTATTGTACACAGAGCTAGACTTTGCACATTCACCTTGAGACAGCTCTTATCGCTTGTAATAGTGGCAGATTTCGCAGTGCAATGTAAAGTTTGACGTGTTGCTGACAGTTCATTGCTATTTAAATGACATATTTTAATTATATTCCTTAATATGAACGTTCTATATTGATATCCAATAAACTCACTACTACTAAAGCAGTAGCCTCCGTTTTAGACATAAATATAAAATAAAAGTCGCCTGGATTTATGAAGACTGGTTAAGCGGCTTAAGTTGCCGGCAGTGGCACAATAAGACGGCCACGAACTCATAGGCTTTTCACACCTCTGGGTTTGACCAGCACATTAGCGTTCACGCCTCGACCAACACCAACCCCGAAACATCGCGCCTTCGCTTTACATAGCATGCACATAATATAAGCACATTCCTGGCTCACGCATAGCTTAAGGAAAAAAACAGTTTTCTTTGACGCGTTTTTATTCGTCGTCAATCGGTAGGCGTATAGACCACCTGATTGGAAGTTTCTATGAGGTTTTGGGGCACACTGCTTATCTATACATCGATATTATTAAAACAGTTCCAAATTCGCACTTCCGTAAAAGATGTCAATAAATTAATTGTCATAAATTTCGTTATAAATAATTTGTTACTAGTAAGTATGTGCGATTTGTGATAAAGATTTTGTGTTGCCACCCTACCAAGCAATTTCAACTAAGTATTTAAAGTGCAGTAAATTTAGTAGTTCCATCTTTTCATCAATAAAAGAAAACAAAGGAATGGTGTAGCAATTAAATTAATGATTGACATGTTTTCAACAAAAACTGGAATGTCATTGAAAGGAAGGTCGAAACAGCAATCGATGGTGAGTATTGATATTATCGTGTAACCTTTCAACGAGTTATCCGTCAGCTCTGTGCCTCTGATTCTGTGTCGAGTGACTGCGTCCTGCGCTGCGTGACTGGCGGGCGGCCGTGCCAGCGCAGGCGACCACTATTGTTCAAGTGAAAGTCGCTTACGAGCGCTTTGCGTGTTACGAAAACTTTGTTACACTCTGACTTGTTGGCTTACGACGCACGCTAGATCTTAGTAACCTTAATGAGGAACCAGACAAAAATATACATGTAAATTATGCGATTGCATTAGTTGGATAAAGTATAAGTCAGCCAAACGCGCTATTACAAACTAGGTACCAGATTTAGTGTATTTAACACAACGTATAAAACCGAATAACACTTATATATATTAACCGAAGAATTATTTAAAAGAATCCTTCAGTTGAACAGAGGACGTAAAAAGACAATTTATTGCTCAGGATTCTTAGTACGACGGCGACCGTCCATAATAAAATAATTATATAATGTCTCCATTATTGTTCAACTTCATTACGATTTGCGCTTTCTCTGTCGCCGTCGCAAAATTGCATTACGTTTTGAAAGGGCTGACGAGAAAAAGTATGGCATTCCTCGCGTATTACTGTCACAGTGATGATCGATGGGCTTATCGAGAGCTACTCAATTATGAAGCATTGCGTTTTTAGCTGCAGTATCATAAAAAGATGTTGCATCGGCGTCGAGGCGAAAGTCAATATTATGATTAACGCCGTCTGCACCTGCGTGATGTACAATGGAACATTATTGAGTATTGACTTACAATATATTGTTGGGCGTCCAATAGCTGTAGTGGTTTGTAGCGTAGGCGGGTTTAGCTCAGAGTCTAACTAGTTATGTAAACACGGCGAGACTGCTGACAGATTTTATGCATTGCACACGTGTAAGAAATACGTGTATAACGTGTAACTCTTCAGTATTCGGCAAATGCAATGTTGCCGAGGTGTTAAATATGTAAGTACACCCAAGCGTATAATTTAAAAAATAGAATACTCGTACTTATAGGTTGAATAAGTTATTTTACAATAACAGAGCAAATGTATGCAGCCACAAAGAATCAGGTATAAAAAGGAGGTAGGTAGCGAAACAGTATAGTATATATGTATACATACGTTGCTTTACTAGATGGCTTTATATAAGAGTATTCATAAAATTATATTCGTAATCCGTATAAGATTTGTTTTTTTTTTAAACTTCGCCCACACTACTATTTTATCCTGTATTGCAAACATATAATTGTCACAAAACACATACGCCTAAAATGGAACTAATTTCTTCAGGCCATACTAAATATTTGTCCCGCGCAGGAATCGATTCCCTGACCTGTAGTTTGATTCTCTGAGATTTAATCTAATCAATTGCTGAAGGATAGGATTCACAAAACTTTAAGTTTAGTCTTGTGGATGAGTAAATATTTTTAATAGACTTTTGTATGTTTCGTTTGCATGCCTGTTATGCGATTATTGAACCAATTATGATTTGATTTTGATATTTTTTTTTCGTTTGGTAGGCCATATTTCGTAGACGGTTACATATAAATTTTATATAAATCGATTCGAAAGTTTTTAAGAAACTCAATATTAAGAAAACAATTAAATTATTAAAAAAAATCAAAAGCCGTCTTTAAAAGTATATCTTTACGCACAAAAAAAATAATGCTTTAACTACTTCAAGTTCAAAGCAAACGTCAAAATGGACAATCGACAAATATCTATACTTATAATAAATGAGAAGTAATTACATTGGTCAGCAATTATAAAATTTGGCGAGCCACCCAAAAGCAGCATTTAAATAATTTGGTCAGCATACAAAGATTTTGTTTGCAATAAAAAAAAACAGGCAGCAATTCTTGTTCCGCAACTAATTTTGATAATGGTCAAAAATTAAATCATACATAGGCAGCCAACAATAACATGAGTCTGCATAATAAACATTCAGTCCGCAAAATAACTACTTGAGCGGCAAGATTTCATGATTGAGCGGCAGAAAAACATGTCTATAAGCAGTATATTTGATTGGTATGTTAGGTTAGGGTTTTTTTTTTTTTTTTTTTTTTTTTTTTTTTTTTTAGTTTTTAGGTTAGGTTAGGTTAGGCATGACAAATAAAGTATTTTTGCTACTCTTATATGCAGCACAAAATGCATTTTTTTGCTTACACTCTGAGTGCTTACCAAAATTTTATTAAACATGAGCAGCTGATTGCAGCTTATATAATTAATATGCTGTACAAAAATAATTACAGCCATCCAGAATGACATAAATTGCTGATTGATTTTGAAATGTTTGCTGACCATGAGTTGCTGACCAATTAGCTATTTCTGCTCACCGTTTTCTGCTCACAGAAATAACAATACTATGCTAACCATTTAATTGACACCCATAATAAATCTGTAGAGGGGTCAATTTTGTACATGACATTTTCAAAATAACTATCAGAGGGTGATTAGGGATCGATACTGATGCCAAAAATGCAATCAGTAAAATTTTTGTCTGTCTGTCTGTATGTTCCTTATAGAAACAAAAACTACTGGACGGATTTTAACGAAACTTGGTAGAATTAGTCTTCATACTCCTGGGCAGGTTATAGAATACTTTTCATTACGCTACAATCAATAGGAGCAGAGTAGTGAAGGGAAATTTTGGGAAAACGGGAGAAGTAACTCCATGTTTTTAGCTTCCGTTGCGTGTGTAGCCTTAATGGTTAAAGTCACATAAAAACCATGTATGACGGAAATATTCTACATAAAATTGTCTAAAAAACATCTCGCAACAGCATATGTCTATCTTTTATGGTTGACTCACAATAACACGTGTAACTCCTGATAGCTTAGCAGTTCGGAGCATTCTGATAATATTTATATACCTTTAACATTCTTAATACTCTCACTCATCTCTAATTTTAAAAGTTAACATTATTACCTATTCAATAAAAAAAGAATCATAGAAATTCCATATTAATATTATAAATGGGAAAGTGTGTCTGTCTGTTTGTCCGTCTTTCACGGCAAAACAGAGCGACGAATTAAAGTTAAATGGATGGAGAGTAACATAGGCTATTTTTTATCCCGGAAAATCGACAGATCCCACGGGATGCGCAATAAAGGCTTTGCTCAAAAACTACTGCACAGATTTTCATGCGGATTTCATCAATAGATAGAGTGATTCTTAAGCAAGGTTTTGCGGTAGTTTTTATCTCGGAAAAACGGATAGACCCACGGGAAGCGCGATAAAACCTTTGCGCCATAAACCGACTTCCGCGCATATGTAGCCGTGGCAGAAAGCTAGTTATTAATATTTTTTTTATCGATTTAATGTTTATAGACAATTCCTATATTCCGAGTCGATCCCAACTAAGAAAAACAATTTAATCCTGCCTTTGTATGTGGCTGGATTAGGGTGGTAGTTTGATAGATATTTGTAATTTTTTATTATTTAGTTTAAGTTTATATTGTTTGAAGTCGA
The DNA here is from genome assembly GCA_036419045.1 of Scirpophaga incertulas. Lineage (NCBI taxonomy): Eukaryota > Metazoa > Arthropoda > Insecta > Lepidoptera > Crambidae > Scirpophaga > Scirpophaga incertulas. Next base: position 25,709,388 of record CM071632.1, on the reverse strand, counting down.
TATTGTTATATTTTTTTTATCAACTGTCAATTTGAGTTCAATATCTGGCTAGGGGAAATATAAAATCACACTAGCTTTAAAGGGCATACTTTCCCAATATTTGAATAGGATCGTGTGGGGTTGTGACTCGGGAACTTCGGATATTTATTTGCGAGGCCTTTTGCTGCGTAAGAGCCCGTTTGTGGTTGACCATTGCGTCCTGTGTTTAAACAGTATATTGTTAAGACAAGCCGAGTAAAATAATGTTAGCTGCTATTTTTTGTATCATATAAAATTGTAGAAAGATATTTTAAATTAACTTACTTATGACAATCAGAATTTGACACTTTCACTTTTTAGAGTTTCGTACTCCGAACCAAGACGGAACATTTTAGGTTCACTTCGTTGTCTCTTTCTTAGAAACACGCGGAGGTATCAACTTAAAGTTAATATCAAATACTAGTAAAGTCTGCATGACAGCAGTAAAAAATTAAAGTTTCAGTCACCCAATCAAAAACGGCCTGTTATTTTCTTGGCTTGAGTGATCAGAAGAAATCGAGACATCAAATTGAAATTTTCAATTCCTGCTAATACTATACACGCAAAAGTATGTATAGATAGATATTTTTAGGGTTCCGTAGCCAAATGGCAAAAAACGGAACCCTTATGGATTCGCTGTGTCTGTCTGTTCGTCTGTCCATCCGTATGTCACAGCCATTTTTTTTCCGAAACTATAAGAGCTATACTGTTGAAACTTGGTAGGTTATGTATTCTGGTAGGGGATGTATTCTGTGAACCGCATTAAGGTTTTGATGCAAAAATAAAAAAATATTAGGTGCTCCCCATACTTAGAACTCAAATTTTTTTTTTCATCAAACACGTGCGGTGTATCTATGGATAGGTCTTAAAAAATGATATCGAGGTTTCTAAAATATTTTTTTTCTAAACCGAATAGTTTGCGTGACAGATGCTTCCAAAGTGGAAAAAAGTTGCCCCCCCCCCCTCTAACTTCTAAAATAAGAAAATGAAAAATCTAAAAAAAAACATGTGATGTACATTACTATAAAAACTACCAACGAAAATTGTTTTGCACGAGATCTAGTAAGTAGTTTTTTTTAATACCTTGTAAATCGTAAACCGCTTCCTTTAATTTCATAAATTAATGGTACGGAACCCTTTGTGCGTGAGTCCGACACGCACTTGGCCTGTTACTTTATCACGTAAAAACTACTGAATCGATTTTAATGAAAATTTACAATAATATAGCTTATAGATCAGAATAACACATAGGCTACATTTTGTAAAGATATACGTCACTCGCCACTCTTATAAAACTAAGTACTCAAAATACTTATCTTGCGCAGACGAAGTCGCGGGCATCAGCTAGTACCTATACTTATACATATATAAATATTTCGTGTGGAATTCTAATTCATACAAATTAAACTTATTCTATTGAAGATTTATTTATTAATTTTAAATATTTCTTTACAATGAAATATTGCAAATATCGATTGAAATTAAATTCGAGACAAGTCAAGCGACAATCCTTTTAGAGATGGCGGTGTTCGCCATGTCTAATGTTCATTGGCTGAGCTGTGAATACCATTCAAGAAAGAATTAGATTTCGAACTTTTTACGAATCGGCGAGAAGCAGTCCCATGGTGTATATGGTAATTAGTTGACCCGTGACTCATGAGTGGTAAGTACTTCTGTAGCTCTACCATGAGTTTGCTATCCTTTTCGATGGGTGTTTGACTTATAGTAAACCATAAATATCATGCTATTCTAATATGAAAATTAAGTGCAATGATCTAATGCAGAACAACGGGATGATTTTAGTTTCGCGGTATGTAAGGTATTTGAATAATTCTCGTCTATCTACCTCGTCAAAAAGTCACAACGTGAAAATCTTACGTGCTCAGTAATTCTTTTCATTGGGCAGTCACCGACAGCGTGTGTAATAGGATACTGGATGCAGAACACTCCACTTTAGAAGCGGCAAGCCATTTGTTTTTTTTTTTCGAAAGACAATACTTTGGCAACTTGTTCGTTTTCATGATGTTCATTGCTTTTTCTCATTATTCGATGTATCAGGTGTTGGAAAAAAACGTAAGTTGTAACTTTAGTATCACTTATATTATAAAATGATTTGTAATTCGAATTCGAAAAATCGAAAAAGAAGAAATTTCGAAAAATATCTTTACTGATAAGGATTTCAGTCTTAATGTTGCATAATACTTTAGAAGGGATCTACTAAATGCAACTAAAACTATAGTTTTGACATGATCTTTTTTGATGATGATGATGATAATATTGCCAAAGAAATTTACGGTAATAAAATGTAAAATTGAATGTTAGTACCCAATGAATACAAATGTAGCTTGTTGCAGTAAAACTGCAAAGTCAAGGTCACGAGCAAAAATTCAAATTACTTGAGAATATCAGTTTTATACAGAAAAACATTGAAAGAATATTGAGAAAGATTGCTCTGTCTAGAGTTTTATTTACAATGCTCTAAAGAATTAAGCTTAACTGATATCCACGTCATTATAATGTTACTCTTTGCCAGTGTTACAAAATAGTAACAGCATTATCTTAATTAAATTTTTATCAAAAAGTAGTAGTCAATCGGTTAGTCGCGTTAAAGTAGCTAAACCAACATGTCGGAATGTTTTGGTCCGTTGTGGGCGACCAACCCGTCTAATTTATGAGTTCGGCCGATATCGCGCCACTAATTGGCCAGTCGCTGAATCAACTACATATTTCGAGACGCTTATTTGAATAAAATATTGCCATATACAAAAATCATTCGTTTGCATACAAAGCTTTGGACGACTGGATCGTGTTATTGTTATTCAGATTTTATATTCAACGGTCAAAGCCTTGTATCCAACGTTGGCGACCGTTTTGTCTCTGGGGCAATTTCAAACCAGTTATTGACTTTATTTCGGAATATTCCTACTACTATATTGTTTTATAAAGCATTTCTCTAATATATGTAATAAACGTTACATTTGAAATTGAACATTTTATAAGGTATATCAAATTCTTAATGTATTTATTAGGTTTATTTTTCTATTGTTTAACGTAAGATTTAAGATGTGCAACAATTATTGATATGACTATCAATTTATTGAAGTTGTTGAAATCGTCGGACCTACTTACAACCAGAATAATACTGAGATAAATCAATTGGAATAATACAGCGAGCCGGCGCGTGCCACAAGGCCGGTCAACGAGTAGTCGCGGTCGGGTTCTCGCTCGCACCAATGCAACCCGCCCGTGCGTCACTCTGAATCTCTGTAAGGACCTATGTACTATCATGTACCTTATTGGAACTTGCTCTGACCCACACCACAAGTACTTCGTCACCGCTTGCCATCACAACTGCATTTACGTTATGTCTGAGTATGTTGTCGCTATCCGTACGTGTCTCAAGTTTTAAGGCATTGCTAACACTTTATTTAAATATTGCTATGAAAAAGTAAACATTACCCGATTCAGAGATTGAGCACACGCATTCGGACGACAAATTTGGTATTCATCGCTCATTAAATGCGTTTTGGGGTAGCAATTGCATACGCATTAACTGGTAATTTGGTTTTTAATTACACTCGTATAAATAAGGACAAGCCGAGGTTACGAAACCATGATTCGTGTAACGAATGGGAATCGGAGGAGTCATTTAGTGAAGGTAGAAGAGGATTATTTTAGGCATCTGTGCGTCATAATGCATGCGCGTTTAGCGAGGTTGCATTGGCAATAGCCGAGGGCGCGGTCTGTCCAGGGCTGGTCGACCGTTAAATAATAACGAGCGTGTATCGCTGCGGTTCCAGTACTATAAATTGTCGGCAGCCGCCGGGCACACGGCACGCAATCTCAATGCGGAAAATATTATGGCGCTGCCCGGCTCTCGAATATAGCTAGGCCAGGTTTTGCTGCCGCTGGCTATGTTAACCATACTATTGTGTTCTGTGCCAGTCGTTTGTATCCGAGGTCGAACACTTAGGATTTTGTTCAGGGGATTGTCATTTGTAACTTTTTATCATATGGAAATCGTTTAGTTTATTACAATTGTGATACATCTAATTACATCATATAGTATTCAAGCTTTCATTGAATCTGTATTCTTTATTGTATTCTACTTTGAAAATTTATTTTGTGTAGTGTAGCAATTAAAGTATAGGTATTTGAAAAAAAATATTAATTTATCAATATCCCGTGATAGTATATTGATGACTAAATTGATTTTTTGCACTCTAACAGTCTTACTAATAAAAAATTATAAAACACGTGTTTAACAAGCGTATACTTATACAGTGTATAAGCAGTGATTAAGAGTTACACGCTACCCTTACTAATAAGTAACGCATAACCATTGTGTAGTTATAAATTAGTTAAACAAAACTCACTGGCAACATTAATTCTGAACGTTTTGAAACCTCTTGTAGATACCGTTCGGTATGTTTTGACATTGCGAAAAGACTCTGAAATAGTACCTAAATAAACGTAATATTATATCAATGAATAAAATAAAACAAACTATTTTTATTTAACATTAGAGGTTTTTAAAAAATGAAAATTTTTAATGAAAAATCTTTCCAAATAGTCATAGTTGCGTTTCTGGTTTTTGAACGTACCTGTCAAAATTGAGTCACGACATGACAATTGACATTGACAATATTATTACATAGCCACTCTTCGACATAAATTAGTGATAGATTGCTGGCTAAGACTATGTATGTCCGCTGAGTCATCTTGCACTTCTTGTCGAGCCCACGTTCTTAGAGCAGTGCATACCTGTACTTCTACAGACAATCCGCCACCATTCACTTTTTTCTCAATGTCCAATCTAACTAGATCCACAATTTTTCTTGTAAATTTTTTAGTAAACCTATATTTCTTACGAAAGTCCTCTTCATTTAAATATATTTAATAAATTGTGTTAAAATATTTTGAAATTTTTTTGGATGAACACAGTTGATAGTGACATCCGTTTCTTATAACTTTGAGTCATCGACGTCATAAATATTATCTGTTAATAGTATATATCTTATACTTATTAATAGTATATTTTCTGACAAAATTGTACATTAATTTTATATTTTCCTTTTAAATGTATGTATAATTCATTATTTTTTCTCCATTACGTACTCGTAAACGTCAATTAAAATTACTCCTTTCTTCAAAGAACCTTCAGGTTTAATACCGAGTTTGTAGGTGGGCAGCTATTCCACAGCAGTGCATTCCTAGCTATTGTCACTTCCACGGTCCGGTTAGCACGTATTATACCCTATTTCATTAATACCGTAATAGGTTAGACATGGGCCACTGTTTTTCTGGTGTATGGCCAGTTGAGAATCATCCTGTTATCTATAGCTATATGAAACACCCATAAAATATCTCAGTAGATCAATTTTTCGATAAATTCTTCTAAAGATGCTTAATTAAATTAACGAACATCCTGGCTTGTGATTATAGATTTATTAAATTAAAGGTCTTGAAATTAGTTTAAGAGTTCAGAAGTTTTATAAGTAAAAAAGGAGTAAAGTATTTTTTTTTTATGACCTAACATCGTTCTTCTGTTTCTGTCAATCAAATTCATTTTTCGAGCTATATGGCTTTACATGGTTGTACGAAAATTTTGAAACATATATCTAAGCCGATAAGCGAACATTTTCTGCATTGTTGTCACAGCGCCCTCATTTAATCACGACAACGAAAGTTATAGACGAAATAACTACTTAGGACGAAAAAAAACGTAAGTGAAGTTTAGTTATTCAGAGCGCAAACCACACGTGTCTTTCTCACGGCTGTTTGTGTATTCCCTGTGCATTATTGCGTATGAAAAGTGGAACATGCGGGTTTGGAAATATTTTTCTTCATACAAATTAGTTTGCTGACCGCCTACTATTGTATTTTTTAAGGTTTGCCACGTGAAGCTCCGTCGCTTGTTTCAATATAAAATATTAATGTGATAATCGAAATCTTCATCATACGTGAACCATATCAAATCCTTTTAAAGAATTTTTCGTGAATGATTTTTATTTTGAAGGGGTATATATTCTAACTAGCTTCACTAGTCTGTGGTTACATTGTCATTTTTTCGAAAGGGTTAATTTTCCTAGGTAAAAAAATATTTTATCTCCTACCCTGAGTCTCCCAGCAATCCTACATCAATCAACATTAGAATCTTTTAAGTTGATTTTGTTTGATATTTTCTCACAAAAATGATATTTTCTTGTAGTAAAAATTGTCTTATTTTTTTCTTCGTGTCTATATTATCTCATTAGCAAAGGACATGGACTAAAAGTGGGCCTCAATCATGTGCAGAGACGTAAGATATATATATCAATCGATAGGTAATTTTATGTTCATCCATTTGCAATTTATTATATTTTTTTTAAATCCCCCGTTTTTTTGTAAATGATTTTTGAAAGTACCTAGATATTCAAGTAAGCACATCCCAAAACGTGGTTAAAATGGTTTAATTAAGTATATAAAATGATAATTTATTTAAATCTTATTGAAAAATGGTTATATAGTTAACAAAAGAAAAGTAATTATAAATTAATGAAGTTCTAGACAAATGATGTGTTACTTACTGACCACCCTGAATGTACATAATCTGTGACCAATGATGACGTCCGCTGTCAATACGACTTTGAAAGCATGTCTTGCGTAAATTAATTATATTTTAATATAGCATTCGTTAATGCCATATAATTTTTAACCATTTACAAATCAATATGAGACGAATAAAGGCAGCAAGAGAGAGACGGCTGAATGATGATGAAATAAAGAAAACTGTTTAGAACTTAATTGGTTTTACGCAGCTAATAGGCTCGACGTTCTTTTTTACAGTATAAAATGCTTGGCAGCCAATATTGTTTTCGAATAAAATAAGCAGTACCCAGCTGTATGAGCTCAGCCATATCTAGTTTGCAGTATAAAATGCCTGCTAACCAATATTTGACTAATAATAATAACAAACCAATAACATGAAAAAGTCGTAGTAGATATTCATGTTATTGGTCAAGGAATGCATAAGAACTTAAAGGCTTTCAAAAGTACATTTTAACTTATTCTCTGATATCCTATGATGTGAAATCAAAAGTATCAAGTCTAGATGCATATGATGTCTCTTGGATATCTTGTCATTAATATGATTATTACATTAATATTCTTTTGTATTCATCAGATAGGACTGGGCAAAATAAAAAAGGAAAATAGTAATAATAGTTTATTCTTCTTCTATATTTCTGAGCAAAATACCATCTAAAAAGCTGGCAGGTGGTGGTATATGTTTTTGGTACCGTGCCCAACTTAGATACCACACCAATGTTACAACATGTGCACAATGTTACTAAATCATACAACCAAGTTATTCGAATAGAAAAAATCGTTTATTTATATAATTTATACAAGATTGCAGGTAAGTCGGGCGATCTATTTATTTACACGAACAAAGAGTAAATTAGATTAATATTTAATGATGAGAAAGATAAAAGAAATATAAACTATAGTTCAATAGAACTGAGAGTGATTGAAGGCAATAAATAAAAATACTCTGCACAATAATCGACTTCTAATTATATTGTAATCTTTAATAGCACGTGAAAGTTATTAAAGTACATAATAATTAATTAAATAAATACATACATATATATATACATATAGATATATACATTGACTTATTACGACATATTTGTTTTAGCTGTAAGGCTGCCCTTTGTCTGACTAGCGTCATATTCTTTGAGTTTGAAAGCTTATCTAAAGTGTACGTTTAAATTGAATTTGGTTTGATTAAAAAACAAAACTATTTAGCAATAATATAATCGATTATTGGCCGTAACCACAAAAAGTACTCAATTAAAGACATTACCCAAAGCCATTACTTAAAAAAAAAAGATTTCATCAACTTGCTAGTATTAAATAATTTAAATTATTAATTACGAAAAAACGGGAGATATTTAAAATCTAATCTTTATGCAGATGATCTACAATAATTTATACTCTTCTCTGGTAAAGTTTCGTCGCTGCACATTACTCAGGCCCACCTTCCATACAAATTGACATGACCATCATCCTTTCGTCAAAATCAATTTAGTTGCTGTTGTGTCAAAAAATAACATATATCTATCTATCTATCCATTCCTAATAACAACTTTTATATTTATATTGTTACTATAAAGTTTACTTCTAGAATCTTATGTAGGTACTTCTATTTATATCTTGAATTATGCAATAAACGCGATTCTTGAAACTTTTTATTTAGATAAATTATGTGGCAAGGTATGTATATTTTGGTGCGTAGATATTGTGCCAAGTGTTAACTTGATTTAATATCACACATAATTGAAATAATTGTACGGCGGGCTAGACATAACGCGATCAATTTAGAATGTAAACCAGTTTAAGTGTCGGCTTTTTATCGACCCACTAAATAGATCGTACTTTCGGTTTGTAAGTAATCTTGTTTGCCATCACTTTTATTGCTTGTTAACGTGCGACTTTTCGTAATATTTCATAAAGAAACTGTTATAGTGTTGTAATAAATTGTAGGTACCTACGTAGTTCAATGTGAGCAGTAAAATTCTAGTTCGCAGTCATTCTAGTTTACATATAGGTATATGTATGTATACTGCCGTTTATTGCTTTGATATGTTTACTTCAAACATATTTTTATCTTACTAACATCTATATCTCTGTGGGTTGATTAAGTCACTTTAGTAACATGTCAAATTCTTTAGTTTGTCAATTTATTTATTTGATTTAATTCGTTGATTTTTCGGTGCTTTTTCCAACGATTTTTATTTCCTATACATGACCGTTTCCCTGTTTATCCCAAAAAGTATGATAAATATTTTAAACGTAATTTGCATAGTTCCTTTATACAATTTCATTGTATAGTTGAATCTTCAATAGAAAATATATAAAATCAATTGAAACTCTTTTTTTTTATTTTGTGTGTCAAAGGTTTGATTGTGATTGGAAAATAACAATTGGTTTTATAAATCACTAAGATCAATATTGTGTGACTAACAATATTCACACAATGTTCATAAAAAAGTTTACATTGTTGCTGTAATAAAACTTTTTTTTTGTATTTATAATGTTATTTATTTCTCAATGTTAGGATTACATATAATTACTTGCTCAGTCGAGTTCTAACTTGATTGAGATAAGAAAGTAGAATTTACTTTTTGTGCTTATAAAATTTCTCATGCAGTGTGATAGTAATCGAATGACGAAGTGTGTACTTAAATATTGATAAGCGATAATGCCGAGATTCTCTTGGGATGTGCAAACAAATTTTGTTCGACTGAGCTTCATTCGTTACAATCGGATTTGACGAGTGTCATGTTATGTCTTGACATGTTGACTGATTGTAAATAAATAAGGAGAGTTCCTGTCTGATAAAGCGTGTGAAACTTGTCTCGGCAAGTTTATTAAGCTAGGCAAGGCTATAGCGACGATATGATCGAAAGCTATACCAGTAGCCCTAGACAAAAAGCACGCGCGTCTTTTCTATTCTATTTCTACTATTATGATAGACTAAGCGTTTTCTATCGAAAAATGCATAGACAAAGTGTATCTACTGATAGAATGGCTGTGTCTACCGTGACAGTAGAAAATAGAATAAAAATAGAAATTAGGACATACATTTTGTCCATGAATTTGTATAGAACTCTTCTACTGTCAAAATAGAACACAGACGAGCGATAGAATAGATACACAGTTAGCATCTTGTCTGCGAGTTTTCTATCAGCGTCATCAAGTCACGTAACGTATCTACTGGAAATGTCAGTTCCATACATTTTTTATGTTATCTATTATAGAAAACGCAATTTGTCTAGGGGGGCTGACTTTCTGAGCTGATCTTTTAACACGTGTTTGTGTTTCTATATTCATTTTAGTATCAGAAACATGCTATCACAAATCTTATCAAATATGCTGCGTTCCTTTAGTAATTCGATAAACAATTTAGATCAATTATTATTCCCACGATGTGCGTGATCACGCAAAAGTTTGTGATCAAACCATACTTAGCGGTGCTTTTTACCCATACAAAGTATTAAATTGAAATTGGTTGGTAAATGTTTGCTTTGCTTACGAAAAACCAATAGACAGCTTTTATCTATCTTATTGGAAATCTGAGCATATTTAAGCGTGATATGAAAGCAATTAGTTTTTTCTATTTATTCAATTTTGTTCGATCTGCTTATCATTTCACAGTTAGTAATGAAGCATAACAATTGCTCGGTTTAATATTTTTATTTTAAGGCTCTAATTTTGTTGAATGAAATGTGTTAAAATTAATGTCGCTTCTTAAAATGACAAATCTCGATTGTCTCTATGCAGAACCGCAACACAACATAGCGGAAAATACCGCACGGACAATATAGCCTAATGCACAATAAATATAGAATTAATGTGTAGAAGGCACGCAACAGATATGTCGCTCGTTTAATGACGTGCTTTCGAAATTACACCTCGGGCCATAATTGTAGCCATGCCCCCTGGTTCCACAACTCAGGGCGCTTCTCCTGAGCATATTTAATTGTTACTTGTGCATTATAATGTCTCGTGAGCGAACTGGGACCATTTCATAAATACTCACAAAGGCATGCTGCACAAGTTAACAGCAAACTGTCTAATTATGACTAATTTTCTGCATTAAATAAAGATCTAACCAACTAGTTTTAGCTAGTTGGTCTATTTTAAACGTTGCCTTATCACTGACCACCTGCTGTATCGGGCTAACGTATTTTTGATCAGTAATTGAAACTAAGTGGTTTGGTTTAAATCAACTTGACTTTGACATTTGTTTTATCAATTCTTAACTTTAATCAATTTGTCAATATTTTTACACTATTCAATACGTGCGGTTTCGAAATTGACGATTAGTTTTTTACTTTTTTGCAATATATATTGAAATTAATTGGATTTTTTTTAAATTTCCTATGTAATGTACTACTAGGATATTTTAATTTGCTTTTGTGATTTTTTTTTTACGGAAGGTCAATTTAAGACGGAGTTACTTGGCTCAGCGTTGTGGGCCACATGTGTGATTTGGTCGGCGTCTGCAATGACGTCGCTGCGCCGGCAGCGCATGTGTTCTCAACCTAATTCACAGCCTGGTCGACAAAAAAAAAGCTTTATTTGTATAATTTATGTTATTATTCATGAAGAATTACTTTAAAACACATGTTCAGATTTGTGTAATATACGCCCATTAACATGGTAAATAATTCAGCAGTGCCGTTGTAGTTTCTGCACAGATATAAGTTGGGACCATCGGAGATCGTTTGCGCTATGTGTGCGTTTTATTGTTTAATTTCACATGAGTATCTTTATCTGACGCTACTACCGTGAGGGTGGGTAAACATCATGAGGACCAATATATACGTGCGATAAAACTTAAAGATGTATATGAACCAACTTGCATTGTGCCAGCGTTTGTTGAGTAAGCCGTAATCAATCGAACGTAGACAGGGTGGGTCGAGCCCTTGGTTAAGAATTAAAATGAGATTCTGACGAATTGATCTTTGTTAGGGTAGCGTTGCATCGTTCCCTTTCCTAACTAGAACTAGTTAAGGGATAAGTAAAGGCAATGGGCAAAGTTTTGGCTCTATAGGTATTATTTTTTATGATACCTATTACTTAGTATATATATAAATAATATGAAGCTCAATATTGATCTTTGGATTATTAAATACCAAATATTGACCTGTTTTGATTTTATGAATAACAAAAAAAAAGCGTAAAGTATTTGGATGTAGCACATTAAGCTTCCGAAATCAATAACAATCACTACCACAGCAATTTAATAGGATACGACCAACACGGAAATGCCACAAAAGCCACAGCTACCGATTCATCATGGCTATACAAACAAACACAGATTAGTTAAATATGTGTACCTACATGCAGAAGTGCTTAGTCACGACGCAAGCTATGTGCACGAGTGATCGAGTAGAGGAGCTAGTTAGACACTGATTGGACGGACGACTTTACGCCTACGGAGTAAACCGTGTACGTTGCTAATGCGTGCGGGATCTCCGATGTGTTATGTAACCGATACTGCTGTGTTAGGTGATGGATGTGTCAGACATAATTTCTTCTGAGTTTCATCATTAACCAAACGCAGCGTAACCTCTCTTGTTTTAAGGAAACAATTGTTATGCAAGCTAACAAAAACTTTGTAAGACAGTTGAGTTATTGTTGCTAGTTCCATCTTAAGGTCTTATTTTTTTAGCTACTGACTTTCGTGAGACAACTGACCTAATTATAAGTAGCTACGGTCGCTTAGTACTTGTGGTTCATGTGATTTGCAGCAAATCTGCAAGCCCCCAGCAAGAACCACAGTGCAAGTTGCTAACTTATGACATACACTAGCAAATACGGTATTCGAAAAAATAGGCGAGGCTATGACATTCCCAAATTTGGCTCCAATGCGGCACATCATTGGTACCAAAAATCACCATCTTATTGTCAACCGATCAGAATTGGTTCAAAAGTAAGCCTATAGGATATTTTTAATACTTGCCAAGGCTATTTGTATTGAGTAGATTGTGATACATCCTGTGTTGAGCTACGATTATATTTCTGAGGCGGTGACAGCGAGTTGCCCACGCGCCATCCCGCACGAGTTGCGCCCATTATACAATCAGCTCGAATCAGCACTAGACCAGTCACCATTTGCAAAAGTCCATCGTGACAAACCTCGTGATGTTTGTTCCAATTCTTATTGCCCTCGAAATACGGTTCGTTAGATTTTAAAGCAAACGACAATTTACACCATACAATTTATTTGGTTGAATTTCATGTTTTCAACGCACAATGCGCTTGTAGATTAATCGATTAGACTTACACATCCACACAATTTCCTGTGCTGGGGGTTGCCTACGCATGTATTTTAGTGATTCTGCTTGTATATTTGCTGGAATTCCTTTCTTGATACCGGCATCGAGAATTCTGCGAGCAAATTTTTTGTGACTGTACCAAAAAACTGGGAAAATGCAACTCATTTCTGCGGTAACGTTCATTTCTCACATACCCGGAGCTTGGTTGTTTTATGCCAGTTATGAGACATGTTAAACCAGTAACTTTATCTGCGTAATGTTTGTCTGTGCAACTTAAGATTATGATCAGTAGCGGCGTTAGGGTAGGGCGCCGGCCACAAAGGGGCGCCGTAGTAAGTATTTATATGTGAATTTCCTAAATTTTGGGGGTCCTAATAAAGTTGTAAGAAAATCGAACTCCTGATTTGGGTTCGGTGCTGTCGTACTTATCTCGCCCAGGGCGCTGGTAGTGCTAAAACCGGCACTGATGCGAAGAAACGTAATATTATTGTCTCGATGTAGAATGAACGTAGAGTAGGATATTAAATTTTTAAGAAAGATTTTATGATGCGTAGGTGGATAGCCCTTTAATCTTGTTCGTATACCCGTACTGCAGGTTGTGTCGCTGAATACAATGACAACGCACGTGCGCGGGCGCTCGGTTTCGAGCGGTCGCCCGCCGCGCCCGTCCATTGTCCATTGTTTCACCTCAATATATCGAACAAGGTTTGACACTTTAGAAATTTCCATTCCGCATTATATATTTAAGCCTTTCTCGACTCTTACAATACACTTGTAGCCCAATACAGATAAAAAATAATAATTTTAATATTGATATAATCAGAAAAGCATTGAAACAATATAGGTATTATTTAAATTTTAAATACGTACGAATTATAAGTTGCCACATCGTGTTTAATTTATCGATACAATTACATATTAAGTATTCGGAAGTATTACATTACAAATGTTAATTTTTTTAGTCAAAAAATCTTTAACATTATTTTCAATAATAGCGTTATAATCTTCAACAAAGCTTTCGACCTTACTCAGCAACAATCGGATCTTTCAAAGCCCTCAAAAGTGGATCACGGAACTGTTTTGTCTTGTTCCAGTCTGCTATCTCGTGTTAGCTAAGCTTCGACCTAGAAACGAAAAAACACACCACGACATTGAGCCTGTGTGCGTCGACTTTGAAAGAGCTTTGACTTTGTGTGGTTTTGAACGTGCTTATAAGCTTATAAATCACGGTAGTGCATTGAAAGCTGCGCTGTGAGAGTGGGACGACAAGACAATGATAAAGACACTTTACGACCGCGTAATATCAAACTATCATCCTAAGTAAATGAACAAAAACATACACAGATATCGTATGTTTTTCTATATAAAAACCAAAGGTTGGTTGCCAGGAGATCTTAGAGTACCTATGTGATTGCTATTCTTTTGGCGTTTATTTGATTCTTATGTGAAATACTAGAAATTAAGTAGTAGTCTATATCTAGTCCGAATCGCATATGTTTCTGCGTCGAATTTACATATATGTATACATTTATTTATTTTGTATTTGTAAAGAAAATACAAAGGCAGATAAAATCACTTTACTTGAATTATAATTTGTTACAGGGTGGTTAAAATCCGTTTTACGTTTCCAGCTTTACTTGATTTTATAGTGTAATAATAATATAAAATACGCGTCTAGAATGGCGCGTGGGATGTTGCGCGGGCGCTGCTCGCGTGTCAACAATAGGGTTGTCATCATGGCGTTAGTTTATTATCATGTGAATAACTTTTATCTCAATATTTTGTCTCAAAGGAAACATTAAATTTTAAGTTACCATGAGCGTTTATATAAATTATATAAATAACGCAGCAAAAACAAAATCAAATACTACTAAAAATTTCTTCACATGGAAAATTCCGTTTTATCATGTAGTATGTAGAAAATAATATCTGATTCTCTTCTATGCACAATGCCCGTAGCCAATGAACATTTATATATATATATATATATATAATATATATATATTATATATATATATATATATATATATATAATATATATATATATATATGTATGTATATATATATACATATATATATATATATATATATACTTCTTGCTTATTGTACAATAATTTTAATTTAATTTCAAATAACAGACACTTTTCTTTAGTGATAAGAAATGATAAGTATTTGCGATGAAACATTGAAACTTACGACAGTGTCACGGTGTCACTGTAAATATTTTTCAACATTCCATTTTCCAACCCTGTTCAGCGAAGGTTACGGTGTGGCTTAGAGCCTACGCGACATTGTTATCTCTTGTCTATTCTGGTTGGACCCAGAATAAATAAAATTTCGTAGAAGAGACACACATTTATTTTATTATGCAGGCGGAGCTGTCCCATTGTAGCCTCTAGATAAAGTTTTACGTGCTCTTATCTCACACTAACGGACTTTCTACGAATCTTCTACATGTTCTATATCTGAAGACACAATACTTAAGCGCATTATATGGACACTACAACTGTTTTAAGCAGTCATATCTTTACTATTTTGGCTTTAAATAATTGTGGAAATAAATAAGAGAAATCGTATCTTCACTTTTTATTATAGAAATGAACAATAACATTTCATCTATGAAATTGATTTATAAATTCTTCTCTTAATATATAATTTGATATACTTATCATATATTATACATAAAATTAACATAATTGGTAAGACAGTAAGGTATGTGCCTTATCGAGTGCCATTTTCTTTTGAAAATAAAACAAATAAACAAAAACAATGCGTGTTTTTTATATATTTAGTTTAACTAAATAAAACTAAACAAATTCTAAAGGATTTATTTATAAAAAGTTAGTATAGGTAGTTATTTAAGGTTTTGTAAAGAATACTGACGAAGTTGTAAGGATGCGTTATAAACTCAAAGTCCTTTGTTTTATGAAAAAGTTTAACATCCTTTTAAAGGTTTCATTCCCGTATCCCGCTGAGAAGATCGATGTGTGTGTATCAATATCTAATTTGGGAGATATTTCATCAACGTATAAAGAAAAAAAGGAGGGAGACTATACCAATCGTTCTTTACCAGTTCCTCTGTTTAGGTATTTTCGCCTTAACTATTTCAGTTTGCTTTTGCAGTCTACTTTATTGCCAACTTATAATATAGTGTGACTCAATCCTACCTTGCGTTAGGGTATTTTTAAGACTTTGGTAATCTGGGGTTTGCAAATCTTGTTGTAGGTAGGTAGGGTAGGTTGATTTTACATACACTTTCTTTCAATGTCAGATAAATTAGTAAATGACATACAAAAATAAAAAAAGATTGGAAAATGGCGGGTTCGAAGTCCGATTATTACAAAGTTATATCCCAACATTAAAACGTATGAATATTTAATATTAATGGAAATAGAGTAAAGTTTAGATAGCCTGAAAAAATTAATGTTATTACACGTACCAATAGAATTCCCTCTTAGTATTTTATTTTCTATATATGTATATTGCCCATTTTGTAACAACAATTGCAATAATTATTATAAAAATATATTTTATAATAATATTTATAGAACATATATTAGAAAATTTATATAGTTATACAAAAGTACCTGTAACCGAAGAGCGTGCCTGAAAATATAAATGAAAATCGAGGAAACTAGGGAAAGAAGAGGAAGAGGCTTGAGTATATGTATGTAGTATTATAGAAAATAGAATACTAAACGGGATAAGGATAAAACTGGTATGAATACGTTTATAAAACTTTTTATGGCTGATTGTGAATACGCTAAAAGTTTATAGTTATACAGAGAAGTAATAAAGTATGATGATGCCAGACAATGTATTATTGTAGACGTTTTATAACGGGTTGTAAAGCGGCTTGTACGTTAACCTCTTGTATATTTTATATAAAATAGTAGTTAACATAATAATGGACAGTCGATAGAATTTATAGTTTTGGCATTGACCTTCTCATTAAAAGCTTTAGGGTCAATATCGCCATGAATAGTCACGAAGATGACAAGCTTTACATTTGCATTTTGAAAATAGTTGCTGTTGCAAACTTCTTTTAAGCCCTATCAAGGTTAACAGGTAAAGTTTAACGCACTGCTGTGTGTACAAATGTGTTTATCGTTAATGTAATTACATTAATTTACATATGAAATTTCATATGTACATTTATCTGACAGTCCTAAAAAAAGCCCATATCTTTTTTTACGAAGAGGAATGCTATGCACAACAAACCCGGAAAGTGGTCTATCTAGGACTATTCCCATAGGGACTATACCCATTAAATCACTATATCTTGTTAAATCATGGGCGATCTAGGGACTGCGAACTCCAATTTCTCTTATTTGCACCCTAGTTCAAAAGACGAAAGGTAAAAGGGATGTCGCCAA
This sequence comes from Scirpophaga incertulas, assembly GCA_036419045.1. Taxonomy (NCBI): domain Eukaryota; kingdom Metazoa; phylum Arthropoda; class Insecta; order Lepidoptera; family Crambidae; genus Scirpophaga; species Scirpophaga incertulas. Next base: position 25,692,161 of record CM071632.1, on the reverse strand, counting down.
CTTATACAAGATCAACGTGGATGATTAAGCCCTTAACATACCCTCACATAACAACCCCTCAACGGGAACGTATTTGAACTATGATATTTATGATTAAACATAACAAACCAAATATTGTTATGCCATAAAAAATCGTACATGTCAATCAAAATTTATACAATTTCTCCCTCAAGTATCAACTCTACAATAAATCTCACAGACACAATAACTACCGAAGTTTAAGAATAAGCTGTATAATTTTCTAAAGTGTATAAACAATTATTTTTTGTTTGCACAACATTCGGACAGTGCGTGACTCCATCTCCGAAGACTTCTTTCTTTTATCTAAAAGAGATGGTGTACTGTTAGCGCGCGAAAGAGACAGCCTGATAACGATTTGAAGAATGACTCCAAAATACATTAGTAGCTTTTAGTCGGTATCGGTGAGTCATTTGCCTGGTAATGGGGTTCGTTGAGAATGACTTCAATTTGAATCTGCCGATGATAATCATCGCCTTTGCCTTTAATGGATTTGGCAGCTACGACATTCCTGTTTTTACGTTACGCTCCCGATTTGTGTTGCACTGTCATTATACTAATAAGTAGGTATTAAGGTGGTTGGAAGTCTCCTGTCGAGAAATATTCAGTCAATGCCGAAGGTTCATTTCTTATCGATGGGAAGTTGTGAGCTAACTTGAGCCTTCAAATATCAAAATAAAGGAGGATGTGCCTTGTGAATTGCATTATGTAATATCTATTCCCATATTATCGTTATTGATGAAAAAAAAAATCATTCGATTTTAATTTACTTGAATTTAATCATTATTTAATGATTGTCTTGAAATATACAAAAAACTGCCTAATGAATCATATCACGTATTTTGGTAATGTTTCGTTTACATCATGCATATCATAAATTAGTTATAAATTTAAATTCAATTTCTAAAATATAAAAAGAAACAGTTACCCATCAAAAGCTTTGGTAAGTACTCCTTTTATTCTATGAATCGGTATAAATTAAAATTGAGTAAAGGTCTTTGTAGGTAACTTTAATTATGCTATTTTATTTATGGGACACATATTTTCGGTCACGAAAGCAGAAAATGTAATATCATAATATCAGTCAAGTGGAGTTCTGCGTAGGGTAGCGATGCGAAATAAGACTTTATTCACGTATAATAAGAGTCATTTTAATGTCATTTTACTTATAACTCGTTACAGTTGCCACTCTCCTACGGGTTCTTGTTTGGATTGAAAAAATTACCGTGCGTTGTTTTTATACGTCTAGTGTTGTTTTTATGTTTATTTTGGCGCGAGTCTATAAGCCGCACAGGGCAGGCTTGTGCGGTGTGCGACATTTCATAAAAACCGTGACCGGGATTTGAATGAAGAATTAATTATAAATTCATCATTAAATTGGATCAGATGAACTTTCTACGAACTATCCACATTAATATTGCACTATCTAAAAGACACATTCGCTTTTGTAATATGTAGATGTTGTTAACGTTTTAATTTACAAGCAATTTTTTTACTCTTCAGATAGTATGTCATTACCTTTTGTTGCCATAGTTACAATGTTGTCAGTTCTATAGTTGATGAATACTTCAGAACTGTTTTAAATCATCCTCATAAAACTAAATAGAATTTGAATAATGTTTTATAAGAAGTCTAACATGTTGTATTTAAATGATTATTTTGTAATTATTATCTATGGGTAATTACATCAAATATAAGAATTTATTTATACTTATAAATGCCAAAGTTTTACTAAATAATCAATGAAAGACTTCATAGTTTACTCGAAATGTTTATAGATAAATCTCTGTTTTGAATTGCTTAGTTACGTCTGCGTTTAAGTTATTTAAGTACGTCGTGATTTCTTATACAAAATTCAACATCCTATATCAAGTTTCCCATTCAACTCTTAATTGATTCACTTGTAGGAATTGACGATTCCATTCAATTTAGGTTATAACTGAATATCGAATAATGATAATGGTAAGTCTTCAGCTATATCACGTATACAAATTTAGGTCAGATGAGGAATATAATATAAATAAAATTTAAAATTTACCATCATTTCTATACATTTCCGTACAAATATAATAAAACCAATAAAATACATACGCTTGGTATACTTAAATTGATTTATGATGTTTTTAGAATTGTATTATTAAAACTGATTGATTATATAGTGCGTAATCCGTCCCTTAGGGTCGACGTCGGGTCCACGGTTGCGTATAATTACGACGAACCCACACTTGTTGCTATTAGTTCGTAATTTACAAGGCACACATATTTCAACATCCCAACCATTAAGGGATTAGGGAAGTCCTGCGATGACGTGAAAGTAGGATGTGACATTCCAAAACCAAACACATGCGTAGCGTTTTTAATGTTAGGCTACGATTAATAGTTCGTTTTTGTTGTGATATTTTAAACAGTATTTTTTTGGGGTTATAATATGGGCCTATAGATATTTTTATGATTGGAAGTAGTTAATGTTCGTGTTTCAGTAATTAATCGATGGAAAATTTATTTGTATGTGTAACTCATTTAGCCTATTTACTCATGATGTGTGAATGTGTGAATTAACATGTTGGATAGATATAATGTTCGGGATAATCTCTACCACTAATGGTCGTATTGAAATATAAAAAAATGTTCAACATTTTCCTAATGACTCATTAATACAGTGTGGTACTACTATATACATAGTTACTATAAGTACTACACTTACTACATATTACTACGTGTAGTGAGCGTGTGTGATGTAACACAAAAAATTATGTGCCTGCAAAACATTTACGGCTTGAAAATTTGTTATAGTGTTCGTGAAGCAACACATTCGTAGGATAATGGAACTGACGCATTGTCACGTATGTAGCCCATGAAGTATGGGGGCGTCGCGCTACAGACAATGCTTAACATAAAAGCTCGCTTGTCGTGCTTTTATTGTTCAGCCACACTACATGCAGAGCTTACATTGCGGCCTCAAATCACAGAGTTTTGTATCGCGTTTATATAATCTATACTTCTATACTAATATTATAAAGAAGCAAAGTGTGTGTCTTTGTATATTTGTTAAATTGTAAGGGTTAATCTCGGGATCTACTGAACCGATTTTAATCATTCTTCTACCAATAGAAAGCCACATTATTGCTAGATGTCATGTTATATAAAAAACGAGAAATAAAAAGGCTTTTACGTGGTATTCGTTTTGCAAAGTGAATCGGAGAAAAAAAGGTTTATTCGATTCGCGTTCGTGCTTGCTTCGATTATTAATATTAAGCCCAAACGAAGCGGGCACGGGTCAGCTAGTTTAATATAAGTGCAACATCTATTTAACACTAGTTCTACCCACTTTTATGACTTTGTAAGATTTTACTGATTTATTCCCCAAAGAAAAAATGCCCATTACATAAGCTAATGCACTCATATATACCCCTATTTGAAGTTTCACGTGTGTACCAGATCTACTATGACACCTTACTAAGCTATTTGGCATAATTTTATTACTTTATTTGAACATATAATATTTTGAGCCATATACTAGTGATTCGGTAACGATTTCTACTTCGGTTTATAGGATTATCTCATATCTATACTTCTATACTAATATTATAAAGAAGTAAAGTTTGTGTGTTTGTATATTTGTTAAATTATAAGGGGTAATCTCGGGACCTACTGAACCGATTTAAAAAAATATTTCGCCAATAGAAAGCCACATTATTGCTAGTGTCATCGTTATATAACCGAAAAATAAAAACGTGGTAGTCGTTTTCAAAGTGAATAAAACGTTGGCTTCTGCTCGCTTCGGGGATATAATATTATGCCCAACGAAGTACGGGTCACTAGTGAGAGATATTTTAATGTGATCAAATATATCACATGTTCGTACCCGAGTCCCATACTATTCTCTTTCCAAATATAGTATTAAAAGTAGTACTGGTGATAATTTATTACTGAATCCATTATCATTGGGGAAAGGTGCATATTACAGTATTCTTCTGCCCTGGATTTTTATGGCCGCAGCCTATGACGATAACAAGTATCTTACACTGAAAATCATATCACACGACTAATCGTGAACCAATTCTTCCAAGAAATTTATGCTGTTCTTTCTTCTAGTTAACGAACATAGTCGCATATATATAAACTTTAAGTGAACATCACGCGAAATAAGTAGGTAGTCTGTTGTAAACACAATAAATTAAAAACTGCAAACTACATTCACAATCTTCACGCATTATTTGCACCAAACTGAGAATTCAATAAATATTCAGATGGTATGTGATATGGCTCTTTAATATGTAACATTTGCTTTTATAATGTACTTATGAGTTGTACTGTAGGGCGTGGGCGCTACTCCAGAATCACTGCCCACGTGCCCGATTGGAGATAGCATTGTGCGGCATGTTTACGGCCGAGCTCGATCTCCCCAGATATCACGGAGAAATGACACTTGCGCCATAATCTCCGACCGACGCCAAGGCTCCAGGCCATACGATTTATATCTTATGCCTTTAATGGACTGGCTCTCGACTTTTGGGTCATATTTCAATAGCATTTTTCTTATTATCCGAATATTCATATTGTTGTGAGTTTCGACACAATATGAAATAAACCTAAATGAAACAAAATAATTTTAACAAAAATACCCTACAAACATTTGTATAGGTATATATATTAAAGCTGTGTTAATAAGTATATATTGTTGTTTTTGTCCATCTTTAATCAAAGCATTGGTTAGAAAGACAAAATAGACATAGAATAACGAAGCTGTCTTAGTGTTGTTTTAAAAAAATAAAAAGATACATATTTGTACATTTTTATGCTTAACCCTACACGTGTCTTAATTCTGTAAGTTGTTAGTGTATTTTGTTTTATTGTGGTAAACAACAAAGCAATTGCTGGTTCATTCCAGTACAAGGTCTTACACCGTAGACATGTGACCGAATTGCTTAGCTTCTTTAATAATTCGAAATATAATTTATTTAAATACCGTACATCTTTTCCATATTTAATGTAGAATCGTTGTAAATAAGTATTATGATACTATACATGGCGACACAAAGGAGAAGAAAAAATGAACCTTTAGAATTTTTCTCCTGTTCTCTACAAGACTTCAAATTTCCGAACAGATGTAGAGTTATTTTGATCCCTTGTACGTACGTTAAGTAGGTCTGTTTATTCTCTTATTTTTAATTTATGTTTTGACGTCAATAATAGTCTATAAAGGCTTACGTTAGGTTTAACATTGTTTTGATACTAAGTGTTATTCAAAATGTTACACGTAATCTCACTCACGTCACGTGACAATATTTGTCGCATATTAAATATATATTGTAGTTTAATTATACTCGCGAATTGTATATCACTTTTTGATATTTTTCAGGTTTTTCGTTATATATTTTAATATAGCATTGGACACTATTGCATATTTTTTAACTAAAGATAAATAATTTTTTCCAATTGTTAACACAAGCACTCATCACTTTTTTGCCATGGTAGACGCGAGACTATGGTTAAAGTAAACCAATTGGTCTAGTTTTACTGTGCCACACTTGTCTTTATCATGAAAAATAATAGGTACTTTATCATCATAGTTCATATCCGTACGAGGGTCGAAAGGCACGAACTTATAATAATATTAATATTTTTTTCTTACATTTATATCAATTAGCGTATAAGGCTGGCCACAGTAAACTCTATAAGGCTTGTGTTATGGAATCTGAGGTAACGGATAGATATACATATATAAATAATTTTGGTGGAAATGTATATTACTATATACATATATGTACATGACTAGGGTACAAATGTTCGCATTCATCACACAAATATCTGCCCCCATCGGGATTTGAACTCGGGACCTCAGAGATGGCGACACCTTGAAACCGGTGTATTAACCACTAACCACTACCACTCGACTACGGACTACGTCCTAACTATGTATGTTGTGGTGATAAGACCTTAGTGAAATAAGCTAGTCTAGTCCTCACTAGACCAGCTTATTGCGAATCCGATCCTCATTGGTCGTCTTCATAATATTTACATATAATATACTAGCTTTCTGCCCGCGGCTTCGCCTGCGTGGATTTCGGGATTGGGTCTATAGAGGGTTAAGGGTCATAGCTTTTGCCCACGGCTACATATGCGCGGAAGTCGATTTACGGCGCGAAGTTTTATCGCGCTTCCCGTGGGTCTATCCGTTTTGCCAAGATAAAAAATACCGCAATACCTTGCTCAAGAATCACTCTATCTATTGATGAAAACCGCATGAAAATCTGTGCAGTAGTTTTTGAGCGAAGCCTTTATTGCGCATCCCGTGGGATCTGTCGATTTTTCCGGGATAAAAAGTAGCCTATGTTACTCGGGGATAATGTAGCTTTCCAAAAGAATTTTTGAAATTTCTTGCCCGTGGCTCCGCCCGTCGTTGCTCCGTCCGCGTTAATTTCGATCCCACGGGAACAGTAGCTACTTTCTTCCGGGATAAAATGTGATATCCTTCCCCGTACCACAGACTATGTGTATACAAATTTTCGTGATGATCGGTGCAGTAGTTTAAGCGTGAAGAGGTAACAAACAAACAAACAAACAAACAAATAAACAAACAAACAAACAAACACACTTTCGCATTTATAATATTAGTTGGGATAATGGTATATATAATTTACAATGGTACATATACCATTGTAAATTATATACCATTCGAAAAATATATTGTTACATAGCAGGATCAATCCTGGACCTTCCGAATCCCACAATTCGAAGACTAGTGCAAAAACACAGCGTCAAAGAGACTGAACTTAGGGACATAGTTATATTACCAGTTCCACTACCTGTGTCGGTATATCAATTATTTTAATTATACAATTTTACGAACGAATCGTTAAAGATATTCCAAGAAAATTAATTGAATTAAATGAACGTGATTGAATCAGTAGGTGGTTAATACAATTTTATATAACAGGTTCTTGTCTTGCCGTTTTCCGTAATCTCAACGGGTAGTCCGAGAATATTATGTCTAAACGTAGATAAATTTTACATGCGGTGGCAACATATGAAATTTTTAATAATTTTAATCGCCTTGAAATAAAAGGCGACGGCGCAGGCGCACGATCAGCATACTTAATGAGCTTATTGCTTTCTTTCTGAATATTATTTCTTCGGTAGCGGCCGCGGGCCAATCAAATTGTCCAAATATGATTAAAACAACTTTCTGTATTGGTAATAACATATGGAAAGGCTCAACAGTGACATTAAAATTAACTCACGTCCGTAAAAAATGTGCGGCTTCCTTGATATTGTCCTTTGTACCATTTTCTTTTATATTCAATGTGTTATCTTATGTGACAGAGTTATTAACATGTTAAGATGTTAACTGTTTTTATTTGTATTACATAGGAAACCATTACATTACCGAATTAACGTAATCTTTAAACTTTCATTATAGAAAACTAATAATTATAAAAACACCTATTCGATAGCTAAAAATACCAAAGATAATATAAATATACATACTTCGTATATAAACTGACATTATGTAGGGGAAAGGTATGATTGCTTGTTTGTTTTGAAACGTGGGTAAGGACATATATTTTTGTTGCGAGAAAATACGACATAAACAGCTAGTCCGGTGTTTTTTCGTATGGAGGTTGTTGGCTACTTAGACTTAAAAAATATGTACCACGGAAAAATATCTCTTACTATGGGAAAATTTAAAATAATGCGCAAGCGATAACCTACTTTTTATATTAATGTGTTTGTATTATTTCAGCGGACTGACCACAACGACCGAGCGCGGCGTCACCCCCGTCTACCTACGGTGTCGCGAAGGGAGCGTGTCCTGGATGTACCCGCGTGGTGCGCTGCGGCTGCTGTTCCGGCCGCCGCTGCCCGTCGACGAGCGCGACTTCAGGGTCTGCGTGCGGGTCATCAGGCGGCCAGACCCGCCCGACTTGTTCTACTCTCTGACTGTTAACGAAACTGGTAACTACCTACTTGTTTAGTCCATTATGTAATAAGTTCGTGCAGTAAAGGATTTAAAATACTTACACGTGTTCGCTTTTGTTCTCGTAGGATTGCGTGGAGGAAGATTCCACATTTGAAAAGGAGGTGGAAAATTTGAAAAAAAAATACCGAATTTGCATCTCATGGAAACCCAAATTAAATATTTTCTTTTATATAAAAGTTCAATATTTTATTTCTTGTAATGGCATCTAGAAGCCCAAGGTGGTCTTTTTTTTTTCCTCAGTAGAGGAGGCTGAGAATCCATCATGGATACTAACGCAACAGGCAAGCAGGGATGCGTTGATTATGTCGGACTCCTGGTGTTGTCGAGGCGGCTCGACCACACAGACCTACCGACTAAACTCAGCCTAGCCTTGGCTCTAAGGGCCCTACGGCTTGAATGGAATGTTTCGCGCACCCTCAGGAGAGGGCACGTCAGCGCTGCCCACCGAAGAGGACATATGCGCGAAAGAAGGCTCGGTACGCCAAAGTGGGTCCGGCCTTGAAATGATGGGGCCTATTCGTACATGTGCAGCAAGCTGCGAAGTATGGACTAACTAAGGGATGGCGGCGCAGATGCCGCCTCTCGCAAGGCTTGAAGAGCCAGCGTCAATGAGTCGGGAGGGTCAGAAAGGACGTGTCTGGGTCGACGATGTTCTGTATTACGCGGATTGACTGTGGTCCAAGGTGGTCTCGGCCCGTAATTTGATAAACAGTGTACTAGACCAACCTGTATTGATCGTGTAATAATAGCAGGCTCAGCCGTGGAAAATATTTTTAAACGGCAACAATGATTATTTATGTACCGACTAACTCGTGCGCTGATGTTAATAATTACAAAGGCTTGATTAATAGTTTAGTCCCATGCCAGTCATGTAAATTAAATGAAATCCCAGAACAGTCCGTTATTTTGTGCGATTGAGTGATCAACAGTGAAATACATCTATAAATTCTCACATCTAATACCTACTACACAATTTTAACAAAATTCAAAGTGAACTATGGACTATTGCCACAATTTTATTATCTTGTTGCCAAACGAGTATAACCGTCAAGAATAAGAAATTCTGGCGGTTAAAAGCAAAATGTTTTTATATTATATACCTATCTAAGCATCTTTGAAGTGATATATAGTCGCGGTTACAAGTTAATTTTTACATTAAAATCTCTCAAGAATTATTTTAAATAGATTAATTTTTAATTTTCAGAAGCCCCCGAACGCTTCCCCGCTCGTATATTCGTAGAGGGCACGCATAAACTGATGCCCCTGTATGCTCCCGACGACGGGGACCCCAAAGAACTGCGGTGCTTCCGAAGCAAGAAAGGCAGGGCCGCTTTATACGTGGAAGCGGAACCTGAGGAGGGTACGAAGCGACGTGTCGCCAACTTCAAGTACGAAGCGAGGCCGCTGGTCAGGAGGCACTATGACCCCGCCACCGCTGACTGCCGGCCCTGCTCTGACGCTGAGCTAGAACTAGCATTTTGTACCAGTGATTTAGGTAAGAATGTTATTTAATAATTATCTTTTTATTGACCGAGATTTTATATTTTTACTATTTAGATTTAAGTGACAACATATCAAACCACTAAATGACAAGTGAGAGATCTTTAACTCCGCTGGGGAAGCTAGGCATAAGTATTCAAATTTATACGTACAACTCTAGTTCATAATCCTAGGCCATTGAGTGATTCCGGCCCCGGAGCTCATGGCGGTAGAATCGCGAAAGCGCACCCCGCCATGTGCCCCGCATGGGCCTAGAGAACTCAGGGGGGTTTTAGTGGGTAGGCCGGTCCTGTCAGACCGGAGAGCCCCACACACGACCGCGCCTAGCCAGCGCGGTGTCACGGTGCATTATGCATTTCCCCTCTAAAAAGAGGCCATTGAGTGATTGTGAGATATAGGTATCATTTCCGACTATTTGACACATAAATTGCAGAAATTTTTGAAATTAAGTTCATCAGATCCAAATAATAACTAATAAAGTTGTGGTTTTAATCAAATACCAATTTCGTATTTTATTATACATTGCAATTTCGTATTTCATGATTATACATTGCAATAAATTTGAGTAGATACTCGACCTCATTTCGCCTGACGGTAAACGCAGATGAAATCTAAGATGGAAACTATCCATTATTGACTTGCTGCGGTGGAAAAAGAGGCTATGTGGATATAGGTCCAACAGGTCTTGCGAACAACCGATATACTACACTAAATCTGTGTTTAAGACTCGTAACAGTTTGAATTTACCACATTGTCGTCATCGAACAATCTGATCCTCTAATTAATGTAATTATAAATCAACTACGTATTTTTATGTAATGACAAGAGAATACAGCGACAAAACCACGAGATACATACAGTAGTGCCGTACAGTATTTCCAGCCGCAATGAATATTCCACTTACAGCGCGACCGCATAATTTGGCGCACCAATTATTCCTTAAGCACAAAATTCTCCGATTCTAAATGAAACAAAAAGACCTCCCGTGGATGCGGCAGAGATGATTTCTTAGAACAAAATTAACTTGCAAATGATTACGACACGGAAGCCCTACACACTGGACAAGTTGACGTTTGTGGACTCGGCGAGATTCAATTTACGGGCATAATGACTAAACGTACTGGATAAACTAGTCAGCCAAGGAGGCACGCGCGTGGCTGGGAGCGGTTCTTTTACTTGAGTTTTTCTTATTTGATAAATGATAATAGTCGGCGTTGTGTCAGCGCCCCGCCGCGGCGGCCTACGTATCGACTGTCGTGTCACTGAAATTGTCTGTCATGCTTCATTATAATTATGGACATATTTAATTATGTATTTCGCCAGAATACATTTGGCGCCAGAGCATAATGTTACATTGTATTGTAGAAACGAGTGCGTTGAAATCTTTTTCATGGTGGTTAGTAAACATTTATTTTTAATTTAAAATGAATGTAACACATTTCAAAATTTCGGGATACTATATTTACGTTATTTATTACTCATATATTTTCCAGATTCATTAGTCCTACTTAGTTATATGTACCGCCCTTGAAAAATTGTAAAATGTACCTTCGTCTCGAGTTCAGAGTGGCTGTTTGGTATCACCTCGAATAAATATTTTATTTGCTAATACATAATTGCTTAGTCTCTTTAATATCCTTTTATTATCTATACAATCATAATTTTATAGTAATTAGTATCGAACGCATAACGCAAAGGCTTGTTTCGCATGTTTTTCATATTTCTACGTATGAAAATATAACTACAACTAAATAAATGAAATCCCAGATATAGTTATAAAACAAGCCCCTCAAATTAGTATTAGCGATATCATTAAAAGTCACACTAATATTTACTGTATAATTTTAATTGATGCCACTACAATAATGTTGCATTCATCAGTGATCTAAGGTTATTATTCTATTAAGGTTCCTAATAGTTGTACAGGATAATACAATTTTTTAATCTGTACTCTTAGTATGATAAAAGTGTTTATGTTGGCATACAACTACATACGTGTAGGTGCAAGCGGAATAATTAATGGTAGCCATTATTAAAGTTCACAAATAAGTCAATGACTTCATAACTCTTGGCCTGAACTGTGAGAAGAGAGAGGCACATAAATAGGATAGTTTGTCAAAATCTTCGTTATAATTACGGGCTTTCGGGGCGGGCTGGGTTGATGACCGTTTACCATAGACCAGAGTATTCACTTATCTCGCTCAAACAAAAGCTCGCGAGAAAAAAGCGGTTACATTTGCGCTTACTCACGGCCGGCAAAAAACGTGCGACGCGGACTGACAAAGGGGACAGTGATTAATACGGATCTATATCTGCGTTTTAGACACGACGCCACAAGGATACTGTTTTTTGGAATATTCTGTATCCAGGTCAATTAACTATACAATATTGTACGTATTTATCTATCTTTATCATTTATGTAATGGCCGTCTCGTCGAGTCCAGTATTGTCATTTAACTGTTGTTTGTTACAGGCATTAATATGTTATTGTGTATTATATTAATTAAATTTACTTTAAGTTATATATATCGTTGTTAAGGGAACTTCTCCGGCAGTTTCTTTCGTATGAATTTCACTATGTTGTCAGTAGATAGAGCGAAACTGATTTTGCTGTGGAATTACAAATTAAGTATTCGTCAGTGTGCTTCATATAATGTAAATAAAACACACCGAGGAATTTTAAAATTGAGTTTCTGTTGTTTTCGATCGCTGTTGTCTATTAATAATTAATTCGCACCGATCAATTATGATTTAAGCTGATTGAAGTTCTATGCATACCTATTAATTGATCGCTTTTGATTGGACTAATTGACGTAGTTAAAAACAATCAAACATTTCGGTAAATATGATCGTTCCAAATACTTTATAGGTACTAGGTAACTTGATTATGTGATTACGAGTATTTTGATTGCGGCCTTTTTTCTTCTTATCACATTTTAATTATTTAGATTTTGTTTACAAGATGGATGGATCAAATAATTCACTATTATTTGATTGCTTTTAGCTATAAAAAGTGTAGTTGTAGACAGGTATCGAGATCATAATAATAATAATAATAATAATAAACTCTTTATTGCACACAAAATAAATACAAGAAATAAAGTAAGCAAATAAAGACAATTATGAGCAAACGGCGGCCTTATTGCTAAAAGCAATCTCTTCCAGGCAACCTTAGATAAGAGAAAAACGAAAACAAACTAGGAATTTTGGGAATAGGTGCAATTATTGTGAAAGTAAATAAAGTAAAATTACGTTAAGAATTTAAGGACAGGAAATGGATACGGACTTGGTTCTTAAAGGACTCTAACGTTTGCGCTCTCTTAATACTCTCAGGGAGAGTATTCCAAAGTCGAACGGCATAAGAGGGAAAAGAGTAAGAGAGAAAATCAGTACTGCAAGAAGGGATATCAAGAGTCAAGTTAAAATTCGCTCGTAAAACGCGACTGGAGGAAGAGGACCGAAAAGAGAACAAAGACTTAAGGTATGCTGGAGATGTAGGAAGAAACAAGATATTGTAAAGAAGAGATAAAATATGCAAATCTCTGCGCTGCCGAATAGGAAGCCATTGAAGTTTGGAGCGATGGTAAGAAACATGGTCAAATTTACGCAGATTGCAAACAAACCTGATGGCCACATTCTGCAGACGCTCAAGCTTGTCAAGTGATTCCTCCGACAGACCCACCCAGGCAGCGTCAGCGTAGTCAATTAAGGACAATAAGAGAGATTGAGCTAACACTGTCTTAGTCGCCGTCGGGAGGAAGTTACGAAATCTGTTTAGCGAACCATAGGCTGCAAATATCTTCTTGCGAACCACCTCAACTTGCGGTCGCCATGATAGGCACTGATCAAAAACTATCCCTAAATTTTTCACCGATTCGCTAAAAGGAATGGTTGTTCCCCCAAAAATCACCGCCGGCAACAGACTGTAGTCAATGCGCGAAACAAAATAGGAACTGCCGATGATAATGGTTTGTGTTTTGCTAGGGTTGATAGTAAGCCCGTAAGACTTACTCCATCTATCGATTATATTGAGGTCTCTATTAGTTATCGTTATAGCTTGCGAAAGATCAGACAGTGGAGCTTGTGTGTAAATCTGCAAGTCATCAGCATACAAGTGATAGAGACATGAAAGTGATTGTGTAATGGTATTAATAAATACTGAAAAAAGTAGCGGAGAGAGAACGCCACCCTGCGGGACACCAGCATTGATATTACACCAATCAGACAAAGTGTCATCAATGCGTATTCGCTGCCGACGGCCCGACAGGTAACTATGAAACCAAGCAATTACGATAGGAGATATGCCAAGAGAACGTAGGACACCAGTAAGCACATCAAAATCCACCGAATTAAATGCATTGCTGAAATCCAATAGTGTTAGCAACGTAAGTTGGCGGTTTTCCATACCCCGGTGAATATCGTGGGTAATTTTAGTTAAAGCAGTAGTCGTACTATGACCCACGCGGAAGCCGGATTGCAAAGGATTTAGGAGGTTATTAATGTTGAGGAATCTGATAAGTTTATGATAGACGAGCTTTTCTAGAACTTTGGAAAGGAATGGGAGGATGGAAATAGGCCGGAAATCACAAAAGTTACTAGGATTTACTTTTTTTGGAAGAGGAATAACAAATGCATCCTTCCAAACTGAGGGAAATATTCCAGATGTGATGGAGGTATTGAGAATATGGGTGATGATAGGATTGACAATATCTAAAATAGGAAGGATCATATTACGACTAATGCAGTCACTGCCCATGGCATCAGAAGTTATTGAAGTTATTATTTTCCTGACATCACTATCTGTAACTGCCTCGAAGCTTAATGGAGTGTAATTAGGTAACGGCATCGAGGAAAGATAATTTAAAGTTTCAGTTTTAAGATCACCACTAAAGGGCAATAATGACGTAAAATGTGAATTAAGTAGATTTATATCAAGCTTGAAGTGATTGCTACGTACCTGAGATTTGCCAATACCTAATGATTTAAGAAATTTCCAAACTTTTGCTGGATTTTCACAATCTATGGAGTTATAAATATGGCGTCTTTGTGCGTCTCTTATCACTCTATTGCATCGATTTCTTGCAGTATTAAATCTAATCTGATTTTCAGGTGTTGGATTGCGCTTGTATCTGGATTTCTCTCTGTTTCTCTTAGTCATTAGCACGCGAATATCAGGAGTTAGCCAAGGTGCAGGGAGATGTTTGACTTTGATAGGCCTAAGAGGAGCATGAGAGTCATAAAGTACTTTTAAACGATCACTGAATACTTGGACTTGTTTATCGACAGTATCACAATACAACACATCTGACCAGTCAATGCCAGCAGCGTCCTCCCGGAGTTTTTCTAAATCCATGTTGGCAAAGCTACGACGTAGCAATATACGTGGTTTAACTTTGGGGGGACGAACACGATACGAAAGAAAAACTAGGTCGTGGTATGAGAAGGCCTCAGCAGAAAATTGACCATGCTTACTTACCATGTCTGGAGAAGAAACTACCATTAGGTCAAGGAGAGAAGGGGAGCAATTAGGGAAATGATGAGTTTCTTGGAGAGGTAGTATGTGAAGATTGTAAGAATTTATTAATGATACTAATTTTTTAGACCGACAATCATTTTTAACCAAGCATGTATTAAAGTCACCCATGAGAATAGTATGTTTAAAATTAGGAGTAAATGTTTCTAGAAGTAATTCTAACGAAGTAAAGTAGTCTACTCTCATGGATGGACTATAATAGACACCTAGAAGTATGTGAGTGTGAGACATCGTAATATCTAGAAAAAGGTGTTCAGCAGTGTTAGGTGGTGGTGGCTGAGCGGAATGACTAACAATAGAGTACGAAATATCTGCACGGAGATATATAGCCACCCCCCCATGCGAAGAACTTACCCGGTCGTTACGAATTAACTTAAAGCCAGGGAGGGAGAATGAAATTGAAGGTAACCGGGGATTTAAGAAAGTTTCTGATATAAGAATAGCATGAATATTCTTATAATAGATCAATATTTTATTAAAAATAATATATATATATATATATTAAATAAACTTAGTAATATGTAGGTAATTTTCTGTAATACGTAAATCTGAACAAATTTGGTATTGCTATGTTACAGTTTGTATTGTAGATATATATAGCTGTTTATTTATGTACTTATTACTCTCAAACTTATTATAAGCAATTTAAACAAAATGATTTTCCTCATAACTCAATAAAAATCTCAGACAACGTGAAGAAACATTTATATTAAAACAATAAAATATATCGGATCTCTAAAACAAAATATATTCGAGCATTTGATCTTATGAAATTTCTTCTTGCCCATACAATGTATAAATTTTAATTTGTAATAAAAATATTGGCATATTCCATATTGTATACGAGGGTGGTATCGTTGTTCCAGTATCTCGCGGTATCATCGTGGGCAGCGAGCAGCGTGAGGACCTGGATACGACGCAGCTCACCGTCAAGCTGACCAAGCTCATCAGGGCCACAGCGCATGCCGGCGAGGAGCGGAAGGAACCCACCGATGCGCTGGATGAAGGCGATTACTTCAGGTATGCAGCTATACGCAATTGATAACCTGCCTGCTAACTTCACATTTAAATGCCCCTTTGTTATACAATTTCCCTAATACTTCACTACTTGTTAAGAAGTCGAGTCGGATATATTTAACTATATCTACATAAATATGTGCTGTCCTATCCATACATTATATAATCGGTGTATTTGGATGTAAAGGAAAACATAATTGTGTTCCAGGATCGATGATGTTTATCACGTGTTGTTGGAATGTGCCCGAAACTCTGAGCTAAGAGAAAGACTCCTCGTGGGAATAGATTTGGCTAATGGCAATATAAATTGTTTGCTGACGGAACCATTGTCCAGCGTAGCCAAAAAATTATACATGTTTGTTTGCTTGTCCTTTGAGGAGGCAAACTAATATTTGTGTATATAACAATTGTGTATGTGTAAAGTGTGTATGTTATGTAAATATGTGATTATTCCTATGACGCTGACATGTTCACCTAGTGTTCAAAGCCTCGTTAAAAATTAAGAAATAAAAAAAAAAGGAAAACATAAGCCTAGAGGATGAAAGTATTACATTTATATTAAAAGGCACCGATTACCTTTATACATATCTAATTACAGGCGGCAGTCGATGTTTATTAACAGACTCGTTTGTTTATTCCGCAATAAAAAAATATTGTAGCCTATCTGTGGTTCAGTGATTCAAGCACCGGCTTAATCAGAAGTCTAAACGATCTCGCTCCGGATCGAATCTGCTCTGTAACAATGTTTTTCTAATGTCATTAGTATTATATACACTTGTTCGACGCTCTTACGGTGAAGGAAAACGTCGTGACATAACCTGCATACATCTGCGAAAAAACTGATCCAATATTGTTGACGAAGATGTAAAAAAAGTCATCTATTTACGGTATGCTTATGGCGTTCAATACTGATGATTTTAAGACGTTAATGATCGCGTGGCACCTGACACAGTTTGCTGTCACGGGGAGCATTACTTAGTTGGTACAAAGTAAATGTAAACCATAAAATATATTTCAAAATTGCTTAAAAGTCATTTTTGTACGTCATTGGTGTTCAGGTCTGCGACGGGCGATATTGCACTGGGAAGAGGATAAAATTCAGCAAGGTCTATTATTTTCTCTTCCTCTATTTGTACAAAATCGCCTATGTCAAGTTAGCTACGTAAGCTATCATAAGAAGCAAATAATCTGACTGTTTATGTACTAAGAAAACAAACCTAGATTTTAATTTGACGGTTAATGTGAAGTTGAAAGGAGACTGTGAGATAACTTTTTGTAATTAATCAATAGACTGCCGTATTGAGCACGAGTATGAGATATTAGAGGTTACGTACTCAAATAGCTTGTAATGCAATATTAATTTTATTAAACACAATGCATTGTTGACAGATACGAGGTGGAGAACACGGTCGAGCGCAGCGCGCCTCTGAAAATGCGCGTGAGCAGGCACGCGCACGCGCACGTGCACGCGCACGCGCACGTGCACGTGGCCAGCGTGTGCGGCGCGGCGGCCGGCGCCGGGGAGTTCCTGGTGATGGCGCGGCGGCGGCTCGGCCGCTACGCGCTCGTGTGCGCGCCGCGCCTCGCCCAGTGGGCCGCGCTCGCCGCCGCGCGCTCCGCCGACGGCTCCGCGCACTGCATGCTGCACCACTACTGACGCCAATACAGGACAGTGCGGAAACTTGTGGAACAATCCTTAACAAAACAGTTTTGCGTCGCCAACTGCACTAACAAATGGACCGCAGTGTATTACGGACTGAAAAGCCGATAACCGCGCTCGCACCGACGACGAAGCAATGTATAATTACGGATTGCATTTCGACAGTCGCGCTACACATACTACCTTGTTTAACAATTGTCAGTCGTGCGCCGCGGACTACATTGTAAAACAATTGGCAGTCACTCAAAACGAATTAACTTGTGAAACGAATTGACAGTCGCACTACACAGGCTACCCTGTGAAACAATATACAAATAAGCGTCACGAACTACCTTATGTCAATTATTTATCAATCGCAAGGTGTAGACCAGGGGTGGCCAACCGGTCGATCGCGATCGACCGGTCGATCGCGACCATTAGTCCAGTCGATCTTGACTAGGCAAAAAATATTAATACGTAGAACATACTGCACAATATAATCACAATCACTAACTGCTGCACGTATCATCTTGTACTAGCTTTTGCCCGCGACTTCGTTCGCGTGGACTTCAGGTTCGTCCCGTCTAGTCTAGTAATAAGTAAGAAATACGGTAACTAAGCACTGCAGAGCCCTAATCATAGGCCTATAGGTAACTACTGCAGTATGCTCCTATAAACTACATTTAACGATCTTTTGACTTCAGCATAAACATGCAGATTCTTCGCTTTGGAAACACGTGAGCAAGCCACATAGAGCTGAACGTTGCAATGTAAGCGCAAAAAATGTGTTTTTTTTACGACCTCACATTAGAAACCTCAAAAATTGTAGCCTATGTGTTATTCTGATGTATAAGCTATATTGTGGTAAAGTTTCATTCAAATCCATTCAGTAGTTTTTACGTGAAAGAGTAACAAACATCCATACATCCATACTTACAAACCTTCGCCTTTATAATAATATAAGCGGGACGGGAAGCGTGTGGGACGCGGGGGCGCATAGTAGTATCAACGAAATGGCTCTAAAATTTGCAAATACATTTCAAATGGACCACATTATACTTTAAAACGAAATTATTACTCTGCGCTGTGACATGTTTCTAAAAGCAAGGTCATCCTCAGGTCTTGTTTAATTTCTGGGCATTGGTTTCCTATGAGAAATATCCAAATTTGATGAAATGTGTTGAACAACTGCATTCGTCTTTTGGCTCAACATATTTATGTGAGTCGGCATTTTCCTACTTAAAACTTATTTTAAGTGGGAAATTAATTAAACATAATTATTTTTTATTTTATGTATTCACTTTTAACAAAATATAAACTACTACATTATTTCTGTAATAAACTATGCAGTTCGATTTAAGTTTTCAATTATGTAATTGGTAGATCGCACAGGGTTTCGCCAGATTACAGTAGATCTCAGGTCTGATCAAGTCGGCCACCTTTGGTGTAGACAAACAGTGCCTTATAAGTTATAACACATGTTCCTGATGATGATAGAAGGATCAACGTCATTACATCAAAACCTTGTAGGAACAATCGACATCGAAGACAGTCTTTCACTGCCGACTACCCTAATGAGATATGATGTATTGCGAACTGCAAAGCCGCAGACCCCGACGGCACCGTACACTGCATGCTGCCTCATTACTGTCAACACGTCGAAGCGCACAATTGACAATCGCGAGTTGTGAAACAATTGACAGTCATAACTAAGTTAAAACAATTGACATTCATACGTCGCAACTACGATGATCTGAAGAACTCGCCAGTACTCACTGAACAACTGCCAATACGAAACCTTGCGATATCAAAATTGCATAGACTAGTAAGATTGTCGTTTTTCCCAAATGGTACTATTTCATATAACATATGGTAGTCGGACGTTGTAGACTGCAGATTACATTTTCATAAGAAAAGTGGCTTATATATATATCCTTTTATCTAACCCTGTTTTTGTAAATGAATATAAATGTACAAATGAATATAAATGTAAAAAATATCTAGAATCCATACTTATTATTGTTGCTTGCCATTTTACCATAAAACGGTTTATGAAGTTAATACAATATTGAACAGAAGATGTCTAAGTTATGTTAAAATAGTTTTTATTTTGTAAAATAAAGATGATATAGTTTGTGGTCCACAGTGCCAAAATATATAAAGATCTTCATTTATTTAGATGTAAGGTTGATCTCAACTTTGTACATATTTTAGTGGTAGGTACGATGGTGATAGCTAGCCATATTTTTGTGACAGTTCAAATATTATATTCTGTTGATTTAACATATTATAAGGTACATAATTTTTTACTACACTATACTTTGTGTAGGCATACAAAGTAGGAGAAAATAATATACCTTCGTAATAGAAGATTTATCTACTTGTTGTGTGTAATAAAAATTGACAGAATAAGCTTTTGATGTGCTTCCATTATACAAACAGAAGATATACAGCCTTTATTAACAAATCATTTGTACAAACTTTCAAATATTTAGTATTTCCAAGATATGTTCCTGTAAAATAATAATGTTTATATATTTATTTTTAATTTTCTTTATTACATTCTACCAAATGTTTTAGGGACTGGTCAATCGTCAAATGATTTTTATTCGCTGTAAAATGACAGTATAATAAAACTTAGTGGAAGATTGCAATATAATAGAGTGAGTATGAAGTCTTGATAAATAAAATTTGAAAACTAAGATCGACATATTCGATAATAAATCGTTAAATTTGACAGATACTTGTGACAATGTTGTCAATTGACAAGTCCATGCTCGCCCACCAGGCCTACAACTA
The DNA here is from genome assembly GCA_036419045.1 of Scirpophaga incertulas. Lineage (NCBI taxonomy): Eukaryota > Metazoa > Arthropoda > Insecta > Lepidoptera > Crambidae > Scirpophaga > Scirpophaga incertulas. The sequence continues at coordinate 25,671,671 of CM071632.1, read as the reverse complement.
TATTATTGTAATGTGAATATTTGATATGATGTTTACAGGTGCAACCTCTTACCTGTGTAAGATTTGACATGTTACGATTGACACAATAACCGATTTCTTTGTACAATTCGGTTATTGTGTCAATCGTACGGGATGTTTTACACAAATTCTATAAATTATGTTCTGTTGTCATTACATTTTTAAAATAAATATAATTTATGTATACCTGTTACCTATGTAGACACTTTATTTCAAAATATAAGTAGATCTTTGATTTTGATTATTATTACCTTTATATTTCTTTATTTTGTAACAGTTACAGAACAAACACGACGTATAAAGTTTCTATGTAAATATTTTAGTAATATATTTGTATAAAATATATTATAAATGTTGGTATGTGATATAGAATACAACGACTATGTTATAGATTTACTGTAGAGTATTTTAATATGCTTATTCGGTTTGGTTCGTACTAATTTCGTTTTCTCTTGTACATTATTCCGGTTATTAGAAAAGTGTTACATTTATTAATTATTACCGAATTTGATAAAATTTAAATCCGATATTTAATTTAAATCGTAGTTTAAATTATTATTTAAACTACGATTTTTAATTCGAGTCAGTAAAATGACAAGTGCAACTGTCACTGATACAAAAAAGGGTGACCCACTACAACCCCCTACAATAGTGATGTTCGGCAATCAATAGATTTAGACATTTAGTCATGCTTTATTTTATTATCAAAGCGTTTTTTTATTGTAAATATGTAATACATACCATATTAAATAATATGATTTGTGACACATGACACTGGAAATGTCATTTTACTGACTCGAATTAAAAATCGAACTTTAGGTATTCACTATGATGGATGCAGATTAGTAAAATACAGAAACAAAGAATGTTTGTCAATACGAACCGAACAGTTTGTTGAATGGATTATTGTTATGGGAGATCTCACTGCACTCCTTATATACGTACGATACTTTGAAGGTATCATAATTGAACTAAATCTTATTACTTTTGACAGAAAAGTGAGATTTCTCATATAAGTACACGCCTGTTTCATAGCGTTTAAAACATTTTATGCATATAAATTAAAACTGTTGAAATAAAAGTTTAAAACGAAATGTTTTCTTTATTTTTGATCCCATTGCAATCACGTAAACGACCGTAAAAGTATTTACCGGTATACGTGGTACGATAAGTATACACACAAATCATATAACCTATTTAACAACAAATTTGGTAGCAGATATTAAAGGATTTTGTAAAATGAAAGACTATATCATATAGCAGTTTCTTTATTCAAAAAATCACAACTGATACCACATAGAAAAACTACTCGGCACGGTTTAACTCTTAACTATACATAATATCACATAAACACTTAATAATTTGATAAATTTTAATACATAGACACTTTGTTTTGGTACAATGCGAAGTGACCACTTAGTGATCACACTATTACGAGAAAAAAGAAATTTACTATAAGTATAAAATAAAATCTAAAATAGGCAAAACAAAACTGAAATCATAACAATATAATTTATAAACATTTACCATAAAAATCCATACAAGATTATCATTACTATAATAAGACCATTGTAATATGATACATCAACACAGATTTGGGTTTCATGATTTTCACACCAACATGTGTTCATTGTTCATCCTAAAGTGTTTTGTTTAATGAGACCCGAATTACCTGACAACGTATCCCTTATACAAATAGACCTTTTATTTAATAGCACTGAAGCTGTCACGTAGCGGAAGGCTACGGAGCAAAATAGGTGAAGGATATTAAAGAAAAGATAAGAACAAGAGACTAATATATATTAAAATAATTATTAAGATAACACGGCCGAAACTTAATAAATAAATTAAAAAATACAAAAATAACAATAACAAGATGGTAGGAAAGGGGAAAGAAAGGAAGGCGGTACCAGGATCTAGATAGACCAAGTATCGGCAGGCTGGCAGGTATACAGCGGCAGGCTGGCAGGTATACGGCGGCAGGCTGGCAGGTATACAGCGGCAGGCTGACAGACACAGCAGCAACAGTTGGCAGGTGTGCAGCGGCGAGCTGGTAGGTATTCACCGGCAGGCTGGTTGGTATTTTGCAGCAGGCTGGCCAGTACCCCGCAGCCGACAGGCAGGGATGCAGCAGCAGGCAGGAATGCAGTAACAGGCAGGTAGGCAGAGAACGTTGGAGGCTCGATGTGGCAGCAATAGTACGTGGTTCTTATGGTGAAGTATGCAGCAGAGTTTCCACAGTACTTTTAGAGTAGTCTTTTCCTTCACAGAGAGCTTCAGGTAGTATTGAAGGTTGTTGATAGCTTCAGAAGTGGAAGTAGAATGTCCTCAAGAGACCCTGGACCGCCTTATATAATAGCCAGATATGGTGTTCGAAACTAAATACAAAAATTTAAAATGATGACATAAAATTCATAAAAAGGAGTCTAACATGGCATGAAAAATAATAAATATATTCAAATTTAGAAATTTGGAAGTATGTGACGTCACATCGGACTGTTGTCATACGTTGTCAAATCCTAGAATGTTCCTAACAAAACAAGAGAAATCGTTGAAAAATAAAAAAATTATTAAGAAATTATAACAAATATATAACAAAAAGTAAAGAGAAAAGTAAATTACAAGTATTCAGTACAATAAAAGTGTTAAAAGTGAAAGATATAAGCCAAAACAGTGCAATTTAGTGATACAACAAGATTACATAATATAAGTTGGTTTATAAGTGTTAAACGTATTTGTAAACAGTTAAATTGAAAATAATATATTATTCCAAGGTAAAGTTGAGACATTCTTATTTGAAGTTACACCAAAGACTCATATTTGAACATTACATAGGTAGGTAGCAACAGAGAAGTCAATGATACATATAATTCAGTCTATAAAGTAATAAATATATCCGTCCATCTATTAGTTTTCTAGTAGATTATATTTATAGCTAATAGCATATGCGTAGTCCTTAGCATACCAAACATAACACTTACAGTACTCCTACAGTACACATTACAGACAGAATACAACCCATTTGTACATACAGTAATACTATACGCGATTCCCAATGGAATCAACACAAAGTTGTGTTGGGCTTGGGTGTTAATAGATCACCTCTGTCCAGCTCGCTTAACACTAACGGCAGTGCTGTGGGGGAGTACCCCCAGTGTATCCTACATACAAGTTGGGTGTAGCGAGCACTTTCCTAGGGCAATCCGTGCCGACTATCTAGAGGTGTTCAATATTCCCATACTTGAACTCTATTCATGCATGACCCGTTTAAATAAAGAAATGCAGATGCGTAGATTGCATGAGCGTAGCTTGAAAACTAGCAGATGGGCAGATTTGCATTAAAAGATAACAATTTACTTATAATTTCGAGACCTGAGAAAATTCTAGAACATTCCATTAGAAGATTAAAACTCTACATATAATTGCAAGTTCCGAGAAATTTCCAGAATACAGAATATTCTAATAGTATAGACGTTACATTTTCCCACCGCCCCAGAAAAATTTTCGACTCCGAGAAAATTTTGAGGTTAACTGGATACAATCTTACCTTTCAAATATCTGTCATACATCACGCAAACATGCACTACAAGCAAAGATAGGGGTATGGTTCACATTCAATGACGCATACTCCAAAGAAAGCATCCCTATATATTTATTTATTTATGACCTAAGGCTTATTTATAAAGGAGTAGTCAGCCGCTCCTGACTATAAGGCTTATTTTAAAGGAGTTGTCAGCCGCTCCAACTATTAAAACCCAACAATGTCTTATAAAGTCAGACCTAGTTTTAAAGACCGAGTAACGCCTTTAAAAATTAAATAGGTAACGCATGTAGCAACGCGCTAAGTAGAAGAGGATTAGTAAAAAAAAAAAATGCGGGTTTGTAGAACCCAGAAGGACAGGGTTGGTAGAACCCAATTAACAAATGGAGAGGAAGTCTCCTAGACGGTCTGACTTACAAAGGCATTATTTTAAAATATAAACAAAAAAAAAACTAATTATTGAACTGAAAATAGCCAAATATCAGTCAATCAATCGATATGTTAGGAATGTTCAAAGGTCGAGTAAGTGTAATGTAAACAAAGTTATGTATGAAAAATGTGCCAAACTGTCATGTTATTAATATATAGATGAGTATGAAACTGTAATATGACGTATAGTTGTATTTAATAAGATAAGAAAAATAATTAAGAATAATAAATTTAAGTTGTAAAAAGTCGAAAATTTTACCGACAGTGGAAGAATCTGCTGTCTAAGTTCAATAACATTATCTAAAACGAATAGAAATTTCATAAATAAGTTCCGCCTTATTAAGTAAAATAAAATGAATAGACGTGCCATCATAATAACGTAATGATGAAACTACGTAAAAATAAAAGAAAAGTAGAAGCAAAAAGAGAAAAATTATAAAGCCAAAATATAATTGCCAACGAATACCAACTTGTGCAAGTTTAATTTAGAATTTTGAGGTAGGTTCTTATAGAGTTGGGCGCCAAACTGTCACGTAGCGGAAGGCTACGGAGCAAAATAGGTGAAGGATATTAAAGAAAAGATATAAGAACAAGAGACTAATATATTATTAAAATAATTATTAAGATAACACGGCCGAAACTTAATAAATAAATTAAAAAATACAAAAAACACATAACAAGATGGTAGGAAAGGGGAAAGAAAGGAAGGCGGTACCAGGATCTAGATAGACCAAGTATCGGCAGGCTGGCAGGTATACAGCGGCAGGCTGGCAGGTATACGGCGGCAGGCTGGCAGGTATACAGCGGCAGGCTGACAGACACACAGCAACAGGTTGGCAGGTGTGCAGCGGCGAGCTGGTAGGTATTCACCGGCAGGCTGGTTGGTATTTTGCAGCAGGCTGGCCAGTACCCCGCAGCCGACAGGCAGGGATGCAGCAGCAGGCAGGAATGCAGTAACAGGCAGGTAGGCAGAGAACGTTGGAGGCTCGATGTGGCAGCAATAGTACGTGGTTCTTATGGTGAAGTATGCAGCAGAGTTTCCACAGTACTTTCAGAGTAGTCTTTTCCTTCACAGAGAGCTTCAGGTAGTATTGAAGGTTGTTGATAGCTTCAGAAGTGGAAGTAGAATGTCTTCAAGAGACCCTGGACCGCCTTATATAATAGCCAGATATGGTGTTCGAAACTAAATACAAAAATTTAAAATGATGACATAAAATTCATAAAAAGGAGTCTAACATGGCATGAAAAATAATAAATATATTCAAATTTAGAAATTTGGAAGTATGTGACGTCACATCGGACTGTTGTCATACGTTGTCAAATCCTAGAATGTTCCTAACAAAACAAGAGAAATCGTTGAAAATAATAAAAATTATTAAGAAATTATAACAAATATATAACAAAAAGTAAAGAGAAAAGTAAATTACAAGTATTCAGTACAATAAAAGTGTTAAAAGTGAAAGATATAAGCCAAAACAGTGCAATTTAGTGATACAACAAGATTACATAATATAAGTTGGTTTATAAGTGTTAAACGTATTTGTAAACAGTTAAATTGAAAATAATATATTATTCCAAGGTAAAGTTGAGACATTCTTATTTGAAGTTACACCAAAGACTCATATTTGAACATTACATAGGTAGGTAGCAACAGAGAAGTCAATGATACATATAATTCAGTCTATAAAGTAATAAATATATCCGTCCATCTATTAGTTTTCTAGTAGATTATAATTTATAGCTAATAGCATATGCGTAGTCCTTAGCATACCAAACATAACACTTACAGTACTCCTACAGTACACATTACAGACAGAATACAACCCATTTGTACATACAGTAATACTATACGCGATTCCCAATGGAATCAACACAAAGTTGTGTTGGGCTTGGGTGTTAATAGATCACCTCTGTCCAGCTCGCTTAACACTAACGGCAGTGCTGTGGGGGAGTACCCCCAGTGTATCCTACATACAAGTTGGGTGTAGCGAGCACTTTCCTAGGGCAATCCGTGCCGACTATCTAGAGGTGTTCAATATTCCCATACTTGAACTCTATTCATGCATGACCCGTTTAAATAAAGAAATGCAGATGCGTAGATTGCATGAGCGTAGCTTGAAAACTAGCAGATGGGCAGATTTGCATTAAAAGATAACAATTTACTTATAATTTCGAGACCTGAGAAAATTCTAGAACATTCCATTAGAAGATTAAAACTCTACATATAATTGCAAGTTCCGAGAAATTTCCAGAATACAGAATATTCTAATAGTATAGACGTTACAAAGCTATGGCTACCATCAGTGGTACAAACGTTAAAACTAATCCATCAGCTACTTTTGTTTCTTTTTGTACAAAAACAACACCGTGTTAATATGATATGTACATAGTCAATTTTAATAATATTAAATACACCAATAAATGAATATAAGTAAATTTAGGTAGTTAATATACGCCAATCGTGGAATTTTTATAAAAACCACATGTCAAAAAATTCATAAGAATGTCCAGTCCAAAAAACTTAATAGCGCATTTGCCTGTAAGTGGAACCCTTAGTTTAATAATAAAAACTATTTCTTCGTAAACAACACGTCATCAGAAAAAGTAATTTGCAAAAAAGTACAATGCAAACGAGCACACATAGTTTTTTATTATTTCGAAAAGAATAAGCAATCATTCACGTTCGAAACAATCTCACATGAAACTAATCCGATTACTTTATTCTAGGTTGGGGATAAATAAAAATATTTTACAATAGCTTTGAATATTAAAGGGATGTTTAATAACTGCCCTTGCTAAAATGCACTTCCGTGTATAATCATAACCCTGCAGGTGTATTATTATTCCATACAAGGGTGTATTTTCCCTGAATGAGTAACCGTTAAAGTATATTTTGGATCATCATAAACTACTACTATGGTTCCTCCAGATATGTACCAGTGCAATAGACATTATGCCAGTTTTATATTAAACTATTTACGTATTGCTTGCAGACAAACATATTTTTAAATCGAATTCATAAGTTTATTGGTTGTCGTACATTTTGTAGGTACAGTTTTTATTAAATGTTTAATTTTTAAAACCATGTTTTAGGTTACAGATAAACAGTTGGAATACCTACGCGACTCAAACACATTCGTGTCGCACAATCTGAGTTATCAAAAATAGTTTTAGTCACGTCATATATTTATACCAGTCACACGTATATATTTATGTTTTTAATTCATATCATTTTTTCCTTTGAATGTATGAAAAGTGAATTTTATGAGTTAAAATTGATACATCGATGCCAATTCTGTTATATATTAAACTAGTCTAAAACTAAACCAATCTGTAAAACTATAATTTAGAGATTCATAAAAGCAATTTTGTTTGTACCTCGAATTAAACATTATAACCGCTATTCGATTAACTAACATTAAAAGAGTAACTAAATTCGATTTAAAAAAAAAAATTGTTGATGCATAATATTGACCTTTATATAAGTTATAAAAATAAAACTGAAATCACTGTGTAAGCTTTATATAGTTATTAATTTAGAAAGCGTCTACAACATCCGAAATTTAATTTGACTTATCTCACAATAAAACAGGAATTCGTTGTTTTAAAATTCTAGTTATGTTTGCATCAACAGAATTGGCACCACTAGACGTTAGTTACGGACCATTAATCAATATATCAATGTTGAATCTAAAATGAAAAAAAAAATACGGACCTTTTATTTAAAATATTTAAACAGAGAGTCATTATGCGTATATTGTGCAACCACACGAAAATGTTGTCCGCCTAGCTTATTTAATCAGCGCGAATTAAGCGTATTTAATCAATTTCAACATACTTATTTTATCCTAGAGCGTGTTAACACCACATTATTTCTTAATTTTTTAGCATACAGAACCCAAACCTCAAGATTTATTATTAAAATGAAACAAATATTGTTGAAAACAAATTAGAGCCTTGTAATCTTATTATTAAAGTTTATTTAAGAAAAATATATTTCAATAAAAAGCTTCTTAACAATGGCAGTCCATTTTAGTCCATTACCGCACCAAAACAATGTTAGTAGAGTGAGCATATTTTATTCAGCCTTATATACCGCCACAAATTTTAGAATAACCCTATTGTTAGCACGTGACTTCGGCAATTGAATTGAAGACTTCTATGTTTTTCGTACTTATATGTGTCCGATGCTTACTACAGTAAAGGAAAACATTTTGCGGTTACTTGCATACACCTGCGAAGAAACTCTAAGGTGTGTTGAAATCCACTCACCCAACTGGACCCACGTGATGACTTAGGCCTTATCACCCTATCTTAATAAGGGAATACATGAATAAAGTATAGATTGCCAACTCCACATGTGAATTTTGATGATTTATATAGTCATACTAAAATCACTCGTAGTGTTACTGGTATACATGACGGACAGATAAAAATAATATTTGTGTCAAATTTAGGAAATATCGCATTTAGTATAAAGTTCAACTAAACCAGCTATTTCGATTTTTCTTATATTTTGCAAAAACAATCACTATTTTCACATTATTTTTCTAATAAGATACAATTAAGGCCGTAACTCTAGAAACTATATAGTTATAATAAGCACATGTTAAATGTCGGTTATTCTACTAGTATAGACGTAACAGGGATGTACATTTTAATTATAACACAAATCAAATTATATATTAAAGCATTTGATACAAACTAAAGAATCAGATTAAATAACATTAGGCACATGAAACCCAACTGTGTATAAAAATTATATTATTATCAATAAACAGGTGTGTTACAGGAATCATAAAACAGTAGCTACTTTATTTTAGATCTACTTATTACTTATGTAATAATTAAATCAATGAAACTGACATCCTTGGTATGAAAATGCATTTTGACAATGACAGCCAAAAATTACTTGTTTTTCAACTACCTAATATGAATGACAACAACATTAAATAATAGGCTTGTTGCCCAAATTTCAGTAGTTAGATACTAATATACCTTGATGCCTATTCTATACAAAATAATTATTATTTTTGAAAAAAAATGCTTATTTATAAGAATAATTTTGCATTTAATTAAATATTTGACATTAGTCATCAAAAACGCTCATGACTGTCATGGCGTCTTGAATGACGTCACGCCGTGCAAAACACAGCTGTTTTAGTATCGGAATATTCGGTATTGTGAAGTTATTTTAATAAAAAATGGATTCATCGTATTACAAGTACTGCATAGTACCCCAGTGTACAAGCACAAGTATAAAAACACCAAAAAAATTATTTATTTACGTGCCAAACAATCAGCAGATACGTAAAAAGTGGCTAACACTCGCGAGAAGGAATGATGCCCATTCTTTTTCGCACTTCCACAAGACACTTGGGAATGACATTTTGACTTCGACGTTTCGCACGGCGTGACGTAACACTTTTTAATTGGCGTTTGCTGTCACGTGACTTATGGCTTATTTTGTGCAATTTTATTTTATAAAAATATAAATAATCAAAAGTTATTATTTTATAAAACTTTGTTTTTTCATAATTAAATGATCATCTTAATAGTTATGCAACCTAATGCATCAGATTTGTTCATAGTGGATACAAGCCTATTATCATCCTTTTTTCTAAACACTATCTAGAAAAAAAAAGGAACCGTATTACTTATAAATGTTCAATAAACGTTAAATGTAATTATTTATAGTTATGATGGCAGAAGGAAACAAAACACAAAATCTATGGTAATCAGTGAGCGCACGTTTAAATAAATCATTATAGAAAAAAATACATCCTGTCTGTATGATATGATTATTGGCTGTAGAGACATCACCCCTTTGTAACATGTATTAGAGAATTATTAATAAAAAAGATATTGTCATACAGAATACACGTGAATAATGGACACTACATTAATAAAGATCTCAAACATGTAATTGTTGTTTAATATTCAAATAATACATGGTGTCAGGTGGAAATAGTCACGAAAATTAGTAAGTAATAGCAAGTAAATGCGGTCAGAGAAACAGGAGGCAAAATGGAAATTGTAAAACCGCCAATAGGTCTAATTTTGACAGGCGAGGGAAATAATGTGGAGAAATTTATTCAGCTTTTTCAAATATACTCGCAGCCAATTTTGAAGACGCTCCAAAGCAAAGGATAATAGCATTGTTTTTAAATGCCGCAGGAGAAGAGGCTGCAGAAGTTTACAATACATTTAACAAAAAATTTGAACGACTGGAAGATGTCGTGACAGAGTTTAAAAGTTACTCACAGCCAAGAAAAGGCACACTAATTAATACTTACCAATTTTTAAATATAAGACAAAATGAGGGTGAACCACTTGAACATTTTATTACTAGAGTCAAAATTATGGGCAAGAAGTGTGCCTTAGGAGAGTTAGAAGAAAGATTAATAAATATGATGCTAATAGTAGGTATAAATGATCATAACATAGCAACTGTCTGTCGTTTTGATACGTATGACGTATGCACATTCCTTCTCTTTCAGCTCATGTTTTTACCATGATTCTGAATAAATGGCGTAGGTAACGAAACATGTTGCTTTTATTTGTGTTGTTATTTATTAAAATGTCGTGGATGCCAAAATATAAAGTTTTAAACATAACACAAGTTATAAGTAAATAATATGCATTTACAAAAAAAAGGCTTCTTTACTAATTCAAAAATTACATTAAACTTCATCTTTTTCAAAAGAATACTGCCTGATTTAATGTATTATTTAATTAAACTATAGTAACGCCTTCTGGATATAATAACACGAATTAAGGAGTACCGGAAACAATACGAAGTTTTAGATGTATTCATCAAAACGTAAATATGAAGTTAGCAATCTATATATTATTTAATTTTCTACATTTAGGCCCGATATTGTATTGTTGTTGGGGGCTTATATAGGGCTGTAATTATGACAATAATTGTAAATCAATTACAGGTTTTTAAAACAATATATAAAATAATAATAATATATATATCTATATATATATATATACATAAATAATAGCCTATATGAAAAGATCAACCCAAAAAGCAGCCAATGCAATGAATCTGTTAATTTATGCACAAAATGTCAATATTTACAAAATTCATCCCAACAAGCTGGCTTGGAAACGTTACACATTGTATTATTGCTACAGTTTACAGCATACAAACAAATCAATTTAACTTTAATACACAACGCGTTGTGTTACACTAAGCGACATTAGGATATAGCTAACTAAAAGGAATTAAATTATGGACTCAATTCTATGCAACCACGGTCTAAATTAACCTAAAGCTAAAATGTATAAACTTAAAATAGATAAAATCATAGAATACCGCCTAGAAACCTTGGAGATTAAGTGCTTAGAGGTATTTTCCGACTTTCGGGATAATCGTTTTTATTTACGCTGATATATACGTCAATCGATATTTTGCCTCACTTCAGACGAAATTAGGAAAGCTATCGGTCTTGTCTCCAACTTCCCTAGTGATAGGGAAGAAGCCTAGCGCTGTCAGTTTATTACTGGCCGAGACATATGATGGCCTGTTATTCGTCTGAGAGGTCGCTAACACAGAGTTCGTAACCTAGCGATCCCATTTTTGGCGAGGTCCCAGATCTTTTTCACCACTACCTACCTAATGGGTCTTTTCGGTGAATTAAGCTTAATCCGTTCCCGAATAGACCTTTTACAGGGGTGGATTAGTTCCGGAGGGAGGTTTAGCCGAGTGCTCACAAAGAATAAGAACACACAAAGTACTGTCACTGGTGTGATCGGAATCCTATGGTTTACTCAAGGATCTATTATAAGGATTAAAAAAGTCGTCATTAATCTGAAAATAAGATGGTCGTATTCATAAATGAGTTAATAGGTAGTAAATATGAAAAAGATTTTTCGTCATAATTCAATAAAAATCTAACAAATTGCCAAGGAACGGATTAATTTCAATAAAAAAGAACAAGAATGTAAAACATATGAAAAATTGCACGCTGTCTCTTTCTTGTAAAACACATTTTAGTTTACATATTGTATAGCGGGCGCGTATCGCTTTTCTCTAACTGACAAAGCAATTGTAACTTTAAATATGATACTAAAAATGTATCCATATTCTCTATTGATATTTTTGAATTTGTTCGAAATGAAAATATATTTTAAAATCGCATTACCTACTTACCTAATTGAACTTTTAAAATTAGAAGCGACATAATGAAATTCGCGATGTCAGTTGAATTTGACGCTTCGACCGTAGGAATATAATACAGCGGGCACCCAAATTATACTGGGAAATCTTGCGGCCAATTTAGAATTGAGTCCAATTACAACATTAAAACACCTAAACCTAGGAAAAACACACCAACATGTCGCAATAACAAAGTAGTTAAATAACCCTTACATCAATTAAATATAATACTGCCACTAAATATTGCGAATTACTAACGCTACAAGTAAACAATTGTGCAACTTATTTCACTCCTGTGTTATATCGACACCGAAATAAGCCGTCAAAACTTATCGCGAGTGTAGTCACGAACTTAAATATGGCACCCACTTAAGGAAAGAATCGATATATTTTTGACAAACATTTTCTATTTGTAATTAACATTTTAATTAAGTGGGTCCCAACAAAAGATCGTGACCATGGCAAATCGATATATTGGGTTGTTCATGTGAGGTATTTATTTGCAGACAATCTCTAGGTTATTGCTAAAATGTTTTGAGTATATGTAATAATAACACTAGAACCCAAATTATTCCAAAAGTATAAAATTATCGAGGATTCAAAGTGAGTGAAGGGGTTACTAAAATAATATAACTATACATCAGTAGAAAAAATGATAATATTAAAAGGCATTAGAATAAAGACGTATTGATAAGCTAATGTACAGAGAGACATAAGAAAAAAAACAGTACCTGTAACTTGTTGGCTATTGAAGTTATGTATAATATTAGCGGTAATACCAACATACACATATTGGTATCAATTCAATTGCACACCAAACTAACAACTTCATTATTAATACTTTCATGATTCTTATAAGCTATTCCGTTGTTAAATTGAACAAAACTATTGAGATCTAACAAAATTCGATTGAATTTGAATTTTTTATTCATAATATTCGTAAACATCAAATTTAAAATTTGCAAAAAATAAAAAAAAACTTTATTTTCTTTGTGTACTATATTTAGTACACAAAGAAAATTAAACTGCAACTTAAATGTTAGTTTGATATATCGTCGCTTAAATTTACTAACATCATGTAACTCAAAATTGAGAATTTTTCAGGAGCCAAATAAATTGTCTAATCTATATAATTTGTGGCTATTATATAAATTAGTCAGTTTTATAGGCTCCTGGAGACCGTCTAATGTATATATAATATGGTATATAAAAATATTCTTAGCATGCTACAAAATTAAGACAGATGCTTTGCGTCCTGAAAAGCTCTCTTTTTGGAGTTATACTGTGTTAACACTAAAGCGACGATATTTATCATGGTCGTTTTTTGCTACAAGCATACAATTAAGGAATTTTAGTCTATTTTTTAGTTTAGTTGCTAGTTTCGTAACAAGGTATCGTTGCTTCACAGCACCAAATCAAAACTTTCTAGTTTAGTTGGCGTCCAACAGAATTAGCACCAATGTATAACTATAGCAAACTAAATGGGTTTTAACCACTTCACTAAAAGTTATTTGGTTTATATTATATATTCAAACTAATTTTATAAGTTGAAGTTTGATTGGTTTAACGTGCTAATTACGGGAACTACTGGTTTGGTTTAGCGAGTGCAGCTATAGGCCATATAACATCACGCTACGAGCAATAGGAGCGCGGCATCAGTTAATATAAAAGAGATAGTCATACGAATAAGGAATTCATGAAAACTTTCTAGAGATAATTAAAAAGCCAAATATCCAATTTTTACAAAATATTAAATATGGAACAATGACATAGTGATATCATTATTCTATATACATATAATTTGCCCAATTAGTCAGCTCATAAATGGTAAGTTACAATATATTTTCATTCAACGATATAACTATTTTTTTTTTAAATAATGTATTAAATATTTACGATTTCATATAAAAACTAGACATCGGTTTGTTTCACCTGACGGATTTATTGTCCAATTTATTATTCACTACCGGAGGAAGCTCGTTGGCGTTACGATATTTAGTGAGAAGTATAGGAATGGCTGAACTATTCCTATGACGACAGATTTCCCGGGTATTAAAATTACCTAGTTCAAAAGAAACGAGGAAAATGTTTGAAATACTACACGAGATATGAAAAGATGTGTTCTTGTTTTTTATATTAATACAATGGAAAGTTACATATTACATCCGATTTTTCAACTGGTTTTCACAGTAACATGAACACTGTTTGTTTTTGGAATATTTCACTATGTGTACATAATAAAAACAGTGTTTCATAGTTGTAATAGAAAACAACTTTTACTACATTACACACTAACCAAAGAACTTGCTTCCAAAACGCATATTTGATACATAAAAATCTCACCGCCAAATATACACCGCAATTGCAATCAAAATACATTCGTTGTTAAATCACGAAACCATAAAAAGCAGTTAAAACCAAACTACTTAGGATATATTTGGGTTTTTTTACTATATTATTAGAATATGCAGAACAATGAACGCCAACATTTACAATTTTTACGTTGTTTATATTTGTGTTTATTCACTATATCAATCATTACCTTTGTAGCTGTGTTCATATGTGAAAATAATACTTCATACGAGTCAAAGTCATTTCAGACCAGACGCATAAGCTATATGGGTACCCCTAGTAATAATTCGTCGCCGACGCCGCAAAGGGGCGAACTTCATACAAAACAGTCTAAAATACAGCAATGTAAAATATTACTGCTGTATTAATTTAGTAGCCACGTCTCCATCGTATACAATTACAATTGATTTTTATCATCATAATAGTTTTTTTCTACATAGAAATACAGCTAAAATATGCACGCCATCGGGGGAAAAAAAACGTTTTTTTGCTCTCCTGAACAATTTTCTTAAATGAGATTCGCCCGTTTGCGGCGTTGGCGACGAATTATAAGTCAACTATCAAACATTACTAGTAAATGTTAGTATTAAAAAATATGTTAAGAAACATTACATTGCAACTAGTTTAAAAATAGCAAGATTTTAGGGGTTTAAAAAATACAAATAGTCGAAAAAATACTCTTCAATATATGTATTAAACTAGAAGCCAGGGCGATATTCGCCCTTTCGATGAAAAAAAGCAAGCTAAAACGTTAACTATTAAAAACAAATAACAGGCAGAGAATGCAGCACTTTTAATGCATTTATCTAAAGTATCAATTTCGTTATTATATCAGACAAACTTTTGCTTTCACCATTCGAATATCCTAACAAAATTCTCCGACTCCTTGAGAAAAGTTCGATTTGACGATACTGTATTTTCGACATATCGTGATGTAAGTTCTAAAACCGTGTAACTCAAAACGATGAACTTTTCAGGAGACAAAATATCTATCAAATTTTCTAATATCCAAGGAATATGATGTTTTTTTTACCATATATACTTAAAATTGGTTTAGATTTATTTATTTGTCAGTAGAAAGACTATTCCTAACATATCACAAAATTACGCAAATATTTTGCTTCCTGAAAAGTGATTGAAAGTGAAATTTTTAATTTTAAGGTGTTAGAACTTAATCGATAATGTATAGATTAGAAGTTTAATTATTTTAGATAGAAATAGATAAGTTTGTAATTTTATTTTTATAAAACTATACCTTGGATATAATTATTTTATTTTGACTTTTTTTTATTAAAATAAACCTAACGCGGGAATGTGCTCCGTTCTCTGATGCGTCCATGACAACTAGTATAAATAAACATCTAAGAATATTTACTATTTAGATAAATAATTTTTGAACTTACGTACAAAGTTTTATAAGACTCAACCAATTACATCTATTATATAGTTTAAATATAGACTCATAGACTCAAACAATAATATTTTTCATAACTATCAAAAATCTAAGCCTACCCACATGTTTCAACCCATCAATTTAATTCGTAAAACTAATCGTCCACACCCTCGTTGTGTACATATAAATCGTTTACGTATTATTATCATACATAACAAGCCTAATTAAATGCCAAAAAAGGAATCACAATTTGTACAGACGCGTGCAATGCAATTAACACAGTAAAATTTTAAAATTAATATCATCATAAAATGAAGCGAAAAAAGTACACAAATTTCGTTAAATAAATTTGTGTATTTACTTACGCAACGTTTTGATGGTGATATGAATTCAAAATTTTGTCAATGTATATATTACATTGCTCGTAAACTTAAATACTTATGTCAAAAATTGTGAAGGAGAAATGAAATGTTTTGGCAATTTCAAGGCCAGTCTATAATCGTCAAAAGTAATATTATTTAATACCAAGTTTCTCCGTATCAGCTAATTCAACCGCCACAAACCATTCATATATCATTTTTTGAATCTGTAACAATCGTTTCAATTTATTAACATATGTATATAACGTTATATGACTGTATACTTAACTACTTATGTTATTATACAAAGAATTTTTAATCACAAAATTCATTCTAAATATTGGAGGGTTCCTACTGAATAATGAGTTAGGCTACTTGTAATATTAATTATTATAAAAAAGTCGTCAAACTTAGTAACCACAAAGTACACAAAAACAGTCCGACTCAAAGTGTGCCTCAGAAAATAATATACGTAAATCCGGGAGAGATGGCCAGTCATACGAGGGGCGGTCAAAAAGTTCGCGGAATGGCGGGGTTGGCGGGGGTGAGGTCGCTCCTCCAGGTAGCCGCTACTTGAGTAACTCATAATTACTATATATGCCAATTTCTAGCCTAATTGGGTCATTAGCTTTCGAGTTACAAACGAGTAAACAAGTAAATCGGGAACAAACTAGCCACTATGGAGAAAATTGAACATCGCGCCGTCGTAAAGTTCCTCACCAAACAAGGAAAAACGCCTCAAACTATTTTGCAAGAGATGTTAGCTGTTTACGGAGACTCTGCTCCTGGTAAAACCATGATTTACAAATGGCACGGCCTTTTCAAGCAAGGAAGGGAGTCAATTGAAGATGATCCTCGACCTGGACGGCCCATTGAGGCCACTACGCCGGAAATCATTGAAAAAGTTGAAAAACTTGTATTGGAAGACGGAAGGTTGAAGAAGAAACAACTTGCAGCATCAGTTGGAGTATCAGAAACCACAATTTTAAATATTCTTCATCAACATCTTGGCATGAGTAAAGTGTGTTCAAGGTGGGTCCCGAGAATGCTTACGCCGCTGCAAAAACGTGAGCGCGTCAACTGTTCCCGCGAGTTTTTGGACCGCTGTGGAGAAGATAGGGAAGAAATTATGGCCCGAATTGTAACCGGTGATGAAACTTGGGTTCACCACTATGAGCCTGAGTCAAAGCAGGAGTCGATGCAGTGGCACAAAAAAGGCACACCATCCCCTAAAAAATTTAAAGTGTCGCAATCGGCCGGAAAGATCATGGCGACTATTTTTTGGGATACTGAAGGTATTCTTTTGATCGATTATAAAGAACGTGGTGTTTCTATAACGGGAGAGTACTACGCTTCCCTATTGGACCGATTAAAAGAAGCTATTAAAGAAAAAAGAAGAGGAAAACTGACAAAAGGTGTACTCCTTTTGCACGACAACGCGCCCGTTCACACGAGTCATGTTGCGACGGCTGCCATTCATCGATGCGGTTTTGAACAACTACGCCATCCACCCTACAGTCCAGACCTGGCCCCTAGCGATTTTTATTTATTCCCAGAGATGAAGAAAGAGCTGCGTGGAAAAAAATTTAGAGACGATGATGAAGTCAAGTCGGCGATTTCGGCGTATTTTGACGCCCAAGACAAAACCTATTTTTTCGACGGTATTAATAAGTTATATGCCAGATCCGAAAATGTATTCGTGTTAAGGGGGAATATATTGAAAAGGAAAAATAACATAATGTATCATTTCATCTTTTTTCCCAGTCATTCCGCGAACTTTTTGACCTCCCCTTGTATGTCTCCTTAGCATACGCTACATGTCGGGCCTTTTGCTTCAGTTCTCTCTCGAAGCACCAAGGATTAGATGCATAAATGCAAAATATAACAGACATTAATTCGAAAAGTGAGTAAAATCCAGTTATTTTATTACGATTGTATAATTGTATTTTTCTAAAATATTCAAATAGAATTAGGTGCTAAGGAAAGTACAGACTTTATTAAGACAGGGTTTCTCAACCTTTATTTTGCCGAGCCTTACAAACAAAGAAGGCGGAAAACTAAAAAAAAAGAAAGAAAAACACAAAAAAATGGTATAGGCGACTCCATCATTCCACTGACCTTTTTCTGAAACATTAGCTCTGTGCTATTTTTTCCTATGAGTGAGCCACTCGAGACAGAAAGAGATAAATGCGATGCGTTACGCATCGTGGCATGGTACGCAAGCGTTTTAAATTGATATCTTAGTAATACATAATATGAATAAAAGTGTTTTACTCATAAAAAAATGCGCTAATAAATTAAGATAAAGATATACTTATTGGAAGTATGACATTCCATCCTTCTTTTGCACTTTACGTGTGTCATTTTTACAAGTATAAACTATGCATTTCGGCATCGCTGACGTTATCAATCGCGCGCCGCCACCGAATGAATGAGAGCGAAACAAGGCAGGCACATTTACTGTTTGTGTCTTGTTTCGCCGGTGCCACTTTTTAGACGGTAACTGTGTATCTACAGAAATATATGATCGAAGATTTAAGGATTCATTTCATCATGGCCCTCTCTTCCGCGGGATTCTAACGTTGGATAGATTTTGCTATTTCTTATTTTGTTTAGAATTTTTTACTGTCTCGCGGATAAAATTACAATAGAAAAAATTTTGAAATTACAAAATACAAAGAATGGGGAACATGCAATTATAATATTTATGGAAATTTTGTTATTAAAATGCTAAAAAAATATAAAAGTAGGGCCACTGCAAGGTTTATATTTAAAATAATGTTGTTTTTAACAATAATTACGAATTAAAAGTAACGTGAAACGGAACGGATTTAAAGCACCAATCAGCGTTTAGTGACGTCACTCCTGTTGTGACAACTTATTTGAGGTTATAGTTTGTAGTAAAAGTGAACAATTAAAGCAAAATGAATTGCGTTTTTTGAATAAAAATGGAAGTTGGAGCAAAAAAAGTTGAAGTTGATATGGTAGTGACATTTTTATCGAAAGTGCAGAGTTTTCAAGTGTAGAAATGAAAGGAACAAAAAGACATTGAAAAGTAGGTAACTGTTTCTTTTGTGTACAAGCAGATTAACTAAGTTTACAATAAATATATCCGCCGACTTACGTCAAAGTGGTCATCACAGCATCGAATGATAGTCTTTGGGGAATAAATGTCATTCCTCTTCGCCGCTTGAAACCACAGTTTTCTCAGTTTTGGGTCAGAAGGTCCGATCAAAAACAATTTATTAGGAAACTTATTTGAAGTAGATGGACACATTCAATACACGTCCACACGGCTTTTTTTCGGAGTGTCAATGGCATAGTTATGATCACCTGATGTTGATGGATAGTCCATCGTAAATTTTTACAAAATAATACCTTGAAAGTCGAGATAAATGAAAAAACAACTAAAGCCAGCAATGACACGCGCAGTACAATCAGTGAGCCAGTGTCAATGACAGACAGGAGTGACGACATTCGAACCTTAGGTCCGTTTTCGCGCGAAAATTTAAATTGACAATATTAAACCGCATTTTTTTCAGTAATATACAGTCTTTTCATTTTTTAATATACTTGTGGTCTTCTCTACGTGGAGTTCTTTAACATGAGCACACAAATAAAAATATTGCATCTTCCCTATTACATTTTCTTATGTAACATTGCTTTTGACAATATAAACTTTTGTAATATATCATTTGATTGAGTCATTTGACAGATGTTGCGATTCACGAAATGCACGCTGCAAGGGATTAATTAATAAACATTATGTTAAAAATAATATTATTTTGAAATAATATTCATTAATTGATAATACTAATTAGAATTCAATATAATAGTCTAAGAGCCAGTGGAAAGCTACCTGTATGTATTCGACCAGACTTGGGGTTTTGTGCAGTGAGGCCCCTATACCTACCATATATGAGATGGGGGTTCACGAAGCCCCAAGCGGTGGACACAACGCGCGCTCAGGTAAAACAGGTATCGATTTTTGGTCAATTTTTAATGCATTTGACGACGTCTGCCGTTTTGAAATTTGATAATATATTATTATCTAAAAACAACAATGGCAGACCATTATCGCGCGTTTAGCATTGTGGCAGTTTAAAATGCTGAAAAAAATTAAATTTTGAATTTAATTGAAGAGATCTGCCACTGATATATTTTATTTATTAGGGTCTTGAAAACTTATATTGATCTTAGCAGACGACTTCATTGAGTACACACATCAGCAGACAACAAAATCTTTGCTACTATCTGGTCACATGTATGCATAGACTGTCTATAGCTATCTTTTTCTTTTTTCCTCTATAGTTTACTATTGTTCTCATTCTAACCTATAGTATTTTCTTCTATAGTTACTAGCATTAAAAAATCAGGTTTTATACCTGAGAAAGCCTTCAGTTATATTCTCACCCTAAAGGTGCTTGCCAGATGTTTTCAGTATATTTGTGAACGTTCATACAGATGCCTCGTGTTTCGTGAATTAAATAAAATACATAGTGTTGCTTTCTTTTTTTTTGTTAATTTGTCTATTGTTTATTAAATATATCTGAAACCCCAAGGCTCAAAATCCCAAGGCTGGTCAAATACATACAGGTAGCTTTCCACTGACAGCTAGTATGTCATAGTCTAAAAAACCATAAGAAAGTCATCCAGTCGACAACGATCAACTCACCCTATCTACTCGAACTCGACGGGCGTGGGCGTCATGATGTCGACCATGATGTCCTCCATGTTGGGCAGCACCAGAACTTTCTCGAACTCGCGGCTCAGTTTCTGTTCGATCCAGTTGGAGATGTGCGAGAAGCGGAGCGAGCGGGCGCCCAACGCCGGACGCGCTTTCAACACGAGTTGGGGGTTCGTACGGAATCTGAATCAAAGTATAATAAGCGAAGGTCTTAGATAGTTCATTAGCAAGTCAATGATTCCTACGATTGAACGAACCACGATAGAAAGGTGATGGTCAAAATTTGTATAGAAGATGGGCCTGAGTAATGTGCAGCGACGAAACTTTACTAGAGAAGAGTATAAATTATTGTAGATCATCTGCATAAAGATTAGATTTTGAATATCTCCCGTTTTTTGTAATTAATAATTTAAATTATTTAATACTAGCAAGTTGATGGAATCTTTTTTTAAAAGTTTTTGTTTCTTTTTATTAATTTGCGCAAGACATGCTGTCAAAGTCGCATTGACAGCGGACAAGTGTCATCATTGGTCACAGCACAGACTATGTACATCCAGAGTGGTCAGTAACACAACATGTCTAGAACTTCATGGATGTATAATTACTAATTTACATTTCTTTAGTTAACTATATAACCATTTTTCAATAAGATTTAAATAAAATTATCATTTTATATACTTAATTAAAACATTTTAACCACGTTTTGGGATGTGTTTCCTTGAATATATACTAGGTACTTTCAAACATCATTTACAGAAAAACGGGGGATATAAAAAAAAATATAAATTGATGAACATAAAATTACCTATCGATTGATATATCTTACGTCTCTCTGCACGTGATTGAGGCCCACTTTTTGTCCATGTCCTTTTTCGTAAGGAGAGCGAGGTTAATTCTTGTGTAAGAAATTAGCGCACTACCGGACCGTAAACTTGATATATGTATTATTTTTTAATAAAAAGAGAGAGTTTATATCTCACTAGAGATGCGCAGAATAAATCTTTTAACAGAACAGCGATTTATAAATCATTTCGCCCACAAGATTTAAATCTTTAAGTCCTAAATATAAATACATCTTTTACTCTTTTATTTTCAAATACATCAGATGCAGGAATCACCATCTTAAACACCACGCGACTAGATGTGAAGATTTAAAGATGTATTTGAAAATGTGTGATTTAAAGAGTTACTGGGCCTTTTGACCGGATACGATATTGTTTAAGTAACTCCAATCATATTTGATCTTTATGTACATAATCCATGGGTTGGCTTTTCTGCGTACGCATGCGTGAATGTTCCAATCATCTTCCGTCCCTATTAGTTTCAAGAAGTCGCGCAATAGCCGTCTCAGTTTAAATCTTTACATGCTTCATACATCTAATAATGAACCATAGAGTGATTTAAAGAGAGATTAAATTTTTTGTACATATATATGTCGCAGCCAACTGTTTAAAATAGCCGTTCAATCAAACAGCAAGCCCTTTGACTGAACAACGTCATTCAATCACACAGCTATACATTGTTTAGCCGACTTGTTGACTGCAACATCCTACATTACAGCTAGACGACGCTTAGCCAACTGGTTAAATGGCAAATTAACTAACGTGACCATTAGTTTAGTGCTTAATTTGAGAGAATAGGAAGACTTTTTGTAATTCCTTGGGAGGTTATTCTTGAATTAAGTTTAAGAGGTGACCAAAAGTTTGATGAAATAAGTAAAAATGAAAAACAAATTATTTGTTTATTGCACCAAGCAAAAAATTACAAACTTAAAAATTTACGAAGCAAGAATCATTTCATAATCTCGTAATTTCTCCTCGGAATATTTGTTTAAATTTTGATTTACTCATAGGTGACCTCATAATTTCTGTGTCTTTAATAACACGTGTAACGTATATTTACTACTTACTTTCCAAATATCTTGAAACAATCACAAATCACGCCTAATTGACACCATATTGAAAACAAAACGCACCTAGCGCTACGGTCGTGAGCGCTGCACTAATTAAATTAGACGGCTGCTTTTGAATCAGCTGTAGTGTTGAACGTTTTGAGCGACTCAAACATTCAATTAATAAGCTAGACGTATGGTTGAATGGCGTTGTTCAGTCAAAGGGCTAGCTGTTTGATTGAACGGCTATTTTAACCAGTTAGCTGCGACATATACATGTTTTATTTAAACCATTCAGGATTACACATGTCTATATCTCACCCGATCCACACGCGGTCGTGCGGCGGCGGCGGCAAGTTGAACGTCAGCCGACCTTCGAGCGCATGAATCTCTAGTTGCAGCTTAATGTCTGTGTTCGACAGTCCCTCCATTGCCTTCTTCACGTACTTGTAATCCGTCACCTGGACGTAACAAGGGGAACATGTTATTAAAATATAAAAAAAATATAAAGAAGGGCCACTGCAAGGTTTATATTTAAAATAATGTTGTTTTTTAACAATCGTTACGAATCAAAAGTAACGTGAAACGGAACGGCTTTAAAACACCAATCAGCGTTCAGTGACGTCACTCTTGTTATGACAATTTATTTGAGGTTATAAGTTTTAGTAAAAGTGAACAATTAAACCAAAATGAATTGCGTTTTTGAATAAAAATGAAAGTTGGGTTTGTCAAAGCAGATTCTAGGACTCTGCCAAAAGTTAATGTTGACATGGTAGTGACATTTTTTGGCGAAAGTGCAGAGTTTTCAAGTGTAGAAATGAAAAAGGGGGGGGGGGGCACCGTGGGAGAGCCATGCTTCGGCACGAATTGGGCCGGCTCGACCGGAGTGATACCACGGCCTCACAGAAAACCGGCGTAAAATAGCGCTTGCGCTGTGTTTAGCCGAGTGAGTGAGGGTACCGGAGGCCCAACCCCCCTTATTCCCTTTTAAAAGGCCGGCAACGCATCTGTGACTCCTCTGGTGTTGCGGGTGTCCATGGGCAACGGTTATCGCTTAACATCAGGTGATCCGTTTGCTCGTTTGCTGCCCTATCCCATAAAAAAAAAGAAAAAAAAGGACTAAACAAAAAGACATTGAAAAGTTTGGGTAGGAAACTGTTTCTTTTGTGTACTAGCAGATTAACAAAGTTTCCAATAATATCACAATATATAGTTGCAGAAACAACTAATGCCAGCAATGACACGCATAGTACAATCATTGAGCCAGTGACAATGACAGACAGGAGTGATGTCAATTGAACTATAGTTCCGATATATAGAAATTTTAAATTGACAATTTTAAACCGCATTTTTTTCAGTAATATTCTACTTGTACTAATACTTGTGGTCTATTCTACGTGGAGTTCTTTAAAATGAGCACAAAAATAAAAATATTACATCTTCTATTATGCTTTAGTTTGTGGTAAAAGAATGGGAAGCAATAAAACTATTGTGAGTTGTTATGTCAATGGGAATGAGTAGAACATAAATAAAATCTATGCAATTGTCGGTTTCGAGCATTCTTCGTATGATTATCTGATTTAAAAGGTGTTATATCGCAATAGTAAAATGAACAACGTCAATTTAATATAACATTATTTTCGTAATAATACACTCACTTGTTGGAAATATTTATTAGTAGCAATTTTATCCACCATTTTAAGAAATTTCTTTTTTGAAGAGGCGCTTTCGGCTGTATTAGATCTGAAACACAAAATTGATTGTATTATTGCATATATATTTTTAGCTTGTTCTGCTCAAAAGGTATAATAAACCCACTCAAGTGTGGGTTTATGTACAAAGGTACGTTAACCCACACTTGAATAATTTATGTAAAGACGTTTAAGAATTACGACGACCACGACACATGCAAGTTAGGGTTTCGACAATCTTAGCCTGAAACAAGTAAAACACCGCCAAGTTATGGTTCAGAAAATGATTAAATAACTTACAACGACTCGGACATCAGCAAGTAAGACCATAATCCAGCGAGAATTGATAAAGTACACAAACGAAGAGAGGTGAAATTATGATTAATTTTATCTATAAAAACAAAATGAAAAAGAAATCGATGCCATGCTTTATTTTTCTTTATTTGCAATAATAACCTTGCTTTGATAAAATAGCTTTTTAGAGAGGTGACCTCTGAATCTTGCTAAAAATAATCTCAATTGAAATGCTCATTGACCAACATCAAAATTAAAAAGACTAATTTCACGAAAAAGTAAATAAAAGAATCAATTTGTGAAAATATCACTTTATCGAGACTATCCATCTATCACTATAGAACAACTACGACAATTTTGACACAGGCAAGTTGGAGTTTAAACAATACAATACAATAGTACAGGGTTGCTATCAGCTGAGTGATGTGGGTGTACCTCGTAAGAAATGTATAGTTAACTCACACTAAAGCAAGACACAACAAGTACAAATAATTAGTACTTACATACTACATAATATACGTCGCGTTACGTCCCGAGAATGTAACTTATATGTACAATGCAACGCGAAAGTTTAAAATCTTATAACTCACACTGACTCGGACACGGGCAAGTGCAGCGCACTATCGACTGGCTGCATCGACGGACTTTCATCGTCGCTGCTCGATTCCGCCGAATCCTCCACCTCGGAGTCGTATATCGCCGGTTTTCTCATCTGTGAATAGCAAAATGTTTATTACATTTAGATATTGTAGTATATGTATGTCTGGGCGACTTTCATCTATATATATAAAAATGAAACCCGTTTCGCGTTGTCACGGCATCACGTGTGAACGGCTGAACCGATTTCGATAATTCTTTTTTTTAAATGTTTGTGGAAGTCCAAGGATGGTTCTTACGGAAAAAAATATTAAGAAAATCTCTCAGAAATATTGAAAAGTATACATTTAATTTTGCATATTTTAAAAAACGCGCGTTACGAATGTCAATTTTTTTTTTATACGAATGTCAACGTCATTCACAGCCATAGACTATATTAAAAGGGCATCGTTTCAACTATACAAAATAAAGTAGTGCATCAAAGCTACGCTAAGGCGGTACGAAGTTCGCCGGGTCAGCTAGTTTAAAATATTTTTAGTAAATTCTGGTTATATGTAAAATGAGAGTTTTAAGATAGATTGATTTGCATATCTATCTTAAAACTCGGATTTTATTTTTACATTTTAACTAGTTAAGTTGTATAGTTCGTTTTCGAGAATATTCCTTTTCGAAAACGAATCAAATCAAATCATTAATTTGTAAACATAGGTAGTAGACAGATGGTACAAAAAAGTCTATAGCATCACTATAATCGGCCATTAAAGGCGTACCAAACAAATCATATAAAAAAATAAAGGAACTCTAATTTGCTAACTTCTACATGTACATTCGCTCTGTTTGTCATTTTTATTCTATATTCTCACCCGTAGTTGATTATCGATAGAGGTTCCGCCAGATGTGGAGCAGTCGTATTCTATCGTAGTTTCAGTTGCCGCCAACAATTGGTCCTCCAACGACATATCTGAAATATAAAACACACAAGATAAAATAACCACCTATTAGCCAGGCAGCGATTATCAAGGAGGTAACTTATCTATAATCCACAAATCAACTCCAATAAATGTCAAAGCATTAAAAAAGTTAATCCGTTACCAGGCGCTTTGTGTTTTGGAAGTTGTCAAGTCATGTACGTATTTACTGTAATGTCGACGGGCTCGGACGCACTTATCAGAATGTAATTTTCACGTCGTGATGTATATCGTTGATTTAAATAAAACATTAATCCGTTAATAGAAATATTAACTGCGTAAAATAACAAATTAACGAATCAATGCTATGCGAAGTTTAAACAGATACCTGACAGTGACTTACCACTTCAAAGAGCTATGGCAGATTTTTATTCCTATTTTTGAAAGCGTCTTAAGAACTCAAAGCAACCAATGATAAATGCATAAATATTCATAAATTATTTTTGATGATTTTGGCACATTTAGGTAAGGCCAGGTTAAAAAGTAATTATTTAAAAATAGCTATTAAGTAAATTACTTTTCCGGCATGACAATGTTTTAGTACAAGGTTGCCAGACGAAATAATTATTTATTGCAATATTAAAATCATGAATGTATGAGGTAATGTAAAAATATGAGGTTTAAATTGTTTACGATTATAGCTAATGTAATTTTTGGTTTAGTGTATTTATGTTTATCTAGATTTTAAATTATTTAAAAGAAATTCAGTATTAAAAACCTTTTTTGGCAATCAACATGAAAATGGGCGCTGGCTAAGAGACTCTTATCCAGAGCTATCAAAAAATAAAACGTTTGACGTTTCGTTTTTATTTTTCATCACAGGCCAGGGAGCTGATCCCTTGCGCCAAAGCTCCAGTGTGTTCTGTGTGTTTTTGCTGCTTTTCCCCTGTTTTCTTTATAATTTTTGACCCGGACTGCCTAAGTACTCTTGTTTTAATAATAATACGATACGACTCGGACTGTGATATTGCTTCTGTGACTTGGGTGTGCTTAAGGATTCTGATTTTGGCCTGTTTCTTGGATATTGTTGTTTATAAGGTTCTGAAGCCAAAAAGAGTGGCCGCGGTCGTAGCCACGGCAGATCCTCTGTGAGCACACGCATTTTGTGTGTTAAACAACAACAAACACGCAACAGATTTAGTGTATTAATACATATTATGTATTAATACACTAAATCTGTTGCGTGTTTGTTGTTGTTGCGCAAAATAATATGGTTAATAAAGGCATAACCTATAAAACTATGCAAAATTGCTCAAAAACCTGGACTCCTTAAATTACGATTTTATTTTCTTATTAATCAGCAATACATGCTCTTTTAAACAAGGTATGAATAAAATGATGTATGGGAAGCTGCCATAGCTCTTTACAATTTGAAGTAGAGAAGAAGAGAAGTTATAAGCACGACTTAAACTTCGATTGAGCACATGTCAAATGCTCAAAACAAAACTACTACTTGACATATGATCAATCATCGATCATGCTCAGTTAAATTTAAATTAAAATTTTCTAATCAGAAACCGACTATATGTCTTATCCTTCTCTTTCATGAGATTAATTTCACATTTCAATTCACAACGTTACATTTCGGAAGATATAACGTAATTAACGTTAATGAGACGAGCATGCATGAAGACGCTCATGAAAGTGGAGGAAGCAAGAGAAGTGTGCCAGGATCGTAGCAAGTGGAGAGAGGTGGTCTCTGCCTGCCCCATTGGGAACAAGGCGTGGCATATATGTATGTATGTAGTATGTAACAGTGACTCACTCTTCTCCTTGAGCTTCATGAGGTTGAGCTGCGTCTGCAGGACGATGTAGGCGCCGCCGTCGTACCGCAGGTCGGCGTCGAGCCACACGCCGCGCTCGTCCCACGCGGGCGACGCCACTCGCTCCACCAACGGGCAAGACCCGTTCAGCGATAGTTCCGTCACCACCAGCGGGCTCATGAATGATGGTAGCTAAACCAGATTATATTATAGTCAAATACAGATGGAAGAGTCATAACGTAATAATCCTTACTAATATTATAAATCGGAAAGTAAGTTGGTTTGTTTGTTTGTTCCGCTTTCACGCCGTAACTACTGAACCGATTGCTTTGAAATTTTGACGACGTAAAGATAAAAGTCCGGATTAAGTAATACGCTACTTTTATCCCGGAAAAATCGACAGATCCCACGGGATGCGCAATAAAGGCTTCGCTCAAAAACTATTGCACAGATTATCATGCGGTTTTCATCAATAGATAGAGTGGTTCTTGAGCAAGGTTTTGCGGTATTTTTTAACTCGGAAAAACGGATAGTCCCACGGGAAGCGCGATAAAACCTTCGCGCCCGAAACCGACTTCCGCGCATATGTACAAAAGCTATGACCCTTAACCCTCTATAGACCCAATCCCGAAATCCACGCGGGCGAAGCCGCGGGCAGAAAGCTAGTCCTTTATAACGCGTCATTATTATTATATAAGCGACTAGCGGACCCGACAGACTTCGTCCTGTCAAAAAGATTTGTAAAGTGGCAGTTCTTTTGTTCCTTCTTATTTTATAGATAAGGAAATTTTTCCTGAATTTTCTTTGCTATAAACTTCACGGAGCCCGAGACCTTTCCAACGAATGCAAACCGTGGATATCGGTTCGTGAGTTCTGGAGTTATAGCGTCAGGAAGGAAAACCCGACTTATTTTTATATAGTAGACTAGCACTATAAATACATTTTAATTAGACGTAGTAAAAGCACTTACGAGGTCAGTGAAGAAATTTAATTCCGACCAATTTTGTCGAATTTCATCAAACACAAGACATTTAAGTCGAAAATTTTAAGTCTAATTGAGTACCAGAATTGTCAAATGATGCCTTGATTTGTATGCATTACTAAACAAACAAGACAGTTCTAGAAATCTGTAATAAACTAAACTCACCCTTATTACATTACATTTGAGCTTTATATAAAACTAGCTTTCTGCCCGCGGCTTCGCCCGCGTGGATTTCGGGATTGGTGTATAGAGGGTTAAGGGTCATAGCTTTTGCCCACGGCTACATATACGCGGAAGTCGGTTTATGGTGCGAAGATTTTATCGCGCTTCCCGTGGGACTATCCGTTTTTCCGAGATAAAAAATGCCGCAAAACTCCTCAAGAATCACTCTATCTATTGATGAAAACCGCATAAAAATCTGTGCAGTAGTTTTTGAGCGAAGCCTTTATTGCGCATCCCGTGGGATCTGTCGATTTTTCCGGGATAAAAGTAGCCTATGTTACTCGGGGAGAATGTAGCTTTCCAAAGGTGAAAGAATTTTTGAAATCGGTCCAGTAGTTTTAAGCGTGAAGAGGTAACAAACAAACAAACAAACAAACAAATAAACAAACAAACACACTTTCGCATTTATAATATTAGTTGGATTATGAATCGAAAAGAGTATGGTTAATCAGTAGGGCTAGTATCGGAATAGATATTAGAAGACAGAGAAATAGTAAAATCATTTCATCACGATGAAAGTAACAAATAAAGATTACACGTTTAAAACCTAGAAATACAAAAGGACAGGTGTACTTTGGGGAAATTCTGTATTTCGTTAGCCTTAGAATAACTCTCTCTACAACACAGGTCGCCTATATCCCCAAAGACCATGCGATAAACACGATGAATACTTTATAACAAGTCAACTAACAAGTAATGGATGTATTGTGAGTTTGTACGAGGTTCAGGTGGACGAGGGATATACCAGATAAATCCCTCTACATATTATTAAAAGTACATTTCTTAAATCTCGATTTGCCCAGTTTCTGTAAACTCTGTACGAACGCGTAACAAAGGCTGTTATCGCGGTATCATATCAGATATGGCCAGGTAGAGAAAGAAAAGGTAATATCACCATCACCTATAAGGGGCCCTACACCCTAAACCTACACCTGGATCAAAGGTTCTAGGACTTTTTAATTTTCGACATACATACCTTAAGTGTGTTCAATTTCTTCTGTATCCTATTCTGGAGACGAGCAATAATGATGGGATCCCTCATCACATCGTATATAAGCCGGGCTACCAATGTGTTCACCCATGTAACTTCAGAGCTTAGCAGTGGACAGTCGCAAGTGGGGGATGGTGGTTTAGACTGTGAAACAAAATGATATTGAAAAAAGGTATACATAAATAATACTCATTTAGGTTTGAAATTTTTTTTTAGTTTTGGTTTCGAAAAGCGTTGGCTCTATCCACTGACTTAGAAATCTATGGATTCCGCGTAATATTTTTTTTTATTCTTTATTTAATGGCCATACACCTTAAGGTTAAGCCGGCCAGACATTAGGTAACAATCTACATACAATTTAACAAAAGATATAAAAATAAACACAATATTATGTTAATTAATTACAATTTTAAAAAAATTCTAAAGTACCTTAAACTATATGGGATATCAAAAATTATTCTAAATAATATAGCATATATGTTAGCCACTCATTTGTCCGGGCAGGTAAGTATATACCTATCCGGACAAACAGGCGGCTTAGAGTCAATTCTACCCGATCTTAGTTTTAGCGAGTGATAGACAAAACTTAAGAATCTGTAACTGTGTTCTGTGGAAAAGTTGAAACTAATGCAGTTATGCATATAGAAAAACAGGTTTTGACTAGATGTACCCGTATCTCTCATAAGTTCGTATCAATTCAAATTAATATCATACGTAAGGACGAGCGAAAACCTACATTGCAAGCACTTATATACGACGAATCAACAACGCTTTTCGAATCTTAAGCATAAAAATCACTTTAGGCAGCTTTCTCTCAGGATGTTGTATCTACTTATCAACATTATGAGCATGACAAGTGAAAAATATGTTGGGGTTCAATTCTTTATAATGGAAATTTAACTACTATGAATAACATATTAACGCCTACATAATACGTAGTTTTCGGAACGCTCTTTGAATCTGGAACCATTTCTAAAGCTCGATATTCGTTATTTTTCATTGCTTAAAGTAACTATTATACCTATACACTTGATACTACACTACTGTACACTCAAATAACGTACTACGATCATTAAACGGCACAAATAATCAAATTTAAATATATTTATCTATTTTGATACATATATACCAATAGAAAATATATTATTAATAACAAAATACATCTTTTATTGTACTGACGCAACTACTATCTACACACTAGTTGTTAGTCGTGTATTTATGCCGAAAAACAACATATATGTACTTAAAATTGCACTTAGTACAAAATTACAAACGTTCGAATTTTTCCTTTTATGTCTGCTGCGATTTCGGGGGGTTGGCTCTATTTGGCACATCACACCCACTTCGGCTGTATTTCGGTGCGACATATCGTGGTTCTGTTTACAATACGAACATTAACGAGATTTGCCTGTCAACACGTGTGTACCGAATTTCAATAATATATATCAGGTATAAATAAAATTTATTACCCTAAATAAGAAGTTATCACTTATAATAATCCATCTATTTTGACGACCTCCATAGTCGAGTGGATAATACACCGGTTTCAAGGTGTCACCATCTCTGAGGTCCCGGGTTCGAATCCCGGTGGGGGCAGATGTTTGTGTGATGAATGCGAGCATTTGTACCTTAGTCATGGTTGTTGATATATATTTCAATAAAAATTATTTATATATGTATAATATATGTATGTCTATCCGTTACCCTAGATCCCATAGCACAAGCCTTATAGAGCTTAGTTTGGGCTAGGCTAATTGGTGTAAGTGTAACAGATATTTATTTATTTATCTATAGACAATATGTTGCTTAGAAACAAATGCAATAACACCTTGACGAATCTGACTGTTATTTATCCCAACTAATATTATAAATGCGAAAGTAACTCTGTCTGTCTGTCTGTTACGCTTCCCGCTTAAACCTCGCATCCGATTTTAATTAAATTTGGTACAGACAATCTTTAGACCTGAGACAGAACATAGGCTACTTTTTATTTCGAAAAAAACGGATGAAGGGGTTGAAATAGTGGTTGAAAGTTTGTATGGGATTTCTTAATTTTAAAAGATAAAACCATGAAACTTTGTATTTAAGCACTTGATAAGAAATCATTAAACATTTGTTCTAGCATTTTTGAAATTTCGAGCAGCTAGGGGGTGAAATAAGGGTTAAAAGTCAGTATGCAAGTTCGTCAAATATCACGTCATAAGAAACAAAAATCGTTTGTTCTAGCATTTTGAAATTTTTACCAGTGTGGGAGTGAAATAGGGGTTGAATTGAAGATAAGATCATGAATCTTGGTACCTTAGATATAAGGGACCAGGATTGACAAAAACTAATTTCACGCGGGCGAAGCCGCGGGCGGAAGCTAGTTTATTATAATTATAGAAACGAAAAGTAAACATTGTGGCTATCTATAGTGCAAGTATGAAATATATCACGATTACTTAATATATATTTTAATTTGTAACGTAACAAATTCGACTTACCTGTATAATTTTTAGTAAGTATGGCCAAAAGGTCTTCTCGTACGACTCCATGTCCAATTGTATTCGTTGTGACGCCGGTATAATAGGTATCGTTACTGCTTCAGAAACTGAGTCCGCGTTTTTATTCTAAATAATAAAAAATGACAATTATCACACATGCGCTCAGACAACCCCACAATCAGATTCAGATCATCAGAAATAGATTTATTTTACTCCATGTAACATATTATTAAAAAATTAATTGTTAAAGTTAGCATCCGATCTTTTCGGTCACTCTGCTTATTGACCAAAGCAACTAATAAGTAAAATAACTATAATAGCTAATATCAACTATAACTAATAATCAATACATTTCTGCAGTTTTGCATTAGAAAAATACGAATAATTTGAATTATGGTCGATGGACGGTCAGTAACGATCACTCGGTAAGAATATCGTGGCGATATGCCATTACAAAGTAACTTGTGAGAGGTGAAGGTCTCTTAAATATTGATATAGTTTTATTAGTTGCATACAGTTTCGACGTGCGAATAGAATCCGAACTTTACTAATGTATTTTACGAACATAAATATTTGTGAATTAATATGTGATAGTTATTTATGTATTTAATCGAATTTCACAGTATATATTCGGTTTTGTAACTGCAAAGACGCCGCCGCAGTCTTCTTAAAATGAATAAATCTTCAATCTTAAATTCTTAAAATGGATTTTCAACGCCCCCCAAACAAAGGTAATTTCACCAATATGAACACGCTCATACGTTTACGTACGACACGCGTTCGTGTCCAAACTTTTTATGAATTACAGTAATACCCCGGACTTACGCGGACCGAACGATTGCCGCGTAAGTCGAATTTGCGTAAGTCGGTGTTTGCATACAAATACATATAAAATATGTTTAGTCGGGACCAGAGGTTCAAGAAAACAATAATTTAGAAAAAAATGTTTAAGTGTTTTTCTTCTTCTCACGCAAAATTTCCTCGTAGCATACCAGTATTTTTTTTTATTCCCTGTTTTGTAGTAGAAACGCGTTTTTCATTAGATTCTATTTTTTCTAAAATTTGTAACCCTTTTTCAATTGAATTAGAGTCATTCTGTTAAGTTTGCAATTGTCATTTGATTTACCGATTCAACTGGGTCTAGCGAATCAGTTTGTTCAATCTCTTTATAACCGTTCGGACTGTTGATTCCGGTAGGTCAAATATCTTTGCCAATTCAAAAATTTTAATTTTTGCTTCAAAGTCTTTAACCATATTCAGTTTACGCTCCAAAGACAGTGATTTTCTTTTCTTGTTAGGCTCAAATGACTCATTTTTGTTCGTTTAGACGACATAATTATTGGTTATAACTTACAATTAAAACGCACACTACACACGTAAAATAATTCTACGCGGAACACGTTCAAACTTCTCGCAAACTGAACACTGAGAGGGCGGAGAGAGAGCCGAGCGGCAATCGAAATGAAAAACCGCGTATCTCCGAATTCGCGTAAAACGGGGTAGCGTAAGTCGGGGACAGTAGTTATTAAATAAATTTTTAGTAATCAGTTAAATTTCATAAATAGCCGTGTTATACTAACAACAGATTTGGCGAAAGCTACAGTTTCCTTTTCCGTGAGCTTGTAGACGGACAACTCTATGTTGTTTTTGTCGTCGGCTCCCTGCTCACTAACACTTTTGTCTTCGGCGGCCGAGGTCTCTGGCGACGCTGCGTTAGCCTCTGCCACTGCTGTGTTCAAACGCCGATACCTTCATAGTAATAAAATTAACAGTAAAACACTTGATAAGGATGAGGGATGGTTTAAAAAATGAGTAAAGGAGATTGCCCAATCCAGTACTTTTTGTAGAAACATTGTGTCTCAATGATTTTCTTACCACAAATAAAACAATAATATTTTAAGTATTTTGTCTTTTCTGCTTAAACATTCTTATTGGGAATAATTTTCTGAAATAAATGAGTAATAAACTTCCGTTTTACAGCAAATTGTCATAATCTGCCATGTTTGTTGGTTTGGAACAAATTGTAGAAATCAATCGATTATTATCTGTGGGGTGATTTTGTACCTAAATCGACAATCAAATCGCTTTGCTTAATGTCTATACCCCCTATGCATGCAGAATAAAAAAAACTTGTTTGTTATGCCCTCGGCAGCGGCAAAATAAACAGTTTCTTTATTGTGTTTGTTAACACTATAAAAAAGAAATCGATTCCAAACCATTCATGTTTTCGTCTTAGCAAACACAATAACGCTGCGCAAGCGGTTTAAATCAAATTGAATGTGTTGCGATCCTATTCCATTCTTATGACATAAAATCCTGATGTTTATTTATGAAATTCGATTCACTAGATCTATTCTAAAAATCGATAAGAAATCGATTTTTATTTGGCGTAAATCCTCAATTTATCTCAGATCACATTCCTAGATTTGACAGTCTGTGTTTGTTAGTTTAGTAACTAAACGACAACGGCGCAAAAAACTAATGCAAACTTTATTACGTACGACATAAAGTGTACATTTCCTTGAAACTATAAGGGTGTCAATTAAATGGTTAGCATAGTATTGTTATTTCTGTGAGCAGAAAACGGTGAGCAGAAATAGCTAATTGGTCAGCAACTCACGGTCAGCAAACATTTCAAAATCAATCAGCAATTTATGTCATTCTGGATGGCTGTAATTATTTTTGTACAGCATATTAATTATATAAGCTGCAATCAGCTGCTCATGTTTAATAAAATTTTGGTTAAGCACTCAGAGTGTAAGCAAAAAAATGCATTTTGTGCTGCATATAAGAGTAGCAAAAATACTTTATTTGTCATGCCTAACCTAACCTAACCTAAAAACTAAAAAAAAAAAAAAAAAAAAAAAAAAAAAAAAAAAAAAAAAAAAAAAACCCTAACCTAACATACCAATCAAATATACTGCTTATAGACATGTTTTTCTGCCGCTCAATCATGAAATCTTGCCGCTCAAGTAGTTATTTTGCGGACTGAATTTTATTATGCAGAACTCATGTTATTGTTGGCTGCCTATGTATGATTTAATTTTTGACCATTATCAAAATTAGTTGCGGAACAAGAATTGCTGCCTGTTTTTTTTATTGCAAACAAAATCTTTGTATGCTGACCAAATTATTTAAATGCTGCTTTTGGGTGGCTCGCCAAATTTTATAATTGCTGACCAATGTAATTACTTCTCAAACTATAATAACCTAAAAACAAACTTATTTTCTTGATTATTTCAACATTCCCATTATGAATCTTGACAGAAGTAGGTAAGTATCATTTATTATTATTATTATATAAACAAATAAAAGCATTTTAATCGAGACACAAAAATAATAAAGTCAGTACATTTGCTCATACTAAAATGGTCAATCTCCTTTTAAATATTATGTAGAAGTGTCCTCCAGCACAGCTGTGAACAGTTGAGGCGACATTACATCGCTCTGTCTCACACCGCACTGGAGCTCTAGATCCGTCTCGATTGATCGATCATCTGTCTCGAGTTTTAGATCTGAAAGTGGACTGACTTTGTAACGCTATCATATAATAATTGGATGTATCGATAATCTATATCACACGTGTGGAGAGATTAAAGCACAGCCCAAGTCTAGACGGAATCATATTTTTAATTTTCTATGTAACCTGCCGCAGCATATGTATTTGGTCTACTATACTTTAATATTTTCAGAGTCCGGCTTGTTCGGGCGGCTGTAATCGTCAAACCTACGCGTGAGACGATTCATTATGGGTATATAGTTTTATATATAGTTATACAACAGGGTAACTTAAAATGTTTACTACATTTTAATATGCAATATGGTGTGCCCCTGTACCATATGTAGTAATAGTTTTCAGCCAGTTCCAAAGTAGTGACTGAAACGTAACGAAAGATAAGTATGATGAGGTAATAATTTTGTTTATTAATAATTTTGACTAGTAATAAATGGTATTATTAGACAAACATCCAACTGGGTCGAATAAGGATTCAGTAGTAAAGAAATCGATATCGTTTGTTGAAGATGCCGCTTATATTTTACACTTATTTAAGATAGAAAATTAAAAAGAATGATTGGCAGCACTAGTTTATATTTTCACTTAAAGCATTACTTTTTGGAGACTTTATTAAGAGCTCTTTAAATCCCTTGAACAATAACTTTACAATCGCTAACCAATAGCCAAAATACAGCGAAAGTAGTATATTTTATTAGTTTCGAACCCACCACTCGTGTTTGTCCCGACCGGTGCGAGCAAATAAATAGAGATGTGAGTGCTTATCCGACGATCGCTTGACGTGAACGCTCCATTCGCCTTCTACCGACGTCTCTAATCCCGCATCCTTTTCCTGGCAGGAAAATATCAAGCTAATCAATATGTATGTACAAATTCGCTTATTCCCACGACTATCTCACCAGACTCAAGTTTGACACAAACATGCAAATTACCGGCGAATCCTCAACAAGAACCAGTTGGAATTCCCACCACCATATTTTATACTGATCTAGGTATCGTAATCTTCAAGGATTTGCTTTAAATTTGACATAAATTTAAATCAATACCAACAAATTTCTTATCAATACAAGTTAGCATATTCTCACAAACATATTCTATATGTTGATAAATTAGAAACGTATGATTCAAAATACAAGTTTCACACAAACTTGCTCAATATTGATATTCTTCGATAAATCCTCAATCAGTACAGGTTAGCCCCATACCACAACCATATTTTATACATATATATAATTTTTATTTTTACATTGTGACGCAAAGTTACACAATTCTAACAAATTCCTAATCAAGTAGAAGTTACCTCATTCACACAAATTCGCTCAATACCAACAAATCCCCAATCATTACAAATTAGACACATTTCATCAATGCCGACATATTTACTAATAGTTATAGTAAAGTGTAAGAAGTATTAAGGAAACATTTTGCATAATGTCAAACACGAAACGTAAAAGATTAAAAAAAAGGACGTATATGACCTGTGTAATGAGTACACTTGACCGATTAAGCACTTTTACTATTGCAGAAGTGTTCGATTACCTACACTTGCCTTGGTATTGCCTTGATTAATAACGACAATAAATTATATTTGAATTTGTAAACATTATTCTATAATGCTACTAAAAACTAA
This sequence comes from Scirpophaga incertulas, assembly GCA_036419045.1. Classification (NCBI taxonomy): domain Eukaryota; kingdom Metazoa; phylum Arthropoda; class Insecta; order Lepidoptera; family Crambidae; genus Scirpophaga; species Scirpophaga incertulas. The sequence continues at coordinate 25,633,696 of CM071632.1, read as the reverse complement.
TAAATTAAAATGAATAAATTCAAATGGAGAACACAACTAAAAAAGAAATAGCGCACTTAGACATGACATGAGTGGGAACGTTTCATAACACTGATGATACTCACAGCTTCCTCCAGGAGTTCTCTGATCTTTGAGAGCTCAGTATCATCTATTTCCTCTTCTGGGTCCTCCTTTGCTGATTTTAGAAGTTCCATCTCAGCGTCATGGAATAAGGTCTCCTCGAAAGTCGAGATCTTTTCCGCTTGATGCTCGCTTGTATCCACACATGCTGGGGGCACGCTGTCCGGTTTCTTGTCTATGTGAAGATAGGAAGATTTTTTCAACACAAGTGTGATACAAGCTAAGCTGTTGTTGATGATATCCGTGTTTAACCAAAGGTTACATGTCTACGTAAACAGTAGAGCTCACGGTATAACAATGCCTTGATAGCATTTTCTGTGTAATGCGATCTATTGTGAATTAAGTAAGCTGTATTTTTTTCCAACGCTATAGGAAGATGAATTATGTATTTTACGTATAAATATGCGCGAGCATTAAGAACAACTTTAAATAGTTTTTAAGATCGAGTAAATATTGACAAATGCCCTGCCTTTTACATTTATTAATAATTAATTTACGAGGATTATGAGATATATTAATAATTATATCGCAAAAGAGGGAAATAATTAATCAAGCTTGAACAATACTATCAAAAATCGTATGTTTGTTATGAATATTTAATTAAAAACTGTAAAAGAAATAAGAGAAAATAATGTAGATAATAAAAGATTTGTACATTCAAAGGCTTGTATCTGCATTCATGGGTAATGTTTTGAAACTGGCTACTTTTTATGGACTATATTCTATCGACTAGCAATGATAAGTGCTCTCTGTGTTTTAGCATTGGTAAGGAAATAAAATAAAGGTGATGGCTTATTTTCACAATTTTTTTTGCGGACTTAGCAGTAGAGAAAGTAAAAGAAGCGTCAAAGTTAGATACAGATAAATATGACATGAATGAATTATGCAGAATTAGATATTTACAGTATTAAAATGTACACTCGAGTTCGTCAATCATATATTAGCGCAAATTCACACTTCAAGAATGTCAAAGAATAGCAATAATATGTAAATAAGCCTTCAATCAATAAAATATAGTGATCAATAAATATTATGCAGATTTTTACCCGGGCGCGACGCAAAGGAGGTAATTAATGTGTTCATTGCCTATGATATGCCTCTTTCCACCTTCATATCCCGTGGTCCCCCTGCAGCTACATTACTATCAAATTATAAATCTCGGAAAATGTGAAGATTAGATCTATCTAGAAAAATAGGGCGCCAAGTTTCAATACACGTTGTACTGAATATGGAATATGACACTTTACAAGTACTTCTTAAAATATTATCCGCATATATAATTTTTATTAACCTCCGCTTACGATTGTGGGCACCCATTTTTTGTCACGCCCAACGTAAACCTCTGTCGAATCCCCCGTGGAGGCCTGGGGTTTACCTAGCCATCGCTTTCGGAATCACTGTGCTAGACCAAATGAAAGAGCCGATTTTGATGTTTTTAACCAATTTCTCTTAATCGTGCTAGTGTCACTGAAGTATGAAATTCAACATGATACAAACCAACAAAAAAAAATATTTTTATTAATAAAAACCGAATGTCCCTATCTATTAGACAAACAACACACTGAAATATTTGTTAAATATCCACAAAATCCATAAAGTATTATAGTATTAGACATAAGAGAGATCCGCTACATAATAAGGCACTTCATATTAGCGATGGGCGATTGTTGCAAAAAAAGCAATCGACTAAATCGAAAATTGTATCACTGCGCATTCGATTGTCGATTTAGTAGTTCCTCATCATGATTATTCGAATAACAATCGACGAACTACTAATTCTATACTACTAACTGGGATTGCGATCCTCAATACATAGTATGTATTGAGTTAGTAGTATAGAATTAGTAGTTGTGCGACGCATGAGGAATTTTTGCGTATATTTTACTACTACTGAATTACTAAACTACTTTCTGATTGCGTATGGAATGGCAAACGGAGGGCATGCGGATGGTGTATTACTTAAAGTATTACTATATTACTTTAACATTTGGTTTTCTCATATAGGTACTTACATTATTAATAATTCAAACTGATATTTAAAGATATAATAAAATCAAGACGGTGCGCTTCTATTGTATTATGATTTCTTTGTATTAACTATTAATATAGAATCTTTTTTTATGATTGTGTAATGATTGTGTGTATGTTTGTAAACTCTTTATTGCAAATAATACACAGAAAAAAAATCTATACGCTTGAAATGTCATTGTGTTATTATAACAAATGAATATACTATATATTTTTTTTATTTTATTATCTCCTGCAGTATATAGGTAGTTCCTATTCGGATAAAACGGCGGCTGCGGAAAGTTAAAAGCTTAACTACTCGTTATTTCTGTATGAAACTATGAAACCTATTGTGTAAATTAAATTGTTAGGTTAGGGTTAGGAATCAAATTTTAATAGTTGTAGTTATCTGTTCATGTTACTAAAACAATAATAAATAAAAAATAAATAAGCTATGAGCTGATAAAGTTGTAGATTTTTATTTTCTTACCATATTTTTTTATTTCATTAATATATTACCATGGTAACATATTAATGAAATAAAAAAATATAGAATTATGAAGTTAGTAACTAGGTATCTAATGTAAATTTTTGATCACACAATTTAATAATTATATTTCATATAAAATGTTTCTAAAAACACATGAGTGTAACATACAATTACAAAATAAATATGAAATTGTTAATAAATTGCGTATAAAGTAGTACACTACACAACACAGCGCTGAGCGCACCATCTTAGTATTTAAATTACTTATTTAGTAGTATACGAAATTAGTAATACGAGAATCAATAGTAATGGCGATGAACTACTAAATCGACAATCGAACGCGCACAGCGCAGTGGTACAATTTTCAATTCAGTCGATCACTTTTGCAACAATCGCCCATTGCGTGCGGTGTGTGCGCTACAGTTTAGTTACTTTAGTTATTCAGTCAGTTCCTATACATATTAGTCTAGGGTCAGTTCTCGTCCGCTGCACGGCACGGGCGCACGCCGGCGCCGTTAGTAGATAACAACGGAGCGGCGTCGATTGTTATCGACTTTTATCGACTAAACTGAACAATCGACTAATTCGATTACTTTTAGTAGTTATCGCCCATCGCTACTTCATATCTACTTGGGATAGGCTCGTGCCTCTCAGTGGTAATGAATGTCAACTGTGATAATTATTTTGTGATATTCCAAATATTCAGTTTGATTATACTAATTACTATAAACAGTTTGCTTTACGTTTATTATATTTACGTTTCCGCACATTGCTTTTAAAATATGTGCTAATATGACCGATCAAGTTGAAACCGTCGTACGACCTTTTACTATAAGTTTATGTAGATGTAATATTGTGTAAGTATATAAATACTATTTTCATGACAAATCAAAAATTTTGACATATCTTGGGATATAAACGCGAAAAACAAGAATATCTCTTATTACAGGATAACCAGATATGTTCAGAATTTTGTTCGAATGATCTCGATTGTACAATATTTGATAAGAACTTGCTTTAATTAGGAGACGAATGAATGATGATTTAATATTTCAGGGGTTAATGAAATATGTGAGCGGTGAAATATACAAACCTCTATGCATTTTTCTAACAAGCCTGTGCCGAAGCCCTTCTTTACCTGTTTCTCCATCCGAGTGGCAAGTACTGCGAAAAAATTATGAACTTTAAAGACAACGCAAGACAACTTCAAACGAGTGTTCCAAGTAGAATAAGTATTGCTATATATAGTATCATCTTATTCTTGTTTATGTTTGAACACTTGTTCGAAGCATGTTTGTTATAGACAAAACACCAGCAGATAAACCCACTTTGTATTTTCATTGAAAATTAATATAACATATTTAGTACATATCTGTTACGAACACAGTAACTAAGCTGGACGTGGAACGAATGGAGTGGAATGCCTTTGCCTGCAAGCCAAGCGTCAATTTGCCACCGACAGAAAGAAGCTAACTGACGCTTAGGGCTCCCACACGGGTCACCGGCCACAACCACAAAACGCCGCCACTGGCATATTTCCAGTAATTTTCATACATTTTACATGGACTCGCCGCACACGGTTGGCGCCGGTGGCGGCCACACGCTACAAATCGTCGCAGCTTGCTTCTTGTGGCTTGCACCGGCCATTAAACGCCCACACAAAAAGCCGTCACACGCCACTCGCGCGATTTCGCGCCCCTCTCCCTTTCAGTAAACTACGGTTTCGTCTTCTACGACGATGACATTTTATCAAAAGTATCGCAATTAAACCTTCTTCGTACGACTCCATTATGATACCGCATGCCTAGGTTAAAAAAAGTAGCAGCTACCGACCACAAGTGGCGACCACCGGCCACAAGTAGCTGTGGCGCGCTTCAGCTACTTTTGTAGCTGCGTCTAACTTCTCGTGGCGGCGTTTGTGGCTGTAGCCCCTGGCTCGTGTGCGGCGACACTTAGCTCACAGTCAGAGGCATTTCAATATGCTCGTTCTTACGTCCACCTCTCGCTAGTAACTGTGCGTTTTTAACAGTAACAATAACTTTCACTAACCTAGAACGATTGCAATTAATTTTATTTGCCCGACATTTTGCAAATTTTTGGTATTTCAACAAACCTCTAACTTCTTCTTAAAGGAAAATAAATTCTTATATTCAATTTAGTTCTTTTTAATAAAATAATGTGACTAAGGAATCTGTCACTTATGTATTAGAAAACAGAAGTTAGTGTCAAAATAATGCATACAGCATCATGTACATATAACAGAATGTGCAAGGAAAAATCAAGTTTAATATTTAATTGTACTGAATTTTAAGCTAAGAATTATCATACACAGTACAGTACAATTTCTATGTAGGTTTACTTTAAATTACTTACGAACATTTATGCCCAATATGTAGGCTGGAAGTCTGTGACGAAATATTGATGAAACCGTATTTTATGCATAAATAATACAAACCGAAAAGGAAGTTTAACATTGAATATCTACATGCCAAAAATTAAATTTATTTAAAAAGAAATGGAATGTTATTGGTTATTAAATATATTTTTGTTATAGTTATTGTTTATTTCGCATTAATTTAAACATGAGCTCACAAATATAATTTGATTGAAATACAATATAAAAAATAACTCAAGAAAATTCAGCAAATATTTTATGTATTGTGAACACATTTGTTTTACATCTAAAAAATATTATAAACTAGACAATATGAAATGTGTCACTTACCAGTATTTATTATGTAGGTATATTATTTATTATAATTTATAGGTGTCATTTTCATCTTCATAATGGACGAGCAAGAATGTAATGAGCGAGTTTGACGTTTAAATAATTACACTGGTTTAGTCAATTTGTGCCAGGAAATCAGGAAGCATGTCCTCAATATCACAATGGCGCATGTGTGCAGTTATTGGTATAAATTGTATGACGAGTTAAATTTGCTATCACTTGAAATTTTAGAAACAATGCGTAATTAACATTAAAAACATTAATTATTATTTTACAAAAACATAATGTTTACGGTATAATTGTCCATCGAAAAATGTAAAGTTTTGTACGAGATTATATCATTTCTTATTAATCTTAATATAAATATTTCTTGTGTGCGTGTGTATGTGACTGAACTCCTCCTAAACGACTGGACCAATTTTGATGAAATTTTTTGTGTGTATTCCAGGGGGCTTGAGAATGGTTTAGATTCACAATACGGTCATATAGATATTGTTTTTCAGCTAAATTATTTATTTAAAAACATTTGAGACAACGTGAGACAACGTGACATTTGAGACATTTGACATTTGAGACATTTGACAGGACAACGTCTGTTGGGCCAGCTAGTAATAATATAAATTTTAATTTCTATAGAAGAAAAATTTGTTTTCTGTTTGTAATATATTTTCAAGGCTAGTGGTTATAATTTCTAATTAATACTCAAATTTCATATGCACCGCTAAATATATATATATATTTTTTTTTTAAGTTGTTTCCCTTTCTGTAATGTATTTTCAAATACTGCGACTGCAGTAAAAATCAGGGGCATCACAATCGCGTTGCTGACCCTATAAAAACCTATTTATTCCCGTTTTGTAGAGCTCTATATTCCTATGGTAAAGGTAATTATTGCGAGGAAACCTGCGAAGAAATTCAAAGGTGTATGTTAAGTCGACCAATCCGCACCGGACCAGCGTATTTGGCTAAGAAACAATCATGAGGAAGAAATATCATGAGGTAAATTCATATCCCATACGTGGGCAAATGTAAATGAGCTGTGATAAAAGTATCTATTTATCCCCATCAATAAACTAAAAAAGGTTTGCTGCAATCTACATGAAATTACTACAGGTTCGTGAAAGATGCCCGAATCTTGTTTTTTGGATGGTAAGATGCTCTACAAATTATTTTTGGAATAATTATCTTGTTTTTGGAATTCTTATTACTTTAATAGTGAGCACCGAACCTGATAGACATAAGAATGCAATATAAAGTAAAGAAGATTAAGCACGCCTTACTTCTTCTCCTTTCTCCGCCAGACAAACTTCTTTTTCTTCTCCGGACTAGTGTTGGTTTCAGCGCTCTCCGTTTCTGGTTGTTCTTTGCATTTTTTCGATGTCGATGGGTCACATTGCTTCCGATCGGCATCTGTGTTTTCCTTCTCTAGAACTTGGATTCTCTCCTTTTCATTAAGAACAATGCATATCGGATATTTCTTGCTCCATTGTCTGAAAAATAGAGATACATAAACGTTTGGGCAAAGCTAATTTGGCTTACTAAGATACGGCGGTTCAACATTTGCACACATAGGTAAGAGAACTAACAGTTGTAGTGACGGCAAAGTTCGTAGAAGGCTTTTATTTGGAAATTTAGCGAATGAATTCGGTAATTAAACAGTAGGATAAACAATTTAATAGTAATAATAACAAGAAATCGAGAATTAACCAAGACATCGCGTATTAACGCACTTGAACATGTAGACCAAAGTAAACAGACACCTGGGGAAACACATCCTTGACTTAGATGAAATAAAAACAATTCGAACTGGGAACATCCTATCTTTCTTGGTCAGTGCCCAGTTAAGGGAGCTACTGTAGGGCCTACATAGAACCTACATAGGAGGCTGGTCACAATAGATCTTAATAGGTCGCAGTGATGCATATCAGCCCCGACTTACACACGAAATAACGAATGTAGACCAAAGAGGCAGAATATAATTTATGTGTATTTAATAACTACAAGGTTTGGAAGGTAGGTCACATAAGTAGATAGATAGTTAAGCAACGGAATAGGAGTGAGTTTTTATAACCCATAACAAAATCTCCGCCTACCATCTGTGAGTCCAACCCATATATTCTAAATTTCCACTTCCAATTTAGTTAAAAGTTCAATGGATATTTGGCTAATAAATATAATGAAAATAATTCATTACCCCGTATCTCAATGACATTTTTAATACGATCGATACACTGCACCAGGAACTCGAAATGTTTTAGTTGCAAAGTGGTCGGTCATTGGCCTATTTGTTTACGGTTCAACAGTTCCGTACACGGCAAGGTTCGGCTAATCTAGAACTAGTAGACCTTGTCGGGGCCTTCGTGAGCGGCGTAAATCATGCGCCAGGCTTTACACAGACGAAATAAGATATTTGTCGTATTACCTTAAGAAAACCGGTATGTCGTCTAGTTTGAAAGGGAGATAGATTTACATCATAAAATAAAGTTCATGAGTTCAAGTCACGGAAGAGATACTGATATTCTCATTTTGAGTGCTATTATCTTTTTTCAATACGAAATCACTATATTATAATAGCGCTTCGATATTTCGACGGTCCCTACGTATAAAAGGTTATGTCGAAAATGGTCAATTTTTTTATTACACATATGCCTTTAGATTGTCCATACGCTCATATCAATACATGATTTTTTTTAATTGTATGTATTTTACTAAATACACAAACCGTATATGAGAACAGGTATTATAATTTTACGGAATTGGTGCCGTAGACGCGGATATGTATGCTTGTCATTTTGTACTACGTTTTAAAATGCGCGCTACTCGGTGCAAACGCGGTCTTGTCAAAATTAACGTCATTCACGGTCTTCATTTATTTATTTTTTATATTATTGCTTAAGATCTAGAGATGTTTAAGGTACCATTGTAAACAAATAATTATATTTTTTTCTTTTTATACAGGTAATACTAGCATTTTCTTAAAAAATTGCATTATTTCTTCCTACGTACAAACGGTTGTCTAAGATTTGTCTGATGTGGCTTTATTTCAATAACGATGTAAAAACGGTCATCTGTTTGTTTTTTATAGAAAATGTACATAAATTAAATATCTTTAAAAACATTTAAAAATGTCTAACTATAATAACACATTACGCAAACAATATATTCAAAGCTGAAAGTATTTTTATTTCTAGAGCGATTTGACCTTTCATTTCACTCTCCTGTAAACCTTAGTTTTAGACTTATCCTCTTATACGTAGGGACCGTCGATTTATGGCATCCACACCTCCCCGTATACCCACTTAAGCTTATGATCAGAATCATGTAAATATTTTTTTAATACACATCTTAAAAGATAGGACACCAGTTGACATTAAAACATAACTGATTTAATATTTTAGTACCTACACATAATATTACTATATGGAGGTGTAATCAAAAGAAGTTTAGGGGACGAGCAACTAGATCTAAATGGACTGCACAATCTTTGTGTTAATTGATATTATGTCAATAGACTCAAGGTAGGTCAATAGCCTCAATTCAAATATGTCCCATTAGTGAGCATGTGTCACTCTTATAAAGAGAAAAATAAATGTCCTGTCACACTGATGATGTGAATCATATCTTTCTAAAACCGTAATTACAAGTATTATAAAAAAATACGAAAGGGAGCAGCATGCACGGATTATAAAAAGGCACTACAACACTACTTAGATGAGTAATGTATTTTATCAGATAACTTTTCTTACCTCCTTTTCACGAGACCTTTAGGTAACAGCAAGATGCGTGCTCCAGTCAAGTTGTATAGCCGGTGTTGGTAAAACACCACATTTTCTATTTTCTCATCCCACAGAACTCTTTTAGCAACTTTTGTTCGGCTGTATGATATCCGTAAATTGCAACCTAATCACAACAATATAAATAATATAAGGCTTACGTTTCAGGCTTTTCTGTTTAGAAAACGTTAATGACGATACGTCAAGGTTTACATTGCACTATGTAAACCACCACTATTATCAGTGTGCATAAAAGTCATCTCAAGATAACGTAAAGCCTAAAACGTTACTATGTTTACATATATTATATTGTATTTCTCACAACAATACAAAATGTAAATGAATACTGGAGTGAGTTATTACTCACTCTCTCTTTTACACCATCACCAGATTAATACTATTGTATTAATCTGGTGATGGTGTAAAATTGTAGGTTGGTTGTAGACAGATGATCATAAGATTGTAAGCGGTAGATAGACAAGAAAAGTATTCAATATTAGTGAGGCTTCTTTAAGCTTGATAACCATTAGACTCATGTAAACACTGACATGCAAGTAATTTTTTGATTTAATTTTGTAGTTATTTATAATATTACCTTCTAGTTTCATAAAGGCTGTTGTTGTTTGATTTATGTGATAGGTATATGGATCATATTCTGGATACCTATAATGATTAATCCAACTCTGAAATATAAAAAATATATGTTGACACAATACAGATAGTCATTACATTTTGATGCCTTGTATATGTTTTCTTGTTTTAGTTGTATAAATAATGTAAAATTTTGTATAATTAAGGATTTGTTTCTAACTACTAACCTCATATTTCTTCATAGGTGTATGTTCTTTCACAGATGGTATTGTATATGTAGCAGGCATGCTAGTACTTCGTTTTAGATGAAGATGTGATCCTTTTATAATCTCATTATCACTAAAAAAGTTGTCTAAAACCCAACCTTTACATTCACTGACAAGGTAGAAAAACCATATCCCTAGCACGAATCCATTCCATACATTTGCATTAGGAAATAACATATAACTTACAAAAAGTAGAAATATAAGGAAATACATAGCAAAATTGAAAAAGTATGATTTGGAGTTATCAGAATGTTCTGATTTAATTAAATTACTTTTGCTAGGAGGTAGACCAATATTTGAAATCAATGGCTGTGGTGTAGGGGACTTATCAATAGGTTTTTTGTGAACTTCTTTAGCATCAGTAACATCCCCAAATGCATCTAATGTATCCTCAAGTGCTTCCACACCAGATTCAACGTCCAACAAATTGCTTTCATTCAGTTCATCCCGTGAAATATCTGCAGACTCACTGTGACCTAAAATTAAATACATAGCTATAAATGGACATCTTACTATAAAATATATGTTTTGTAATATCGGGACTGCTGTTCCTATGACTAGCCATTAGTCAAAATGAATGAGCAATGAGGATATAATACTCAAGTTTGAGAGCATTATCCATGAACTAATTATGTATTTACACAAATTACTTTTTTATTAAAAATATTAAATAATATTATAAAAGTGATTACCTATATTTTTATGTGTATCATCACTTGAATCTGAATAATTTTTGTTTTCTCCAGGATAAACCAATTCACGTTCAGTAACTTTTGCTGTTAGAGGCTGTGTCATTTCAGACAAATTTTGTATACTGCTATCCAATGAAGATACCTGTAAAATGTTTTTCACAATCAAATATCCACTTCTTCCATGGGTTATACTGAAAGAAATCTCTGTAAGATCTATCAATTGTAAGCCTATTTTAACATCATGTTTCTGTGATTGTACAATAAAGTATATATAAATAAATAAATAACAGTAATATCTTATTATATAATCCATTATTCACTATTATATTATTCCTGAAGTGAAATTTACTACGGCCATACAAGCATATGTAAATTACATAGGGGAAATTTCAATTTAAAATTAGTATTTTGTAAATAAGTTACTACCAACAAATTAGATTACACATTAAAGGCTCAGGCAGAGTGTCAACTAAGATTCTACAGCAAGGGTATCAGATTATCAGATATGTTAGTTATTGTTAATTTGTTAAATGCTCATTACTGTTAATATTGTATTCAATTAATATTCATTAAACATATTTGAGATATAAAACTGAGAACTTAAATGCAAAAAAAAAATCATGTGATACTAGAGGGGAGTCATGCAATGCATGAACTGAGAGAAAAATGAAGCCATTTGTAGAACATCATATCAGGATGCAATGTCAGATAAATAAAATATAACAAAGTCATTAAATAAAAGTAATATTAAATTGAACACAGTTGATAGTTATATTTACTCAATATCACATACCTGATTATCAGTATCTCCAATGCTTTGTTGATCTGAATCTTTTACAACAGAATTTTCCTCAGAATCTGATACAGAGTTTTCCCTTGGCACAGATTTTTCCTTTGTATCTATTTCATTTGAGAAAAACAATTTCCAAGTTAATATAATAATAACTGTATGTGTAACCATAAAAGATTTTATAATTAACTACTTACCTTCTAGAGATCTGGTTTTCATATCTTCAACAGCTTGTGCAATTTTAAACTTAAAATCATGAAAAATTTTCCATGTTTCATTTGGCTCTTTCACTTCAACTTCTGAACTACTCCTCTTACCCAAACGATTAAGGTAATCTTTCATAGGGGAGGATGACACTTCTTTAGGTGGATTAACATTCTTAGGTTCCTCGGTAAGTTTCGTTTCTGAAGCTTTGGCATCTTCTGATTTTTCATTAGGTTTCTCTCTCATAGACTTAAAGTATTTATCAATAATAGATGAAGTTTTATCAACTTTTTTCGGACTTGCATTTTCATTATGCAGAGGAATAGAAACATCACATTGGGGTGTTGGAGGATCATCATCACATGCATTATATAATTCCTCTAGTTCTTCATTATTTGCATTATATCTGAATGACAGAGATGTATTGGGAGATTTCCCTAAAACAAACATAAATCAAAAATATTTTTGTGATAATTGCCTATATTGGAATAGTTCTTTAAATAAGGTTTTTATTATAATACCCATAGTGTTTCTAAATAAACAAACAACTTGACAAAGGAAATGCACAATCTGAGCCTTGCCTATTTTTCAATTCATTAGACACACACAAAATCTCAAGTTTTCACACAATAGAACAAACATTGTATTGTTATCAGTCTTCGCAATTAATGTGGGGATTACCCACATATCGAATGAAACATTTAATTACAAATGATATCTTGACAGCCGCGATTAATCGCAAAAATAATCATACTTAAGAAAAATATAGAAACAAACAATTGGATAGATAAACAGATGGCAACATACCAGCACCGGAGATCTCCATAGTGTAATAGATTTTAATGAAGTTATAATTTTTATATGTCCATATTTGTAAAAACCCTTTTAATTATAATAAATAATTTGTGAAATCTTATTATATCGTGACTGTACAAAAAAATAGTATTTTTTTTATAAATGCAGAACAGCAGCTTGACTCTATGTTTTATGAATTATTTTCTAATTTGACAGATCATTTAACACTGACAAAACTTTGGGTAATCTATGACACTGACAGTGACATTTTTTTTTTGGTTAATTTTCCCATTCTGGGAAGGCAAAGGGAACACTGACAGTGACAGCGACAATCAAAACATTTTTTCTAATACTCTTTAAAAAATCGAATCCCATGCTGCCGCATCTTTGGGCATCTTGTCCGCCTTTAATAATTTATATACTTTGAAAAGTATTCATTGCTTAAATAAGCTCGAAATCAGCACATTGTGGTCCAGCAAATTTAATAGGTTCATTTTGATATTTTACGGTTGTCATGGCGCTCTAATCTTGTACTGACGTAAAAAATCGATTTCGAAAAATCATTAATGAAATATTGAACATTGGTGAAGTTATTATAAATAATTATTAGCCAAAAAATTAAAAACTAGGTTTATTTATTTTTGCTCAAAATTAATACTGACGTTATTACTGACTACTTCTGTTAGGACTTAACCGTAGTATTGCGACCATATATATGAATCACGTATCTGAATATTCGTTAAAACCATTCGAATATAACTTCAATCAGTCACATTAAAAAAAATCGCCGTCGTCGTCGTCGTATTGGAAGAGTTGACTACGCGCGTTCTAGTTGTGTTTGATATTTTTTCTGTCACTCGCCTATAATGTTTTGAACTGTTTCTGCTCTTTCTGTTGACTGACGTGCTGTATACTGGACTCTGACTATGAAAAGTGAATTGGCTGCCATTCGTTATGAGTTGCGAAAGTGACTAATTTTTTGACATAATGTGGGCGTACTCTTAACAGCCAGGCTCGTGAATTGGTGGTGAACTCCATAAATATTTTGAGCGTGAGTCAGTAAAGGTTGGACCGTTGTTGCCATTTGCACAAGCCCGAGATCATGTTAGTTAGTTAGTTAGTTGGCTGGGCTCCACCGCACTTAGCCTCACGATTGGGCCATTGTGCGTATGATAGAAGGCTCCTGCCTCCTTCCTACTCCATCCATCCCAGTTCCTCCCAGAACGCTAGCAGCCTCTGTGGGCTGCTGCATGCTTCTGGCAGGGACGCCGGGGAATGGAGAAGTTTCTCCGTTGGTCGGCCACACTTGCACATTCCATAAGAACATGCTGTGGCGTTTCCTCAGCCTCCATGCACCCTCTGCACAGGGGGCTGTCTGTTATCCTATTGTGTACAGGTGTTTGTTTAAAAGGCAATGTCCGGTTATGGTGGCTATGACCTTTCGGATCTTGTCTCTCTTTAGTTTGATAAGGGAACGGGCAAGCTTCTTGGAGGTACCGGGACTGCTTCCTTCGTTCGCTTGCACCCTCCTTAGTTGTCCATTCTTTTAGGTGTAGTTCCTCTGTTCTCTTGCGCAGCCAGGCTTTTACTTCTGCCTGTGGAATGGGCATTAGGGTTCTGGTCCATACACTTTCGTGTTGGAGCCTCTTTTTGCCAACTCGTCTGCCGCGTCGTTTCCGAGTGAGTTGCTGTGTCCTTTTATCCACTGCAGGATTACCCGGTTTGTGTTGCAATGGCTTGGAGCGTATTATGACACTCCAGTATGAGGACAGAGTTGATAGTATTGTTTTGGAGGCCCTGTAAGGCCGATGCGCTATCCGAGATTATCTTTATGTTTGAGTTTGTAAGACCTCTGGCCGCAATCGCCTGTGCCGCTCGGGTGATGCCAAATGCATTCTGCTTGGAAGATTGTATTTCGTTTATCTAAGGTTATGGATAATTTGATGTTTAGGTCATTTGAAAAGACGCCGGCCCCGGTTCCAGAAATGGTCTTGGAGCCGTCGGTGTATATCCTAACTTCTTGGATGTTAGAGTAATCTTTCATTCTGCTGTTAGTTGGATATGGTATTTCCTGTCAAATATATGTTGACATGGTATCATTGAGATCATGTTAGTCAAGCACTGAGAATTGGCAAACACACCGTTGGGAAAATTGTGAAAGAAAAGTATGGACCTTCAGACAGCGAAGTAAACGAATTGAATACGCCCAGAAAACAGAAGAGGGTCAAATCCATAAGAAATGTTGGTCAATTTAACGCGCAACCTATACGGATTTTTGCAAAAGGGTAATATTGAACTATAAAGACATTAGAAATATCGCTTCAGGACTCTGGCATAAACTGTGGTAACCGGGAATCTTTACGAAAGAATCTCAGGAACATTGGTTTCCGGTTTAAAAAAGTTGACAAACGTAAAATACTCGTGGAGCGACAGGACATCATATTACAAAGAATGACGTTTTTTTGAGAAGTGAAAAAAATTACTTTGTGGGACAATGTTAGACACAGCATAGGTAGGCGTCTCATAATCTGCCATGCTGGATCTGCTGCAAGAGGATTTATAAAAAAATGTTTAATGGCATTCGAGTCCAGAAGCACAAAGAATATCACGAAGAAATGAATGCGGAAAAATTCAAAGAGTGATTTTTGATTCTTCTACAAAATGTACCTGAAAACTGCAATAATAATGGACAATGCGCCATTAACACAAATTGACAGGCCACCTACGCAAACTCAGAAAAAAGCAGATATAGTGTCGGGACTGCAAAATCATGGCGTCGAGGCTAATATGGAGTTACTGGAGGTTGAATAGGCTATTCTATAATTTTTTCAAATATTTTTTAAAATGTTCGTTTACATGCGATAGTCAAGTGTTTGTTTGTTTTTTTTTTATTTTCGCAAAATACTTATCCTGCAAACAGAAAAAAAAGATCAAAATATTATCATAAAATAAAGGCGCCAAAATGCCGACCGCCATGTCTGTGACGTCAATTGTACTAAAATAAAGAAATGTCAAAGTTGTCAAACGCCGAAGATAGTAGTGATGTGCCAACACGGAAAAACAAAACTCGATTTAAAGCCAGTTAAAATTTACATAACTCGGGTTGAACTCGAGTTAACAAGTTGGAAGAGTTAATCTTTTTTTTTAATGATGATACTTTTATCGTTTCAATTCTTTTCCTGTTGTAGGGGATCAAATTGCCATACATTTTTTTCTTCCACATATATATATTTAAATATACAAGATTAAAAATTAAATATAAAACATTACAAAAACCTCGCACTAAAATTTCAAATTCATACATCAAAACTTAATGCCAAACACCTTTGCTTTTTTACAACCTACCAGAGACAAAATTTCAACCTCTTCAACATTTCCTTTTATATATGATTTGTTTATAATGTATTGGAAGAGTTATACTAACTAAAGTAAAAAGGAAATTATTTTTTGAAATCGAATCATTTATTTATGTTTTTTTGGTCTGTATTTTAATTTTTAAAAATATTTATATTTATTATTAATAAAACAATGTAATTATACAGCAATCTTTTCAAAATAAAATTAAATTAACATTATGGTGCATTATGTACACCACATAGGCTCATGATTGTATTTTGATTATAAATTAATTTATAATCACAATATTTTCAAGAACAAGAAAATTAACTAATTACTATCATAAAGAATATTCTTGCAGTAGTTAAATTATATGTTGATAATTATATGATGATCATTTTAATTATATTGTATTTAACTATTTATATAAAGGAAAACAAAACGAAAAATATTTTCCTGTCAATTAATTACTAATTAGTGATTAACAAACATATATAAAAATCGTATGTACAAAAAGTTTGTAACTAAAACAAACTTTTTGTAAGTTTTAACAAAAACAATATTCTTATCTCAAAAACAATATTCTTATATAAGATTTTCTTTTAGAACCCGGTATTTTTCAAATACAGAATTTAAAACACGAATAACTATAACAATAACCGGCACAGCAAGTTAACCTCAAATCTATACAAATGTGACACTTGTTTGATATAAATGAGTCCCCCCACAGAGGGAATAGACATTAAGCAAAGCAATTCGATTGTCGATTTAGGTACAAAATAACCTCACAGATAATAATCGATTGATTTTGTATAATTTGTCCCAACCCTATAAACATAGCAGATTATGTCAATTTGCTGTAAAACGGAAGTTTATTACTGATGATTTGATGTCAGAAAATTATTCCCAAAAGGAATGTTAAGTAAGCAGAAAATACAAAATACTTCAAATATTATTGTTTTATTTTTGGTAAGAAAATCATTGAGACACAATGTTTCTACATAAAGTACTGAAATGGGCAATCTCCTTTCAACTTGACGCGTTGCTTACAAATATACTTTGTTTTAGTACTAATGACGTCATACCGAGAAAATCATGGTGGCCGGTGTTTTCGGTCACGTGATATATAGATAAAAAATCTTCGATTTTAAATTAGAAATATAAAATTAATCTTACGTTTTTTATGAAAAAATAATATAATTTTTACACTGCTCAGTACAAAAACTATATAAATAAAATTATTTCACATTTTTATGTTATAACATGAAAATAGCCTATTGCTGAAGTTTGTGCGTCAAAATAAACCAGCATATGCATCGACAAATTAGCAGAACAACGTCGGTACAAAATTATTCAGATCTCACCTCACCATATCATTGCCAATATAATATAATTGAAATAATTTGGACTGAAATAAAAGCTTTGTATTTTTTTTTGTTATATTACATAAGCAACGTGTAAAAGTGAATTTTATTAGTCTAAAAGTAATATCACTTATTATTAGATTAAGTAGCTGTTCCCCGCGGATAACCGCATTAACCCTAGAAACCCTTGTTGACTTTATATGAATAATAATATATTTTTCTCTTTTAAAGGCTATGCGGCACGTCACAACCCTAAGCCACCATTCTCACTGAAAAAAATGCGATCGTTGTTGAAGTAAGCATGCACTCACTTCAAAAAGGAAGACTCGGCCAAAGTAGTAGTAGAGAAGGCGAAGCAAACTATCATGAAAGATTTCGGTAGAGATCCCGTTATGATAACTTTATAGAAAATATTATATGTAAATATAATTAATGTAAATGAAAATGACGATGATGATAGCTCTAGTTACTGCAGTGAAAGTGAATAAAATACATTAATATTTCTCTTTTAGTAAAATTTTCTTACATATATCGTTTTAGAAAGATTCGAATTCGGACTGCCGGGCTGTCAGATGTCATGTTGCTGTCATTTCAGTTTTAAATTGTGATGTGAATTGTCAAGTTGTGATTGTGCATGGTTTTCGTCATCTTTGTGTTTTTGTTGATTAATTCGTTTGTTTGATTGTCTTTACAAGAAATAATGGACTATATATCAGGCCAAAATATTTGGAACATCAGTTTATTACACTGTTGGTGATTTGTTGTAAAGAAGATGCGTTTGTTTGTCATGTTTTTTCTTTTTAGAGGCTTTGTCCTCGGCACTTTCGAAAACATAAGAGAGAAGGTGAGTGGGTGTGAGATTGAGAGTTACATTCGTTTTTTTTGTATGTCGATATGACACCAATATTGACACTTATCAACAAAATATGTATTGACACTAATTTGTTATAGGAAAGTACCGAATTATCTCGTGCTTTGGACGAGCGGCCTTTATTATTTGCTACTTTAGGGGGCGGCATGGTAGCCATAGAACCTGTAGCAGGAAATATTATATGGAAATTAAAAGATGGTAATTATTTAATTTGTGTATTTTCATTTGACTTGTGAGATATCTGATCTGGATTAGGATATGTCGTATTCCACCTTTTCTAGCACTTTCTGTTGTACGTTGTTGAATTGAGTAAGGTTACTTAGGAGACAATGTAGTTAGTAAATTTAAATATATTTGCGAAAATTTTTTTTAGGGTACAGTTTTTGAACTATCCTTTATTATAAAATTTTACACTGGTGTTTTATTGCATGTATCAAAACAAAAGATAGAAATTCTAAAATATTTTCTGGCTGACTAAAATGTTGATATTGTAAGCAAAAAACAGTCTTTTTTATTTGCAGCAAGTTAAATTTTGTAGAAACAATTATCTTAACACTTGTCGCAAGAATGGTGGATAAAAAGTATTTTAATATATGTAATAAGATGTATGTAATTTATTTTGATACTATTATATTTTTGTGTAATTCTATGATTAATAAAAATACTCTTAAAACTAGTATAGTTACTGTATCATAAATTTATGGTATGTATTGTAATGGTAAAAGTGTAATTTTTTTACACCATTGCATTACTTTAATTATGTTAGGATAGCTTATTATTATTAGATTAATTAATTTATTGTATAAAGTATTGAAATTAGTGTATTGTTAAATGGTTGTATGTAGTATAAATTAGGATAGTTATTAGATAAGAAAGTACTATTGTTAGATAAGTAAGTGCTGCGCAACTCACGTTAATGTTAAGTCACGAATGGTATTATAAGATAATATGACCTGTACATACAGTACGTAGTAGATCAAACGAGGACAGTTTAAAAAAGGCACGGACTACGAGTCCGTGGAAGTATGACATATATATATTATATATAAAAAAAGGGTATATTTGTGATGTTATGGTAATTGTGTAAACACTATAACTTCACTTATATAAATTAGGTACTTAGCAAATGATGTGTAGTAGAGTGTAGTGCGTTGATATGATTGCTATTTACATACATACTAGGTTCATATATAGTGCTAATTGTATGCACCTTAAGGGTGGTAAATCAATTTTATGTTGATTTTCTGCACTAACAAACTTAGTTAGAGCTACTTATAGAAGGTTCAAGATCTATATATAGAAACCAGTATATTGCTGTATGTAGAGAATGACACATTAAGTGTCACCTGTGTTTTTTTATTTGTATAGTAGGGCTTTCTGTAGGGTGCTGTTGAGTGAGTGAGAGCTGTAGAGTGTACTTAATATTGTAGAGGTTTATATTGAAACTTTTATTTTCATTAAATTAAACCAGCTCTACATCTATGGCATCACCTGCATTCAGTGAATTTTCGTATAGAAAAGAGATATGTTTGTTTGGCACAGATTTTCTGCCCTTTTCCATACCAATTCCCATCAGAATCAACATAACTGTTTTTATAGAATTTTGCCTGTCATAGGGTTCAAACTATATAACCCTTACTAAATATTAACAAAATCAGTTCAACCATTTTGACATGAAAATTTTACAGTCGGAAACACAGTGTTACTTCCCTATTAATAATATTAGTAGGGATTTCTAACATATTATCAGTAATTTTGTGAAAAGTATAACAGAGCCATTGGCTTATAATTTATCATTGAATTGATAAGAACAATGTTTCATTTTGCGATGCCTACACCTGTTTTATGTCAACAGTTATTATTAATTGATTATTTATCAGTGATAATATGGAACTATTATTATTTTGGAGAGTTGCTTCTGAGATTCAAATGTGTACTATACATATTTTAAAATGTGGCTTATCTAAATCAACTAATTAATATAAATTATATATAAAGAATCATCCTAGTGAGCAAAGTTTTATTCAGTCATTACAGCTCATATACGTCCCCATCAAGGGGCTCGAGCCTACCCTAATTACGTTAGGGCGATTAGGCCTTAGTCAACCACGCTGGCCCAGTGCGGGTTGGTTGACTACGTACACCTTTGAATCGCTTCGCAGATGTACGCAGGTTTCCTCACGATGTTTTCCTTCACCGTAGGAGCGTCGGATAAATGTACATATGAAATTCGGAACGAAAATCACATTGGTACACGGTGGGGATTAGATTCGCGGGCCTCCCGATTCTATGCGGCGCACAGACCAGTACCGAGACCACAGCGCCACCGACGCTCTTTAAGTTTTATTACTTATTTATTACTTTTTTTTTAAATATTTTTGATTACAAAGGTATAAAAAAAGATTACAAAAGCCACTGATTACAGTAGTCCACAGACCACATTACATATTACAGTAGTCCACAAAAATATGATAGCTTTTTATTTTACTTTAGAGTCTCATTTAAAATAAATCTAAACTGATGTGTGTCTAGGGCATTAAATGCTATGTACAGCTTACTATAATGCATATTATTACCATAGATTTAAATTATTTTCTATTAAATTTAATTACCTTACGTGAATCATTAAATCTGTCAGTGCTATTATATGGGTGGGGGTGGCGAAAGAGCCTAAGCACTTCAGTCTGTTATAATTTGTTTTGAGTTACTCATAGATCATTGGATGATTTTGGGGTCATAATCAATGACATTATCCATTATAGAGAGTGAGAAAGAAATTAAATATTCTTGTAAAAGTGGGAGTTAAAAGATGATGTTTTAATACATTAGCACAAGTTAAAAAAAACACTAATATTTATTACTACACTCCAAGGTACTACATGTTGAATTATACCTAGGAGATGGACCAGATCTTTTTTATAATGTTATTTTTATCATTTAAAATTGCTCACCATATAAACTATTTTACATCAGAATAATGGGGGCACTTACTTCTATTATTTATTAACATTTTGCATACCAAATAAAAATATCATCATCAAAAATAGCATAAATAGAAAAATTGTTAGAGAAATCCTCAACCCAAAAATTGTATCTCCAAATCTTCCAATATTTTTATAAAAATTGTATTGGATGTATTTTGTATTCAAACTTGACGGCAGGTTGAAAAGTTTGTGGCCTGAATACTAGAGATTTTTTTATGTTATTTTGAATTTTCAATTGATATATTTATTTGTTAACAATTTTACAACCATTTTAGAAATATGTAGATTTGATTTTGAATTATGGCCAAATTTGACACTCTGCCATAATTAAATACCCATTTAAGGTTTAGCAACTGGCCTACTAATCAGATTCTAGAAAATATGTGACATTATATATGACAAAAATAAATGGACAGGTGAGTTTAATTGAGGAAGAGTAAGTATTGTTGATGAGTCAGCTGTGGAAGACCAGCAACAGCCACTCACCAGCAGTATGTGGATAAAATATGCTATAGAATTATGGATGATAATTGGTTAAAAGTGAGGCAGGTAGTTGAAATTATAAGTATATTCTATGAAAAAATTCTAAACATTGTTGTGAATGAATTAGGTTTTTCTAAGGTTACAAGGAAAAGGATTCTAGAGCTCCTTTCAGGAGAACAGAAACACATTCAATTTATAGATTTCCATTACTGTTTGGACATCAAGATTGAAACAGATTCTTTATATCGATTTAGACATGGTTTCATCACTATATACACGAGACAATGACAATCTAAACATTGGATACATAATGGATCTTCACTTCCTAATAAACTGAAGCAACATTGACCACAAATAAAATTTTGGCATTAATTTTTAGGAATGCAAAAGAGTAGTGATGGTTAATCTGTTCAAAAGTCCTACTATTAAAATTTGAGTTATTACTTCATTTACAAGAGTGGTTAAGCAATATTTATTTTTATATCAGAATAATGCACATGTTCACATTATTAAAATTAGTGGCGGAAATATAAAAATGTAGACTTGAATGGGTGCCATTCTCTTTATACACTATCTATTGACTTTGATACCATGGACTTTCATATCTTTCAAAATAAAAATAAATATGGCTGGATTGAAAATTTCTAACAACGAAGAGGTTGAAGAACAAAAAGAAAATTTTAGATTATATTTTTGATTGCTTTGAACTGTCGATATTATGACAATGAATCTTGGTGGAAACATATGTGCTATGTATGTTTCTACTAAAGGAATGAGATTACACTTACAACATATTAGATTATAGGTTTTAAATTAAAATGTTAATGGTGCTTATCTAGTGTGGATTGGTAACTTCACAGACAATACATGTAACAGGACAAAAACGTAAGAAATTAATAAATTGAAAAATAAAAAAAATTCTACATGACAGCGTTGAACTCCAATCCTCCAGACTAGTAGGGCAATATGCAATTTAATTAGGAATTATGATTTCAATGTATGTCTGAGCTTTAGAAGGAAAACTAAGGAGTAATGATTTATTGATTGCATTCATTTTCCAGAACCTGTTGTAAAGGTACCTAGCCAGCATGCAAACTTAATGCCCCAATTTCTACCAGACCCAAGACATGGCTTTCTATATATGTATGGCCCTAGAAAAGACCAGCAGATGCTCAAGAAACTACCATTTACAATACCAGAGTTAGTAGCGAATGCACCATGTCGCTCTACTGAAGGCATATTGTATACAGGCAAGAAAAGTGATACCTGGTTCATGATCGATCCTTTGACTGGTAGTAGGGAGCATGTATCAGGTATGAAACAAAATGATGATATTGTATAACAACTTTATATTAAACCATAAATAGTTTAGAAAGAATCTGTCTGCAATGATACAAATTTCTAATTTGCATTCCACTATTACATTGGGTTTTTATAATATTAAATATATATTTTTTCATTATAAACCTGTACTAAAACATGTTCTCCCTAAAATCTCAACTGTATTAAATTTAATCAAAATTCATTTCCCAGTTTCTTTGTAAAGGCGTAACACACAAACTTATTTACGAGACGCCCACTGCTAGACATATGCCTCTCTCCAGTATCGCCACACTGAAGGGAAACGGGAACTGGCACTGGATACAGACCACACCTAGCGCGTCTTCTGCTGTTAGCGAAATCTTCACCAAATCGTCGAAACACTATTGTACCTCTTTTTTAAGGCCCATTGTAAGAGACCAGATTCATTATGTGCTCTCTGGCTATTATTTTAGTCTTGAGGCACTGCGGTAAATGCGAGTCGCTTCCTGAATGGTGCCCAGTCGAGCTGGATTCGCCGATTACATGCTCCAGTGTACTTCCAGTGTAAATCTTCCAACTTTTAATAAAGTGGAACTACACGGGATTGAATATTATTTTCGTCTTGTTCAAGTTCATTTTAAGACTGTTGAAAGTAGGATGTAGAAACAGTAACATGCCATTTGTTAGCGCCATAAGAGCTGTTTTAAGGTTTTCATGTAAAGTTTGACGGTTGCTGTGTGTGTTAATGATATTAATTCTACAGGTTTTGATAAAACAATGATTTTTAATGGTGAAAATGAAAATGTGTGCGACTCGGATAAGAAAAAAGGAATTTATGTAGCTAGAACAGAGTACAATATTTTGATGCATGATTCGAAAAATAGTAACCAGAAATGGAATGTGACATTTTATGATTACACATCACATGATATGGGAAAGGAAATGTTGAATAACTATGGTAAGCGTTTATGTACGATTTCTGGAAGAAGTAGATTTAGTACATTGATTTATATTACTGTAAACATTACCTTCTATTCACAGGCATAATACACTTTGCATCTACATCGAGTGGTAGACTGATGTCCTTTAATCGGAAAACTGGTGACCTGGTTTGGTCTCATAACTTGGAGACTCCAGTGGTAGCTGCTTATTTATTAGATAGAGATGGGTTGATCTCTGTCCCTTTTAACTCTATTGGAGACGATACGCTTGACCATATCATGGAAGACGCGACGACGCTTAGGGATGGCCAAGGGATCAAAAATTCCAATATTGAATTATAGTGAGTATAAAATAAACGCTTTGTCAAAGATACATTGGTGAACGGTAGTATCGGAAATTAATGAGAATTTCAGTAATCCAAGGAGATATGACTGATAAGAAATACTGTAAGCAACTCGAAAACTTATAAACTAGTATTAGTTTTCGAGTTGCTTACAGTGTTTCTTAAATTGTGTAAGAACTATTGTAATACATTTGATTTGAATATTATGCAATATGTATGATAGATAAACAACACAAATATCATTACATATATAAAATTTTGTTAGTATTCATGAAATACATCATACGTTAAAGAGTCGGGAGGCCAAGAAGATGTGCACAAAGTGTGACATAGTGTTACAATGAGTGGGTGGATTCATATTGACTGTGCCATCATATTTAATTGATGATATTTAATTGATAATTGATGTTGATACAGTAAATATTGCTGATATACAACTTTATTTTTGCTCATAGACCACTGATTAGACCATTGAAACGAAACCGAACTTGTTGCCATGCAGCTTATAAAGCAAATTATTGGTAGTGACAGATGAATTCGTTTTAAAATTTATCCTTCGTCTTGATAAAATTAATAAACTAGGTGTGACAAACATATCTTTTAAGGAAATTGGATTTGGATTTGGAGGAATTGGAATCAGGAAATTGTAGTGGGAGTTAATAATTTTTTTACGAAAATATCTGACTTAAACACTTTATCTTATCAACTACCATAATGGTTATTAATTTGTTTCAGAGAATTCACTCTAACTTCAAATCAAAGTATATTCTAAAAACTTTCTTTGCATTACATGTTTCAGTTTTTCATGTGAATGTAATATCAATTTTTCTTTCCAGTCCTACTCTGTATGTAGGGGAACACAATCATGGCCTATATGCTCTGTCCTCTTTAGTGGACAAGAATACTATTACTATCTCAACTGGACATACGCAGCCCTTACTTCTTGAAGGTCCTTCAGGAGATCCTACTGCGAATACAGAAAAACCTAAATATGAGCCATTCGCTAATGTGCATTATAAACTGAATGATTTAAATCTACATGTCGCTACACCGTATTTATTGCTCGGACATTATAAAGTGCCAGAACTACTGACGACATGGTCACCACAATTACCTAATTTGAACTTTTTGGATGACAATAAAGCAAAGGAGGAGTATGGAATAAAACTGATTAATGGGCAAGTTCACACTGAAACGCAGAAGGATGTGGAGAACGAGACCAATTTGAAATCTGGTTCTATATCAGTGTCAGTGCAAACTGACGAGTTATTTGACAATATGAACTTAAGGCCAGATTTGTGGTACAAGAAGTTGAACTTATGGCTGCACCAGCAAGAAAATACGGCGCTCAAGGTGGCGTTGATAGTACTCGTTGGCTTAGTTATCACGATGTTTTGGTATCTGCGATATCAGGTAATTATTGCGATTACACACTAAGAATTTCCATGGTTACATCACACATCATACACGTTACATTACGTCATAATGTTATCTGCATAATACCCTGACAACACTGTCACAGGTCATAGTATTTTATGTAGTTCAACCAAATTTCTTATCTTTTGCATTGCTACTGATATTGAAAGTTTTCTGGTTTAACATCGAGATATAGATTTATGTTGTTATTGATTTCCAGTTTGGGAAATATTAATAGGGATAACTAATATAATTAAAATTATCAAGCAGCATAGGACTGATCGGAGATCTTTTGGGATGGCCGTAGTTTGGCAGCTATTGGATGAAATGATGAATGATGACTCATTATAATTTTTAATATGCTTGTCAAAGAGTCCGAGACACACCATTCGTTCTAATTGAGGCGTAGAATGATAAATTATTCTTTACTACCTTATTTGCCTTGACTTGGTGCATATTTTTAATGATTAGAATACTGTTTTTGAATGTTGTAATTTAGTAACATTGCTTTAGTACCTTTTACTTATTTCTAACACAGAACATTAGTGTTCGCATTGTTGTATCTCGTGTAAAGGGTAAGATTCGCTTACTGTGACACCTTGTGTCACATATTGGCAACATATACGGGATTTTATATGAGTTGTAGAATTGCAGCAAATATCTCTGGAATCACATGTACTGCAAGTGACAGTGACCATTGGCCGACAAGTTGGTTTGTCAATATATATCAATAATATATTATTTTTGCTACACCACACTCCACGCACACTTTCATTAGAGTTCACTTAAATGGCCTCTACGCGTTGTAACTATATGCCCGCACACGCCTTTTAAAGGTGTCTTATAAAGACGCGTGATATTAAGAGATATAATAATAAAAACTGCATAAGAATTCATTTTGACATAATATACGCAGTAACTTTATCTAATATATCGTATAGATGCATGAAGTTAACACGAAATGTCATCGATTAAAGAATGCGAACAAGCGAAATTTTTGGAAATGCTGCAATTCTACGCGTTAGTGAAACGCGTCTTTGAATTCGTGAAAGAATATTGTATTCCATTTCTTGGTATTGAAAAAATCGTCACATATTCTAGATGCCTACTGTTGTTTGTTATTCGCACCACAAGACGCGGTGTGAAGCAGATCAAGTTGTTTGCGCAGTTGGCGTCAAATTGAACAATGAGTTTTCATGTTAAGTATGCAAACAACTGAAAGAATATTATTTCATTTGCTATTTCTTATTGGGCTAATTGTTTATGGTTGACTCTTAGAGTGGCTCTTAGGTGGAGTTGATTTTTATATTGATGAATGGTATCAGATTTACTTTAAAGTTTGTATAGGCTTCTCAACCATCACAGCCAACAGTAATCAACAACTTAAAACGAGACGTACCTTAGAACGGATATGGTTGTATAATTTCGTTTTAAGATATTTCTGAGTAGACTGTATGTCTTTTCTCTCAAGAGACTGGGGCGTAGAACAATTAAAACTAGTATAAGCCTTATAATTAATCAAGTGACCAATGATTTTACTCGGTAAAAATCCACAATGAACAATTCTATTTCACTATATTGCTCCAATTTTAAAACCCTTTTATGCTAAAGTTAATATTGCTGTTAATAAGCAAAACGTTAATTCGTTTAAGTGAATGCTGACGGCTAATGGCAAAATCGGTTTAATTATAACCTACACGCTCTGTAACTCAGTACGGAAGTTTTTTCAACGCTATTAGTAGAATATTATTACATTTAAATGCAGCTGGTCTATACTCTTTGTAACAGTTGTTATAAATTCCTCACCGATTACCTAATATTTCTGTTACATATATGATACATTGTATCGTGTCATGGCTAGATGAAGCATATAATTACAAGGTAAAAATAACATCAACTCATATCTACAATAATACACGAGTTTTAATACTACCATACTGGTCGGTGATGCGTACTGATCGTAGATAATAAAATAAAAATATTGTATGTGCGCTTACGAATAGATAACGCGCTATATTTCAAGAATATTCGGGATTGATATAAATTAAGTACAGTACTTTTGTATAAGTCATTATCTCAAGATATACTTTCAGTTCGACAACAGATCAGTGTAATATAATATAGGTGGCCGAATTATCATTTGAAGTTGCGCAATCGCTAATTCATAGGAGGAAACATTTGGCAGCCTAATTATAGTCGTTATTATTACTTATTTGAATATGAAACAGTTAAATAATTAAATGAAACAGTTGTTTGTTTGACGATATTATATTTTTGAGGCTCGGAAAATGTTTGAACACATTAATAATAAAGTTACATTGTGTCAATGAAGAAAACCTTGACACAAGACGAGGCGAGTTCATCATGCACTTTTACTTGAAGTGCCTAACATGAGTAACTTTTAAAAATTTTGTGATGAATTAATATGTTGATATTGTGTGTAATACCTGATAGAATATGTGATAAATGTTGATTTTATCACCTTAATATATATTCGATTTTAGACAAAAAATAAATTATATCTAATTGGAACAAAAAAAAAAAAGATAACACATTATCTATGATAATACATTATTTGTTTCTGTAATAATTACACTAAAAGTGTTCCCACTTTCTTTTTTATACAGGGAGCTTACCACAAATATATCTTTGCGAAGCACCCGAATAGTGGTAGTATGTTCGCCCACCAATACGTTAGAGATTCATAAAATCCGCCATGTATTTATTAACACCTCTGAGTGCATATATAATATTAAGAAAGATTTAAATTTCTGCCCTATCAAAGTAGAATTGTCAAAATTGTATTATAGCATAAATCATAGCTATAATATATGACTCATCTGTTATAGTATTGACATCAACGCCAATAAATGAAAACGCCTGACGGTAAAACACAAACTATTTGTGAAATAACATGTCATGACAATATTATTTTGTAATAAAGTGAGATAACTGACACGTTTTGTCATCGTAATTTTTTTATGTGCTTAGTATTAAGATGATATATTTACGACTACATCTTAAATTCCTAATTTCCAAATGAATCAACATTTAAGAATAATATTTATAGCCATAATATTAATAACAGTTTATATACAAATTTTATTAATTTTACCCAACTAAATTAAAAGAGTTCTCGGTTTTTTACTATTACATCTTCTAAATAATAGGATTTTTCTTCCTATATAATAAATTAATAGAAAAAAATTATTACTGTTTTAGGCGCGTGAGTTTCAACAGTTATCCCAAGGTGGGTCGCGATCGTCCAACGCCTCTACATCTTCCAATAGCGAGGTCACCGGTCAATTGGAAGAGATGGGCGATGGTGAAGTGCGAATTGGCAAAATCACATTCCATACTGACCAGGTCCTCGGCAAAGGATGTGAAGGAACATTCGTATATAGGCAAGTGTCATCGCACTCCCGTATCATTTAAAATATATCATGCTATTCTATTATTTGATAGTTATCTGGTTTAATGTAGAATGTGCATTTTGAAAAATAAGCATTTTATTTAAAAATGTATATTAGATAATAAAAAAATATTTTATTATCACAATGAATATTGTAAATATATTTTTTTAAATTAGCGAATTGAGAGATAATATCTTTAAAAAATGTATTAAAATGAATGTAATTTTGCTATAGTACACCAGTTGTTTGTAAAAAATCATACAAAAGACAATTTTATTAATTAGCTTAATCGGTTCGTTGTTTTTCGCCTTAAGTGGTGAATATTCTATAATGTTATTTTATTTTAGGGGTACTTTTGATAAGAGAGCGGTGGCAGTGAAGAGGCTGCTACCCGAATGCTTCACGTTCGCTGACCGCGAGGTTGCGTTACTTAGAGAATCGGATGCGCATGCGCACGTCGTTAGATATTATTGCACTGAGAGAGATAAACAGTTCAGGTATAACTATCAAACCTATCTTTATCTATATCCATATTATGATTTTCCTAAATTTATATATGTCATATTTACATATTGTCACTGAAACGCGATATGATATAACAATTTATCGTGTTGATCCATCAAAATCAATGCATATACTAGAAATTACATTATAATAAGCAATCTTGTTTATACCAGCAATATGATATGATAGAGAGATAAGCAAGCATGTCCTTGAAATACTTGTCGTATTGTTTAGAATTGTTACTAATATTATAAATGTGAAAGTGACAGTCTGTCTGGCGCGCTTTCACGCCGAAACTACTGAAACGATTTAAATAAAATTTGGTACACAGAAAGAGGAAAATGCGAAAAGAGATTCGCACAATATACTGAACCGATTTTGATGAAAGCTAATGAAGGGGTAGTTTGATACCTATACATGTTTTTCCTGCAAAATCTGATAAAAAAAAGCTGGCCCGGTTTTGATGTAATTTGGTATGAGGATAGTTAGAGATACGAGGAAATGTGACATATATATGTATATGTAATGTAACATATGCATAAAAGGAAAATTAGATCTCAATCCTCTTTATGTATCAATTGTATAAACTACAGACTTGTGATAGACATACTTTTCTGCGATATTTTCATTTGTTACCCGATTCATAAGTAGTTAATAAACATAGTAATTCATGACATTAGATTTATATGTTATCTGTTTCAGATATATAGCCCTAGAGCTCTGTTCTGCTACATTGCAAGACTATGTAGAGAGGAAGCTAAAGTTTGAATGCAAGATTGATGCTGTAGAAGTACTTCGACAGGCGACAATGGGATTGTCTCACCTGCACTCCATGGATATAGGTGTGATGTATTAATAGTTAGATATTGTACATGAAACCATTTTCTCCCTTAACATGTTGATCACTCCAAAAAATCTAAAGATCGCACGGATCTTTAGATTTTGATGTAGTTCTTTCTATAGCAGTTTAGCAATTTTGAACAGTTTCAATGTTGAAATGACATGCACCACTCCGCACCCAAACCACATGAGTAGAGAAACGGGACAGAGACAAAGCTTCATACGAATGCGCTGTGATAGGTACATCGCTACAAGTGCAACGCATGTGTGTGCGTGACCACTGGCCGCTTGTCACGTATATAGGTACATCGCTACAAGTGCAACGCATGTGTGTGCGTGACCACTGGCCGCTTGTCACGTATATAGGTACATCGCTACAAGTGCAACGCATGTGTGTGCGTGACCACTGGCCGCTTGTCACGTATATAGGTACATCGCTACAAGTGCAACGCATGTGTGTGTGCGTGACCACTGGCCGCTTGTCACGTATATAGGTACATCGCTACAAGTGCAACGCATGTGTGTGCGTGACCACTGGCCGCTTGTCACGTATATAGGTACATCGCTATAAGTGCAACGCATGTGTGTGCGTGACCACTGGCCGCTTGTCACGTATATAGGTACATCGCTACAAGTGCACGCATGTGTGTGCGTGACCACTGGCCGCTTGTCACGTATATAGGTACATCGCTATAAGTGCAACGCATGTGTGTGCGTGACCACTGGCGCTTGTCACGTATATAGGTACATCGCTATAAGTGCAACGCATGTGTGTGCGTGACCACTGGCCGCTTGTCACGTATATAGGTACATCGCTATAAGTGCAACGCATGTGTGTGCGTGACCACTGGCCGCTTGTCACGTATATAGGTACATCGCTACAAGTGCAACGCATGTGTGTGCGTGACCACTGGCCGCTTGTCACGTATATAGGTACATCGCTATAAGTGCAACGCATGTGTGTGCGTGACCACTGGCCGCTTGTCACGTATATAGGTACATCGCTACAAGTGCAACGCATGTGTGTGCGTGACCACTGGCCGCTTGTCATGTATGAACCGGTACCGCTTCAAACTAGATCAGGCAGTGGTCAATCTCAGGGCGTGCAGCCGTGACGCAACGCTCGAACGTCGTGCGTGTTTTGTTTTTCTTTTCGAGTTTCGCACATAATACGTATTTAAAAAGTTTTGTAAATATACATTGTACTTGTATACATTGTACATTGTATTGTGTGCATGAACAATAATAGAAAGACTACAAATATTTCTTATTTTAACTATCCCAAGGAATCTACTAGGTAAGTTTGTACTTGAAACTTAATTTATATTTATAATGTGTTATGTATATCAAAACCTCATAATACATTTTTCGTGACGTTTCCTAAGTAGTCATATTACATTTTTAGTAGTTAGCTAGTAGTAAAAATGTGAAAAGAAAACATTAATATTTTTTATTTATTCAATTGTGCCAACCCTACCAAAATAGGTATAAATTTTGCTAGCTCTTTAGAAGCTTTGACTCTGTCCGTTTCTCTACTCATGTTTCCGAACGTGCTGATACGAGATTTGTACTCCAATATCATTAAAAGACAATTAAGGTTCCAGCACGGTAGTGGTTTCATAACATAACATACAAATATGTCACTTTACGACTATACAAAAAAAAAATACGATGGAACAGTTTTTGACGTTCATTGTAGCTGATGGTAAAATACGATAAGATAGTAGCAAACCTATCATGGATTACTCTACTACTGAGGAACTGACTATATCACTTCTAATTGTAGCAGCACTGGGTTCTGAAGTCCTGGTACTCATCCGGGGACTGGTATGAGACTACTAGATTTGTTTGCATAGGTACTTGCCATCACAACCACCTTGCTTATTGCTACCGTAAAGCAGCAGTACTCGTAATTGCTATTTTCCGATTTAAGGGTTGACATATGGCAATAAAATGACAGCGTACCGTAACTTTATATCTTATGTAAAAAATTCTAGTGGTTTGCAAATATATGCAAGTTTCACAGGAACCACATTTGTATAGGTAACTGCAACCTTCTATCGAAATAAGGGCAATCTGATTGTTATATAGAATACAGTTATATAGATAAAGCGAGCAGGAATATTTTTGGTTTTCTCAACTACGGAGGCGGTTGAATAACCACATGACCATGGAACAGAAAGAAAACGTGTAACTGTGTCATCTTTACTTATGGAAGTCTGACTGTAGTTAGTAATGCATTCATAGTTTTAAGAAGTTCCCATTATTGCTTACAGCGCTGAAATGGCTAATATTAAACACGCCCAAAAATGTTACCCTATCCTATTTTTAACATAATGAGGCTAGTGTATGTCATCAAAATATGTTCGTTTTATGTGCAGTGCATCGA
Organism: Scirpophaga incertulas; assembly: GCA_036419045.1. NCBI lineage: Eukaryota > Metazoa > Arthropoda > Insecta > Lepidoptera > Crambidae > Scirpophaga > Scirpophaga incertulas. Next base: position 25,601,053 of record CM071632.1, on the reverse strand, counting down.
GATATAAAACCGCATAACGTGTTATTGTCGATGCCGTCTGCCACTGGCGAGGTGCGCGCCATGATATCTGACTTTGGGCTGTCTAAGAAATTGAATATTGGACGAGTTAGCTTCTCTCGAAGATCCGGGGTGACGGGGACTGACGGATGGATCGCACCCGAGATGATCAATGGAGAAAGAACGGTACGTTGTTTTTAAAATAGCTACCTCCATCTATGGAGCATTCAATGTATCTGTTAATTAATATAATGCAATGACTCGTTTCGAATAAATAGTTTGATATTTCAAATCTATAATAACTGCTTGATATTCATCACGGCTCCGTCCCCATTGGGGGGCTAGTAGGTTCACTACTATATCTATGTTGGGTGAGTAGGCCTTAGTCAACCATACTAGCCCAGTGTGGATTGGCAATTTCAATGCGATTACATACGATTTATTACCAGTTGTATGCAGATGTTTTCGCAATGTTTTCCTTCACTGTAAGAGCATCAGATAAATGTACGCAACAATACTTCAGGCTTTATATGTTGATCTTGAGACAGCTTTTATGTCGCTCGCAATAGCGGCGATTTTTGTTAGAGCAAACGTAACTCGACTTCGACGTCGACTGTACATAAATGAAATTCGAAAAATGAGAAATTTATTGGTATATGCCAGGATCGACCTCGGTTTCCTAAATTTTGTCATTCTAAAACCAGCAGTTTTCAACTTCAATATTCAGTCGCGTCCCGTACACCGTTAGCGGAACACGTGTACTGCGTTCTTGACTACGAGTTATTTTTTTTGTCTGTGTGTGTGTGTGTGCGCGCCACACGGCGCGCGCACTTCTCAGTGTTCTAATACAAAGTTAATTAATCTACCCCCAACTTGTGTTACATTTTTGGATTACAACAACGATGGCGTCCAATGTAAGCTACTCAACTGTTACTCAAACCGTTTCATATCCCACGAAAGATCAAGCTGTTATTATAGATACAGTTGACGAAACACAAATTAAAGACTATGCTCTCGCTTTTGGAAAACTCATTAACCCGACTCAAATCCGTTTCTTAAGCAGAATGTCAAACAACAGAGTATGTGTATGTTGCTTCTAAAGAAATAGCGGATGAACTGATAGAAAAACACCAGTGTATAACGATCAACAACCAAAAAATCCCCATTCGTCCGCTTATCTCTAGAAATAAAAGATTATCTTGTCCAATGTATGCCCAATCATACCTCACAATGTTATTGAGAAAAAGTTAGCAGAGCTAAACATTAAACTGGCATCCCCCTTATCGTTTATCAAGGCTGGAATTGGTGAACCTGGCTTCAGTCATATTCTTAGCTTTCGGCGACAAACATTCATAACACCAGAAGACATCAAACACCTCCCGGACCGTCTGCAAATTGAATTTGACAGTACCACATACTGGATTTATATCTCCACTGATAGTATGTCGTGTTTCTTATGCAAGAAAGAAGGACACGTAGCGAGTAAATGCCCTGGGGATCAGACCACAATCACCAAACCCAACATGACAAACATAGATCCAAATACTCTGTCAACCGAACTTCAACCTCTTATCACCTTCAAAAGACCTCTTCCAACCGCAACTACCGAATCTTCTGAAAGCGCAGCTATGGAAACATCACAAAAAACAGTAACCTCCAAAGTGACTCTGAATTTAGTGAAACATCCATAGAAAGTGCAGACAAAAAAAGAAGACCACTAAAAAATCCTATAAAAAACAGAAAACAATACCAACGTTAGAACCTACAGAACTAAATGAAATAAGAACTATATTAGAATCAAGCGACTACCCTCTAACCACAGAAGATTTCAAGGATTTTTTAGAGCAAATTTACAACAAAGAAAATATTCTTGAAATATGTTTAAGCTACACAGAAGACACCCATAATTTTTCAAAAATGCTGAAAGAGATTGTTACAAAAATAACTTCTAGGAGCTGCAAAATTCGACTAAACCAAACTATCAAAAAATTGAACCCTGATTTGTGAATGTGTGAACTACTTTATTTATAATAAGTATTTTTTCTTTCTTATATTTACTATGAGTCTTAATATTATGCAATGGAACTGTCGCAGTCTTCTCCCAAAACTTACTGACTTAGAATGCTATCTAAATAGGGAAAACATTCATATATGCCTATGTTCCGAGTCTTGGCTGTCCGAAGATAAAAATGTTAAAATATCAGGATATAATTGTTTTCGTAGGGACAGAAGTGACGGATATGGTGGCCTTATTATTTTTGTTCACAAGTCGATTGCAGCTAAAATTTTGGATATCTCTTTCCCTCATAATAATTTAGACTTTTTAGGTATAGAATTATTAAATAACTGTTCACTAAAATATATTATTAACATTTACTCCTCGAGATCAATTCAGACTAACAGACGCGATTACGATGAGATCTTTGGACTTTACAATACTAAAACAATAATTGCTGGTGACTTTAATGCACATCACTCGGCCTGGTCACACACCACGGATGGCAGAGGTCGTTTACTAGCCGAAACTAGTTCAGATTTCAACTTTAGTTTCCTAAATAATGGAAGTCCTACACGTATAGTTAGTTCTGAGAATCGCATTATTTGCACTTCTCCTGACATAACCTTTTCCAGCTCCGATCTTACGTTAGACTGTAATTGGTCAGTCACAAATGAAACGTTAGGAAGTGACCACGTTGTTATTTTAATTAAAATTAAAAGTTCGTTATTCATTAAGCCGGTCTATAAAAGAAATATTAAAAAAGCTGATTGGGATAATTACAAAGCTACTATTGAGGATAGCTGTAAAAGATTTTATTGGTATCCTGATCTTCAAAAAAATTATGACCAACTTCTTGATAAGATTGGTGATGCCGCGGATATCCACATTCCTTACACTCGTATAAACCACGACCCAACGTCCTCAAAATTTAAGCCAAAGTCATGGTGGAACCAGAACTTGTCAAAAGCAATAGCAGAGAGAAGATTAGCTCTCAAAAATCTTCGAAAAAATCGCACACAAGAAAACTACCAGGTTTTTAAAGATAAAGTTACAACCGCACGCAACTTAATAAAACAGGCTAAACGTAAATCATGGCAGTTCTTTTGTTCTAATATCAATTCGCAAACCACAAGCAGTCAAATGTGGCGCAAGCTCAGGTGGATGAAAGGACTGAGGAGTAGTTCTAACACCTTAACAGAAGATGAAGCAAGACAATTTGTCACAAGCTTAACACCAGACTGCGCAGACTCAGCACCGTTTAACATACAAGTGAATAATGAAACAAGCCAGGAATTGTCACCTTTTCAAATGCATGAGCTTTTCTCTGTTTTAAAAAGAAAAGACTGTTGTAATACTCTTTGGTATGTTATCATATTATTACTCCTTTTATTTTGTAATCTAAACTCTATATAATATTGTCAATTTTTCAAATAGTATTTCACTTGTAATTCTTTTTCTTCTGTCAAAATATATAATTTTCTTATTCTTTTACACTTTATTTTAAACTTTTATTTAAAATAATTTTATTTACAACATTCGTTATCAGCACGAATCATCAAAATGTGTGATCAGTTTAATGGAATAAAATTACTAAATAGTAAAGATGGATATTCTATCTGGAAGTTTAAAATGCGTGCATTGTTGATCCATGAAGATCTTTGGAAATCTGTTGAGGGATACCCAGTAAGTGATATAACTACCGAAGACATGAGGACAGCGAAAGATCAGAAGGCTTTGGCAAAAATATCCTTGACTTTGGATGGTTCAGCTATCACACACGTACGGTCCGCAAAAACAGCCAAGGATGCATGGGAGGCCCTCGCTAGTGTTTACGAGGATAAAGGAATGGGTCGAAAGTTATGTTTAGAAAGAAGATTATACAGGTACTCTTTATCTGATTTTGTAAATATTGAGTCATACATAAATAAATGTTATTATGTGTACTGTACAAGATTTAGCAGACATTGGTAAGGTCATAGACGACGAGTCTGTCGCTGCTATTCTATTAGAAGGCCTGTCAGTCAAATACGAACCTCTAATAATGGCACTTGAAAACTCTAATATAAAAGTAACATGTGATTTGGTCAAATCTTAACTTTTGGATGAAATGGCCAAAGAGGTCCCTCAGAATGACGTTTTAGCCATAAGTTTAAAAACATCACAAAGTAAATCTAAAAGACCAATTGTTTGTTATAAATGTCGTGAGCCAGGACATAAGAGTCCTCAATGTCCACATAAAAAGGAAAGAAGAAATCCAATGTTGGTTGTAAGGAGGATAATAGTTCCTCCTTGTGCGCTCAAGAAAATTCCACGTTACTCACTGCGTTTGTTACTGATAACAACGACAAGAAAAGTGAACGATGGTATATTGATAGTGGAGCTACTACTCATATGAGCCCTAAATTGGAATACTTTGAAAATTATAAGCCGTTGCTCCGTAATGCTGGTACTGTCACTATCGCAAATGAAATGTCCATTCAAATGACGTTTCCGCATTTCGATATATTGTTGTGACATGTGAACTAGTGAAAGCCAAACTTTTGAACGAAGTATCGAAAAATGAAATGTCCACTCAAATGACGTTTCCGCATTTCGATATATTGTTGTGACATGTGAACTAGTGAAAGCCAAACTTTTGAACGAAGTATCGAAAAATGAAATGTCCACTCAAATGACGTTTCCGCATTTCGATCTTTTACGAAGAATGGAGTTAAGAAAACTAAGAAGCCTATAATTTGTTATACGTGTGGTAAACCTGTCACAAGAGTCCTGTGTGTGTCCATTCAAACAGACTGCAAAGGCTAACTATGTGACAGAGCAACCTGAAGAAGCTTCAACTTCAAACTCTGCAAGACAGACTTTATTATCTAATTCCTCACTGCGAACATTGTTGGCCATAGCTGCTCAATGAAATTATAAGGTTCGTCATATGGATATAGATACTGTATTTTTGAACGGGGATTTGGAGGAAGAAGTTTATATGCATCAACCTGAAGGGTTTGTATCAAAAGGGAGAGTAACAAGGTCTGCTTACTAAAGCGTTCACTATATGGCCTTAAACAAGCTCCCAGGGTATGGAACATTGCATATTTATGAAGAGATTAAACGACAAGGAAACTCTTTTAATTGCAATTTTTCGTCGATGATTTGGTTTGCTTATATCAAAGCGACATGACTTTTGACAACTTCAAGTCTGACCTACGTAAATATTTTGCATTTAAAGACATGGGAAATATTGAATTTTGTTTAGGACTAAACATATTGATGTGAAATATCATTTTATTAGAGAGAAAGTTAATGATAAAAGTATCGTATTAAAATATTTAAGAACTGATATGTTACCTGCAGACATATTGACTAAACCTTTAGGAAAGATAAAACATTTGAATTGTTTAAAAGGTATGGGCTTAACTTAGTATTTATTTGATTTAATTATTTATAGTTGTCGGTTAATTTATAGATTTTAGATTAAGGGGGTGTGTTGTAATACTCTTTGGTATGTTATCATATTATTACTCCTTTTATTTTGTAATCTAAACTCTATATAATATTGTCAATTTTTCAAATAGTATTTCACTTGTAATTCTTTTTCTTCTGTCAAAATATATAATTTTCTTATTCTTTTACACTTTATTTTAAACTTTTATTTAAAATAATTTTATTTACAACAAAGACACATGTCCAGGCTCCGATAACATTATATACTCCATGATCCTTAACCTACCATCCAATGCTAAGGTTATTCTACTTAAAATATATAATCATATTTACTCATCTGGAACCATTCCTTACCAATGGAGAAAAATTAAAGTAATTGCTATTCCAAAACGAAACGGAGCTACAATGAAACACCGTCCGATCTCTTTGATTAATTGCATTTGTAAAATTTTTAATTCCATGATCACCAAACGTTTAGAATTCTACTTTGAGAACAATAACCTTTTTTCAGACTACACAGTAGGATTTCGCAGGGGCTTGTCTTGTCAGGACAGTTTGTCACGATTGTCGCTGGACATTGCAACGTCCTTCTCGAACCGCGAATACCTCCTATGCGCTTTCACTGATATAACGGATGCTTATAATGAAGTTTCGGTGGAAGTACTTTTAAAAAAGCTAATAGATTTTGGCTTTGACATTCATTTATGCAGATACATTTATAATTTTTTACACCATAGAATAGTTTCTTTTGAACTCACAAATGGCGAAGAGATATCCAGAATCTGTCGCATTGGCTTAGCCCAAGGGTGTCCTATGTCTCCAATCCTTTTTAATATCATAACAATAAGTTTTTGTTCTTTATTAAATACTAACATAAAAATACTTCAATATGCTGATGATTTTGTATTCTACTGTAATGACAAAAATATAAATAACTGTGTTACATCTATGCAAAAAACTTTAAATAATTTGTATACTGTTTAAGGGAGATAGGCTTACAGATATCTGTTATTAAGACTAAATTATGTATATTTACTAGAAAATACAGGCTGCCGTCTATTTGTATAAAAAATTAATAATGTTACAATTGAAGTAGTCAAATGTTTTAAATTTTTAGGTATTTGGTTTGATTATCGCTTGAATTGGAACAAACACATAAACGAACTACATTTAAAATGTTCTAAGTATATTAATATTTTAAGTTGCGTCGGCACTTCTAACTGGGGAGCTCATCCTGTACATTTAAGAAGGTTATACCTAAGCCTGATCAGAAGTCGTATGGATTTTGGTTGTTGCATCTTTGCTAATGCTAATAAGAATGTTTTAAAAAAGTTGGATCTAGTTCAAAACCAGAGCCTACGTATTTGTGGTGGATTTTTGAAAACTACGCCAATTCATGTCATGGAGAGCGAACTGTGTGTGGCGCCATTGTTTTTGAGACGAAAATATCTGTCAGATAAATACTTTCTAAAAATAAGTTCTAGAAAAGAAGATTACTTACTAAAATGCATTTCCAACTTCGAGAATATCTCCCAAAGAGACGGACTAAACTGGAACAAAAACGGCAACCCTTTGCTGATCGGAAGTCATATAGCTCTAAAGGATTACGATATTGCAAAATATGAAACATCGTCTACCCTATTAATGCCACCTCAAAACTATATAATACCTTTTGAATCAATTTGTTCACCTTCTATTCCATATATAACAAGTGCAAAAAATGATATTTTACCAGAAGAAATCAGAAAAATAACTGTAGCTTACATAAATGATACATACCCAAACTATATACAATTATATACAGACGGATCAATGTCAAATGATTTCAAAGGCTGCTCTTTCTTTGATTCTTCTTCTAACTTCAGCGCCAAATTTGCTATAAATAATAATCATATACCAATAATGAGTGTCGAACTGATAGCAATCCGAGAAGCCATATCATATGTAGAAAGCACGGACTATAAGAACGTCTTATTGGTTACAGACTCTCAGAGTGCTCTTCATCACTTAATCTCATGTTGCAAGGGCGACGTAGGTAGACACGAGGCATTCCACATTATTAAATGTATTTACAAATTAATACTTAATGGGGTTAATGTCCGGTTACAATGGGTGCCATCCCACGTTGGCATTCATGGCAATGAAGTGGCGGATTTGTTAGCAAAGACAGCCTATATCGACGGAATTCCAGTCCAGATCACTCCTCACCACTCGGATTATTTAAAAATCGTAAAAATGAGAATATTTACCGAATGGATTACATATTTTCAAGAAAAATCTACCACAAAAGGCATTTGGTACCACACGTTAGTTCGTAAGCCCTCTAAAGTTCCATGGTTCTGTAATGAAAATTTCAGTAAGCGAGACCTTTCATTAATTTTTAGGGTTCGGTCCTATCACATTCCACTTAATGGATTTCTACACCTAATGCGAAAAGTTCACAATTCTAATTGCACTGTGTGTGACCGCCATGAAGATCTCTATCATTTATTGTTGGAGTGTTCTAGGAACGAACCCTTACGTGAAGAACTTATGTCTGAAACCAACTGTCCCAAGGAAAATCTTTTCTTTTTCTTCCATAACATTTTTAGTTCCGCATTTACAGCCCCTTTTAGTTACAGAACCCTTAGTTATATCATACATTCTATGTTCTCAGACAGTGTGATGTAGACAATAATGTAAATACCTAGTTTTTTTTTTTATTTTTATTTTATTAAGCCAAATATTTGTAAGCCGACTTAGCCTTGAAGGCTGTATGGCTAAATTAGAAAATAAATAAATAAATAAATAAATTGCATGATAAAATAACCAACTAATTGAATTTTTATTACTGTCTATGTTTTACTGTCGCAATAATTAATCAACCGCCATTAAATTAAATAACTGCTCAATATGTTTTCCAACTGATCATAATAACATCTCAAATATTCAAATAACAGCTCAAAAAATTAGTTCCCATAGTTAAGTAACTAACACATAACATTGTGATGATACCTGTCTCGTCATCGGTCAGTTTTTCAATTGAACCATCTTGAACTGTAATACTTTTTTTAGAGATTGCTCCTACTTTTATTAATTTTCTTCTGCCTTTGGTACACTCTGCCCAAACCTCCTAAAATAAAAATTTCCTTCTCAAGTATTCATTTGAAAATAACTTGGGTACTAAACTACAACTATTAAGTATTTTATTCTACACTGTTTATTGTTATACTCTACAACGCAATACTTTTCCGAATTTAAAAAACTTCATAAACTACAGAATAGGCTTAACTATTTACATTGTAAATTAGGCAAATGAATGATATGAACGAACTTAGATGATAAATTTAAATTTTCTTATTATATTTCCTAGATGTAAATAAATATATTAATTCCTGTAAATATTTTAAGATAGTAGATAGTGTTAGCTGCAGTAACGTAAATTTGATATCGTATCAAATTTACTTAGCCATTACAGCTAACATTATCTTCCATGCGAGGAATCGTTTTAGCCATTTCAACTAAATAATTACAACACGCAACTAAACCCTTTACACTAACGTAACAAACCCAATTAGTAGCTCCAGCTAAACATATGTCGACCACCGCTAAGTTTTATTTGCTCGAGTATCAAATTTACTTAGTTACTGAGGCTAACATTAATACCAAAAATGAAAAAACATGTTGATATAAAATAATATTAGGTATGTATTAAGTAACACAAACTGTTTACATGTGTAACAAATAATTATATCTTTATCTTATCTTTATTGGCGCACCAAAAACGCACAATATCCAAATTTCCTAACAGCCTCCCAGATTTAATTGGTTATTATTACATACCTACGATAAATAGACAATATTGTCAAAGATCTCTTTTTAGCGATATGGATACAGATCTAATCTACACAACTCTAATCTACACTACTACTACACTAATCTACACTGATAATAAAAGAGTTGAAGTGATTTCATTTGAAATTCTTTTAGCAAGATAAACAAACCTACAACAATAGAAATAAACTTGGCCGACATAGACTACGTTTTGGTAGATTATACAATGAATGTATACTGGGACGCAACTATGCGAGTCTGTCTGATACGCTTTTACCGCTATACATACTTTAGAAAGATGATGCAAACAACTGATAAAATACTAATTACTGCTATTTAATAAAGAAGCATAAAACTCTATATTATTTTTCTCTTACATAAGATTCTTCTTTGAAGTAGTTGACTATTTGGTCAGACCAATATTCAATAATACTATTTGCAAAACTGTAAAAAAAGACCACTTCTTTAGTTACAGAAAGTGAAGTATAACACTTTCCGTTAATTAATGTAAGATGATAAAAATTGCTTGCATGTTGTGGCTCATTTAATTGCCTTGACAAGTAATACCATTATAAACCAGGGAAAATCTACCTACCTATAGTTCACGTGAGCGAAGTCACAGGCAAAAGTTTTTGTTCTATAAAAATTTACCTAAAATTAAGTAAATAGTTTATACAATAAACAAATCTACAAACCATTTTTGAATATCATGTTTCAACTCTACTTTGATAATTTCATCTGCCAGCTTTTGTCTGTAATAGTCATTTAGTTTATTTTCTGTTTTATAATATGATAAAATCCTCTTGCCATCTGGCCCAATATAATGTAATAATTCTTCAAGTGTCTGAAAAAAAAAGTATTAAGTATTTTATCAATTTTGCATAGACTCTGGCCTAAAAAAGTAAGAAACATATAACCTGTATAACAACATTATATACATTTACAAATTCCTACTTGCTATGACATACTTACCAACACAATGTTAGATGAAAAATTGGTTATGACTATAGATGTTGACGCCTTATTATTGGTCGTCGGCAGGCATGGTCTTGACAGTGATAAAACTAAAACCGACAGCAAAACCTATCGTCTAATGGACGCCATTTTACTACTGCTACTGTTTTGGGCCAATTTCTGGCACCTGAGTATATTACGGTGCTTTAGCAAACCATGCATAAGCTTGTGGTCGCTATAATACGGGGGTATAGAAAAAAGTACGTACGTACATATAATTACTAACCTTTAAATTTTTCAATAGTTGCTTCATTGTAGCCCCAACTATTGAGGAGCTGTGAAATTTCCATCTTTGGCTACTTACTTTGATAAACACTTCCCTAATCACTAAATAACACTGTTACTCTTTATACTCTGGAACTGATCACTGTTACTCTTTGAACGAACTAAATGAAATAAAATTGCGGCGCCGGCGACCCGGGACGCGCCATACTTTTAGTCCACTCTGAAGTTGCATCGCATCGCGTGTATTGCGCACGTGGCACGTTTTTTATGGCCGCGCTGACACGTATTTTGGTTACTGCGACGGAATCGACTCGTGTTCAGAGTGGACAAGAAGTTTGGCGCGATCTTAGTACTATGAAACCAGTGTTGCTAGCCGTGATATAATTAATGAATATTTGGGTACTTGCTTTTTTCAATTATGTTTCTGTCAGATAAATTGAAACAGATTCATGAAGAAATGTAACACAAAAATTTGTTATTTATAAATAGGTAATGCAAAATATTGTACGATAACAATTTTGATATACATAGTAAATGAACCTACTGTTAAACCAATAAAACCAACAAAGTCGATTTAAGTAATTTTAGGGTTCCGTACATTAAAAACAAAAAACGGAACCCCTAAAGGATCATTCGTGTGTCCGTCGCTCCGAATCTACTAGACCAGTGGTTCCCAAAGTTGTCTTGGCTACGACCCATCTAATTCAAATTTACAAACTTGGGACCCACCTCTAGGAAATTCAACTGATTTATTCATTTTGGTAACGGTTTTCATAGCGGACTTTTCAAATAACAAACGAAGTGTTAATGCAATTTCTTATTACTTAATTAAATAACTATTGTACATTAAAAAGTTATTTCAATGGGAAGGATAAAATTGTTTCCTATGTTTCGCCATCATAGTTTTGACGTCAACTTCAACCCGAGTTACTTTTAACCGCCGTGAGTTTGTTAAGTCCATTTTTTTCGGTATTTAGTTTTAATGTTCACCACATTAGAGAATCCGGCCTCACATAGGTATGAGGTAGTGAAAGGGAGGAGGACTTTTATAGCTTCATCAAACAGGCATGGATAGTTACCAGCAACCGAGAGCCAGAATTTTGTTAATTGCTTACGATTGAAACAATTTTTTAGTGACGAAGTTTTGCGCATTCAATCCGTTCGGCCCGGCCGGCGCGGCGAGCGGTCGTCTCAATCGGTTGGTGTGTCGTTCCACAGGCAGTTCCGCAGGCCCACTTAATATTCGCTTGCGACCCACTAGTAGTAGTCGCGACCCATGGTTAGGGAAACCCTGTACTAGACCGATTAGGTTGTTTGGTAGGTACATCAATTTCTGCGACTCAAACGCAGAGGTGTTAATTAATAAATCGTTTCCAAGTTATTAGGCAAAAATTGACCAGTGCCCCCCCCCCTCCCCCTTCTTTGCAGGTGGATTTTTTTCTTCCAATCCCCTACTTGGTAACTAGATTCGATGACAAAAACCAGCCAAGTGCGAGTCGGACTCACACACGAAGGGTTCCGTACCATTATTTATACCGGCGTCTGTTTGTAACCAAACGGCAAGAAAACGACGTCTAGTGTATTGATAAATATTCATCTACAAACTTAAAATTGCAGTTGAAAAATATGTCCTACCATACTTTCCACCTGCAAATGTAAGATGGTACGTACAATATTGTGTGATTTACCATGTTATTTTAATATCATGGACATCTTATAGGTTTTGCTATAATCTATAAGTAGAAAACTAATTTCTGTGTATTTTTTTTTAATTTTGTGACGGACACATGAGTGATCTTATAAGGGTAGATGTACCTACAGTACAGATTTAAATGAAATTTTAAACCCCGTCCTTTACTGGAAAAAGGTACTGGCTTTAATATTAGGCAACACTTCTACGTTGCTTTTCCCGCGTAAAAGTCGTAAAACGCAAATATATTTTGTCGTAACAGCGAAATGCATTTTAGCTACTGTGACGAATATGATATTCGTTGGCGTAACTAAAACCTTCGGGTTTATCTTAATTCAAATATCTTAACGTTAAACATTTTGTGATGGCTGTTGTGTGTTGCGCTCCCATGTACTCTTTTGTACCGTGGCTGTGGCACACTGCACAGCTGTCTGTGTCTGTTGGCATGAAACATTTGGTACCATCTCGGTAGGTACCATAATAGGCATAGATAATAGGTATGAATAGAACTTAAAAATATACTTCCATCCATCCCCGAGATTATTTTTGAGATCATGGGCGTAGCGAAAACCCATTTTATATATTCTGTAGTAGCGAGGTACAGGCAGAGAGGAGGCATCTGCTCCCCCTAGAAGAGTGGTCGCGGTCGCTCGCTGGTAAATTGTCGCCCTGGATTCCACTAACAAATTACAACCGAAACGCAACCAAACCGGTACGCTCAACCAATCCGAACGCCAGTATATCAGTATCAGTCATGACATGTGACATGACGTCCGCGAGTTGCGGACACTGTTTTATAGTCTATCGCTCGTTGCTCCTTCCATGTAGGTAATTATGCGCGATGGTTGATCGTTGGTTAAAAGTCGCGTTAAAATTGCGTTATCTGGGCAAGCTTTTTGCTCACAAACTCTTTATTTCCCTCAGAAGACTAGAGCGGACGGACGAGGAGCGAAAGCCCGAGCGACAGAGAAGTTCACCCATGCAGCTAACGCAAAATTCATGGCTGTACAGCGTGAAGCAGCGATGCGCCGACTTGGCGTGTTTAACACTGATGCTGCTGAGCTTGAAAAGTCACTCACGTCAATGCAGGTTTCGACGCAGAAGAGAGCTATTCCACTCCCAATAGCCACGAGAGGTGCAGGATTCGCAACAGTCGCGGAATACAGCAGATTAATATCAAGCTGGAATTTCGAGATCATCGTAAGTATCTGTACTATCCATCAATACTACAGAGTAACATTATTTTTAATTTATTTCAAAGTTTACTACAGTAGATATTCACAGACATTAGGGGAATCATTCCCTATGTCTTCTCGCTTCGTTATGAACGAGGAACAGCGTCAGGTACTACAAACAGTGAGTCAAGTGCCGATCACCACACATGCAATACTTTCGACCATTGGTGTAGTTCAGGCAGAGACCGAATACCATAGCTATTTTCCTACGGAAGATTTAGCATACGGCCAGGATGCGGCGCTTTACTTAACACCAGCCAATATCAGCGAAGTGTTAACTAACCTATCAGATCCACAGACTCAGGAGGTGCATAGACGCGCTTTCTACGCAGTCAACCCACTCCCAGGTGCTAGATGGACTGATGAGCCAGGAGTTGGTCCTGTATTGCAGAACGCAGAGATGATCTGGCCTTTGGATTACGGTACTGAGCGTCTAATGCAAGATGTCCACGCATATAGTAATCTTTTGACGCGCGCCGGAAATAGATTACCGAAAAGCTTCCTTGTAAACTTTGATTGGAATGCTTACGGTTCAAGATCGTGTACCACAAGTATGTACACCGTGCCATCGCGACTATCAGCGAGTTTTACAAGAGTACGGCAGCCAGCGACTCGAAAGAAGACACGCCAGGCAGATGGATCCGTGCGAGATGTTGATGTTCCAAACGACGAATACACCTATACCGGGGATGTACACACTGGAATTGTCCCAGTGGTAGAGTGTTGGTCGACTGAAGGAACTACAACCGCAATGGAGATGACTGTAGGTTGTGCGACTTATGTCGGAGAGGTTGAACGAATACAAACCCGTCTACAGGTGCAAGGCAGGGTATTCGCACACATCAGCCCAGGAAACGTCATGTATAAGATGGTTGATGCACCCAGAGCTTGATTAGGGCCTTGGGACCTAGTACACGACTAACAAACGTCATCACACCCTACTTCATGAATCAAAGTCGGTAGAAACTGTGGCCCATACTAATGTCGCAAATTTACAACCACAGTCTTCTTATACAAATGAAGAAGTGGGTGACGTTCAAATCAATACGATGATGACGTCACACTGCAACACAAATCCGGGATTTGCACTATTAGCTACTGCCTTGGTGAAGGTTACTGGTGATCATGGTCACACTGAAATTCTACGAGCGCTAATAGATCAAGGGTCGCAAGCATCTTTAATTAGTGAACGAGCAACACAGTTACTGAAATTAAAGAAAAGGTTTACTAAGGGAATTATTACCGGAGTTAGTTCTACAAAGGCCAAAATTAATAGTGTTGTTCAATTACAGATACAATCTACGTACAATTCCGATTTTGCATTGTCTGTAGAAGCATATGTAATACCGAAAAGGGTATACTTCTAACTTACCATCAAAATCCATAACTGCCACAGACTGGCCGCATTTACAAGACTTACAGCTAGCAGATCCTATTTACAACGAATCTGCTCCAATAGATATGTTATTGGGAGTCACAGATTATGCAAAAATTATACAGCATGAATTAAAAAAGGGACCTGCTGGATCTCCTTGTGCCCAAAAAACTCTTTTAGGTTGGATTTTGTTTGGTGAGGTGACAGATGATCAATCTTCTAAATCAAAGCCATCATTACTAGTACTGCATCATCAAATAAACATAGATGGCATGCTAAAATCAATGTGGGAACTTGACGTAGATAATGCAAGAAAACGTACATATGGGCGCGAGCTCATTCAAAGATTTTTATTTTAATATTTAAAATTATAAAACATGCTTTTTGTTAAAAGTTATCAGTTATATTTTGCTCATTTGTTATAAAAACAATTATAAAATAAAAACGCAATTAATATTGTTTCCGGTGTTACTCAGACAGCGCCATCTAGTTGTGGTTGATGTTATTATCTACTAAAATGATAATTACATTTTGTTAAAAAGTTATTAATTTAGTGAAGAATTATGGAGTTGTTATTACTATTTTAGACAATACTTATGTTACTTTCTATTCTACATTATTAGCCTACTTCCTTTTGTTTACCACTTCCTTTCCGTTACGACCAAAGAATTACGCATTGTTTTGATACATGTTAAAAATCACAATAGTTAATTTATTTGTTCTTTAATGCTATTCGAAATGAATGTTTAAATATTTAATTATTTTCTATTGGATTGTTACAGTTTTATGTGCCTTTTTTAATGTTTAATGCTTTTGGCGCCTGTAATCAACTTCCGTTTAGGAGGCATAACTTTCCATGATTTGTGTGATAAAATTTAGAGAATTTCAATGTGATTTATTACTTTAAAATGTATTTAAATTACAATCGTTTTCTTTTACAATATTTTATTGCTATGTTGAACTTAATTAAGTGTTAGTTATTGAAATTATAAGGATTTCTATTGGTTCTTGCTGTTCTATAAATAGTCGGCTGTCCACAGCTATGAGTCAGTCTTCATCAGATATTCAAGCTCGTCCCACTTATGTTGGGCTGTGTATTTAAGTGTGAAAAAGTGTAAACTCACCGAAGTTATAAAAGACTACATAAATCTGGGACACGCTGAGGCAATATCTGAACAGGAAGTCGATAATAAAGCTGTCTATCTGTGTCATCATGCAGTTCTTCGTGAAGACAGCGAAAGTACGCCAACCAGAGTTGTATTTGATGCTTCCTGTAAAGGATCTAACGGTGTTTCATTAAATGATAAGTTGTTGGTTGGTCCAGTACTACAAGAAGACCTTCGCAGCATTATCTTGAGATGGCGAATGCACGCTGTATGTTTTGTGTCGGATCTAAAAAAAATGTACAGAATGGTACTAGTTAAAAATGAGCATACTGATTTTCAGCGGTTTTTATGGAGAGATAATCCTAATTCAAAGCTAAAAGAATATCGTCTACTCACCGTAACATTCGGCACAGCTCCAGCACCGTACCTTGCAGTTAAAACTTTAATACAATTAGCTGAAGATGAAGGATATGATTTCCCAGCAGTTTATTGTGGAATTTAGCAAACGATAATTTTATTTACAATTTAAACTTACCACCTATATCTTCTAAAATTACAAAACGAGCCATATTATCGGATGTTCAAAAACTTTTTGATCCGCTTGGTTGGCTGGCACCATGCCAAAATGCCAAAATATTAATACATAAACTATGGTTACAAAAATATGATTGGGATGATGTTATTGAAGATAATTTAAAAGAAAATTGGATACAAATAAGACAAGATTCAGAAAATGTTAGAGATATAACTATAGAAAGGTGGATTAGAACATCAAAAAACGGCAACCAAATAGTAGAGTTACATGGTTTCTGTGATGCTTCTGAAAAGGCTTATGCTGCTGTCATTTATTGTCGAGTGATTGATGCTGATGGAACTGTAACTGTAACCTTACAAGCAGCCAGAACTAAAGTGTCCCCAGTCAAGCCTGTTTCACTACCTCGTTTAGAGTTATGTGGTGCAGTTTTGCTGTCTAAACTATTGAAACATGTTGCGCAAGCCATGAGAATTCCTGCAAAAAATATATTTTCATGGACTGATTTGTCAATTGTATTGTCATGGTTATCTGGAGAACCATCACGTTGGAAACCATTCGTCGCAAACCGAGTCGTAGAAATTATAGATAATGTTGGAAATCTACGATGGTTTCATGTTGAATCAGAAAACAACCCTGCTGACGTAGCATCGCGCGGCGCATTTGTATTAGAACTTCAATCTAACAAGATGTGGTAGACAGGTCCTAGTTGGCTGAAAGAAAGTAATATTAGTTACAGAAAACCAAATATATTACCTATTAATTTAGAATTAAAAAATATACAAGTAAATACAAATATACACAAAAATAATGAAATAATATTTGATGAGTTTGAAAACTTAAATGAATCACTTAGAACTATAGTTTATACAATACGATTTTTAAATTATAAAAAGGATGAAGGACAAACAAGGAAAATAATTACGACAGAAGAATTAGACAGAGCTTTAATAAAATGTATAAAAATAGCACAAAGAGATTTCAAAGAAGAAACAGAAAGTATAAAATCAAACAAAGGTATAAGTAAATACAGCAAAATAAAAGGCTTAAATCCTTACCTCGATGCTGAAGGCATACTACGCGTAGGTGGTAGATTACGGAATTCTAGTTTGTCGGAGGACACTAAACATCCTATTATTTTAGGCAATAAACATTGATTAACTTACCTGATAATCGCTGCTGCACACAAAAAGACACTTCATGGTGGCACTCAGTTAGTAATGGCATATTTAAGATCGAGATACTGGATCATATAAGCAAAAATGTCAGTGAAATCGTATACAGGCAAATGTGTAATTTGTATTAAACACAAGAGTCTTGTCAAGTCGCAACTCATGGGAGATTTACCAAAATGTCGAACGACACCAGCAAGAGCATTCCAGCATAGCGGTGTCGACTTCGCAGGTCCGCTGTACGTGTTAATGTCAAGGAGTCGTGGGGCAAGGAAATCCAAAGCTTACATCGCTGTATTCATATGTATGGCTACAAAAGCTATCCATCTCGAGCTAGTTGGTGATATGACATCAGAGTCGTTTCTTGGTGCATTTCGTCGATTTGTATCTCATAGGGGAAAATGTTCCCATATATATAATACTTTATTGTACAATAAAAAAATGAAAATTATAGTTATTTATACTGTACAAGGGCGGACTTATCTCTAAAAGCGATCTCTTCCAGCCAACCCAAATAGTGGTGCAAGACGTTAAAATTGCAGGGGTAATTAAGTGTTTAACCTATTCAAATGTACACATCATTAAGCATATATATACAATACATACTTACACATAAATAAAGATATACACACACATATTATATATATATAATATATATATATATATATATATATATATATATATATATATATATATATATATATATATATAATATAATATAATACAATAAATACAATTAATTAGACAGATAGTACTCTTTCAGAAGACATTTGAAAGATGTAAGGGATGGTCTCTCACGAATGGAAGCGGGCAAACTATTCCACAGCTTGGCAGCACGAACGGAAAAGGATTTTCGACAATCGCGGAACATACATTGTCACAGCATACTCTGTGCTGTGATTTTAAAAAATATAAACGTCATTGTATTTGACATCTCTCTCGGAATAAAGTAGCCTTAACATCTTAACAAGTATTTGATTTATATCAATAAAATGTGACCTTAAATATGGTGTCAGGTGTAAAATATTACAACAAATAATATAAAAAGAGATTTTCCAACAGAATAAATATAAAACGTGATAGAAAACTAAGAACATGGACAAGTTTTCTTTGGATTTTGATTTCAATGCAATAGACGTGAAGAAGGAATGGACAAAATGGTTACAAGCTTTTACAATATATTTAAAGGCAACAAAAAAACACGGTGAGCCTGAAGACATCAAGATTGCTATATTACTACATCAATTGGGCTCAAGAGGAATTGAAATATACAACACTTTTGAGAAAACCAAAGAAAAAGTTGAAACTTTTAATGGCGTCATTGAAAAATTTAATAACCACTTCAAACCAAAAATAAACATTTTATATGAAAGATACAAATTCAATAAGCTAGCACTGAGTGACGGCCAACCATTACCAGAGTTTATAACAGCGTTGAAAATTCAGGCACAGCATTGTGAATTCACTGACATGAACAACATGGTTAGAGACCAAATATTACTTTATATTAAAGAAGAAACATTACTGCACAGGTTATTAGATGAAGGGAATGATTTAACCTTAGAAAGAATGATTGAAATAATTAAATTAAATGAGGAACGTAACAAAGAAATTAAAGATATAAAAAATAAACACGAAGTCGAAGCTGAAATAAATATAATAAAAAATGAGAAGAAATTTAATAATAAAAGAAATGATAATACAGATTATAATAATAGTAATATCATATACAAATGTAAAAAATGTGGAACTTCACACAGAAGAGCAGAATGTCCGGCATATGGCAAGCAGTGCACCATATGCAGGAGGCTGAATCATTTCAGTGTTGGCTGCTTTATGAAGAACCGAAGGGAGTCGGGTAATAAACATTTTTGTAATAAACAGAACATTAATAGAAGGGTAAATTTTATTAATAATGATAGTGATTCAGAATCAAATTCTTCTCTAGATCTGTTTGTTCATTCAGTAGACTCATGTAAAAGAGACTGGTACATAATTGGTGAAATACAGAATTTGAAAATAAATTTTAAAATAGATAGTGGAAGCCAAGTTAACATTTTGCCTTATCATCTGTTGAACAAATTAAATAATAAGAATAATTTAAAAATTAAATGTACAAATTTGAAAGTAACTGCATATAATGGTATTTCTTTACAGATCATAGGCAAGATATCATTAGAAGTTAAGTTTCATCATCTTAAAGATAATATAGAATTTTTAATAATTGACACAAAAGATAAGGCAATATTGGGGCTACAAACTTCAGAAAAATTAAATTTAATTAAAAGAATCAATACTTTAAGTTGTGATTATGATTACATAAATGTTAGATTTAATACTAAGCAAGAAATATTAAACAAATATAAAAAAGTTTTTCATGGATTAGGCAATTTTCCTGGACAACCTTATTCTTTGCAATTAAAACATAATGCTGTACCTGTAACTTATAATGCTCGTAGAATTCCAAAGAGTCTTACATCTAAACTCAAATTAACTTTAAATAATTTAGAAAGTCAAGGAGTAATAAGAAAGGTGGATGGTCCGTCAGAATGGTTGCATCCTTTAGTAATAGTAGAAAAGCCTAATGGAAATCTAAGACTATGTTTAGATCCCAAATATTTGAATGAACAACTCTTAGATGATAAGTATCATATTCCAAGTCAGAATGAAATATTATCTGAACTTAAAGGTAAAAAAATTATTTTCTATTTTAGATTTGAAAGAATCTTTTCATCAGATCAGAATAAGCAATAAGTCCTCTAAATTATGTAGTTTCAATACACCCTTTGGTCGTTATTCTTACACTAGACTTCCCTATGGTATAAAGCCAGCATCTGAGATATTTCAAAAGAAAAATATAGAAGTGTTTGGGCACATAAAAGGCATAAAAATATATATCGATGACATATACATAATGGCTTCTACAAAGCAAGAACATGACTTCATATTAAAACAAGTTTTAGATACTGCATTAAAAAATAACATTACTTTTAATGCCAGTAAATTTCAATTTTGTCTCTCAGAAATAAGAATTCTAGGTCACATAGTAACAGAGAGTGGAATAAAAATCGATCCTAATAGAATACATGCTATAATGAAGATGCCAGAACCTAAGGTTTTTGGGCATATTAAAATATCTAAACAAATTCATACCTAACCTTTCTCAAATATCTGCTCCACTGCGAGAGTTAATAAAGGATAATGTTAAATGGATATGGACAAGTGAACATAAAAATTGCATTAATAAACTAAAAACATTATTAACTTCAGCTCCAATTTTATCTCATTATAATGAAAATGATGATCTCATTGTACAGACTGATGCAAGTGAAGGAGGTATAGGTTGTGTTCTACTCCAGAATAATAAACCAATTGCATTTTCATCAAGGTCATTAACTCAAACTGAAAAGAGAATGGCCATGATAGAAAAAGAACTGTTAGCCATTGTTTATGCGATGGAACATTTCCATTACTATACTTATGGACGTCATGTAACCATTCAGACAGATCACAAACCTTTAATTAATATAAGTAAATGTAACATAGATAAAGTTCCAAGTAGATTACAAAGAATGTTGTTAAAACTAATGAAATATAATTACATCATCACTTACCTTCCGGAAAAGATATGCTAATCGCTGATGCTTTATCCCGTGCATTCCTAATATATAATGTGAAAGATGATGTTGAACTTCAGTATACCATACACTCTATAACTAGTTCAGTAATGACACAAGAAAGAAAATTAAATTTGATTAATGAAACTAAGAATGATCCTGTTTTAAGTAAAGTAATAGAATACTTAAGTAATAATAAATGGCCCTCAAGTATTGAATCTAACATAAAACCTTATTTTCAAATTAGATGTTATTTATCATACAGTCAAAAAATTTTAATGTATGGTGATAAAATTATAATTCCATTTAGCTTAAGAAAATTATTTTTAGAAAATTTGCATAGAGGTCACATTGGAATAGAAAAGACATGTAAAAAAGCTAGAAAATATTTATATTGGCCTAATATGGCAAAACATATAACTGAATACATTAATAACTGTAATACATGTTTAAAATTAAGACCAAAAAATTGTAAACAGCCCATGATTAACATGCCATACCATCTCGTCCATGGTCACACATTGCTACTGATATCATGGAGTATAAGGGAAAATTCTACCTAGTTGTCATAGATTATTTCTCAAGATGGATAGAAATGTGTAAACTGCACTCAAAATCTATAACTAATATAATAAAGATATTCAATATAATTTTTTCTACACATGGATATCCTGAAAAAATAATATGTGACAACAATCCATACAATAGTTATGAATTTAAAAAATATTTACAAGAAATTGATGTTGATTTAGTTACAAGCAGTCCACATTATCCTAAAGGCCATAGTCTTGCTGAAGTGGCTGTAAAAATATGTAAAAATATTCTTAAAAAATCAGAAGGTAGTAATGTAGATCCTTATTTGTTATTATTTGAGTATAGAAATACAATGTTAACTGATTTAGACTATTCACCAGCTCAATTACTGTTTGGTAGAAACTTAAAAGATAAGATAATATTTCTAGAAAGTCATTTAATGCCAGTAAAGTTAGATTATAGTGAAATAAAAAATAAAATAAAACAAAATCAATGTAAACAAAAATTTTATTATGACAAAAATTGTAAAACATTAAAAAATATAAAAGAAAAATATAATATTATGTTTAGACTTAATAATGAATGGAAACATGGAAATGTATACTTACCAGCTCATACTCCAAGATCATGGTGGTTAGAATCTAATGAAGGGAAATTGTATAGACGTAATAGACAAGACATAGTGGCTCTGTCTAACAATTGTAATGCAGAAGAAATATGTCAAAATAATACTAATTATGAGCCTCCTAAGTTAAGAAATAGAAACATGATTAAAAAACCTATAAGATACATGGATTAAAATATGATAATAACTTTATTATTGTAAGTAATTGAAACAATTAGCCTAAAGGTATGGGTAGGTACTTATTATAGATTGAGGAAGTACTGTGTAAAGTCGCTATCATTTACTTTGTGTTATAGCTTAAAATAATTTTAGTTATGATGTTGTGTTAGCTAAATAATAAACCAAGATGAATGTTACCATTATTTAACATACTTTGTTATTAGTTCATTACATAAATTAGTACTGTAACAAGAAAAGATGAATGTTCGAAGAGCATGATTGATTTCGTGATTGTGGATGAGAGACTGAAGAGTAAGGTGCGGGATACAAGAGTGTTTCGAGGTGTCGGCCTGGATACAGACCACTTTTTGGTTGTTAGCCGAATAAGTGGCCTTTTAAATAAATGGCGACATCGAACCAAGGAAACGACTAGTATTCTGCAACGCATAAAAGTGGAAAAATTGCAAGAGAAAAAGAATAGAAGAAGAATATGAGCGAAAGTTGCGTGATAGACTTGAGAGTATGAACGAAGTTTGTGAGATAGAAAACATATGGAAGTTTGTCAAGGAGCAAATAGTGTGTGTGGCAACTGACGTATGTGGTGTGATTAAAAGAAAAAAAGGACGACAAGAGAAGAGAGTATGGATGGATGAAGACGTGCAAAAAGTAGTGCAAGATAAGAAGAAAGCATGGAGAGATTGGTTGGCACAAAGAGCTAACCAGAATGCAAGTGAGTTACAGCTGAAGATACAGAGGAAGCCAGAAAGAAGTACAAAAGTGTGAAGGCATTTAGTGAAAGATGTAGTGAATAGAAAGAAAGAAGAACGTAAAGATGAGTTTGATCGCAGGCTCTCTGATAATTCCGTTCCAACATAAAGTGTTTTTGGAAATCTATTAGGACAGCTCGAGGAAAGAGTACAAACTCGGAGCTGGGTAATATTAGGGGCCACGATGGAGGTTGATTAAGGGTGAGGAAAGAGTGATGAAGAGATGGAAGGAGTATTTTGAAAGTTTGTATGAAAGAGCAGACCAGGGCGAACAGGACGATTATGTGTACATGGAACAGGATTGGAATGAAAGTGAAATAAGTATGGAAGAAGATAGTGAAAGCTCTCAAAAGTATGAAAGCGGGAAAAATCTGCTGGGTATGACAGGATTGTGGTAGAGATGCTACGAGCTGGAAAAGGTCCCGTCGCAAAACAGCTGCACTGCCTTTTCAACTTGTGTTGGGGAACGGCCGAGTACCTAAAGATTGGTGCGAAGCCGTCATAGTCCCACTATACAAAGGAAAAGGGTCGCGGTTGGATTGCAAAAACTATCGAGGAATAAGTCTTCTCAGCGTCGTTGGCAAATTGTATGCTAAGGTTCTGATAAAAAAGAGTCATAAAAGAGACGAGTGATAGAATCTGGGACGTGCAAGCAGGATTTAGAAAGGGAATGGGATGTACGGATCAAGTCTTTTCCTTACGATGCATTACTCAGAAATTTCTGGCCAAAAGCCAACGAGTATATTGCATATTCGTGGACTTGGAAAAGGCTTATGACAGAGTGGTGAGAAATGAGTTGTGGTCGGCATTGTCCATGCATGGAGTGAGCAGCAGCCTAATTCGAGCATTAAAATCTCTCTATGTGAATTCTAATGCTCGTGTTAGGATAAATGGTGCATACACAGAACCGTTTCACATCGAAAAAGGTGTGAGGCAAGGGTGTGTAGCATCTCCATGGCTGTTTAACCTATTCATGGATCAGTGCCTGTCGAATTTGAAAGAGAGTGAATGTGGTTTACGCATGAATGAGTTACTTGTCAAATGCCTACTATACGCTGATGACCAAGTAATATTGGCATCATCGGCCATTGAGTTGCAGGAGATGGTAACTGTTATGAATGACGCTTTAAATGATAAAGGAATGAAAGTGAACGTAAGTAAGACCAAGGTATTGGTGTTTGAAAGAGATGTAAATATGACATTGTGTGACATTATGATAGAAGGAGAAAAAGTAGAACAAGTAGAAGAGTTTGTATATTTGGGATGTATGTTTACAAGGGATGGAAGGTGTGATAATGATATAGAGAAGCGAGTGAAAGCTGGTAACATGGTGAATGGGGCCATGCATACGTTTCTGAGTAGTCAGAAAATTTCAGAAAAAGCGCGACTAGCAGTGCATGAGGGCGTGCTGGTCCCAACATTAATGTACGGAAGTGAAAGTTGGGTATGGGAGAAACGACATGAAAGCAGAATAAATGCAGTAGAAATGAGAGCTTTGCGGAGTATGGCAGGAGTAAAACTGAGTGACAGATTGTATAATGAAGTGATTAGAAAGAAATGTGGTTTGAAAGAGGATATCGTGACAAGAATAGAGAAAGGGATGCTTGGGTGGTTTGGGCATGTGGAACGGATGGATGAAAGTAGACTGACCAAAAGGATTTATGAAGCTGGAGTGAGTGGAGACACGGGACGAGGAAGACCTAGGCGAACATATTTCGAACAAATCGAAAGTGTCCTCAAAAAAGGCCAGGTCAGAAGTACCCGCATTCGTCGAGCATGTATGAGGAATGTTATGAAAGTAGATGAAGCGAAAGAGATATGTAAGGACCGTAGCAAGTGGAAGGACGTAATCTCTGCCTACCCCCGTGGGAAAAGGGCGTGAGTGTATGTATGTATGTATGTATGTAATTAAGTATATAATTTTATGTAAATTAATTAATAATTTGTTTTATATAAAAAGGAAAGATGTCACAGCATACTCTGTGCTGTGATATTAAAAAATATAAACGTCATTGTATTTGACATCTCTCTCGGAATAAAGTAGCCTTAACATCTTAACAAGTATTTGATTTATATCAATAAAATGTGACCTTAAATATACATGGGGGTGATTCGGGTACTCCAAGAGGTAATATAATAATAATAATAATAAGATGAGATGGACTCAGACTGAGCTGGACACCTTGGATAGGAGAGTCCGTCAACTACTCACAAAAAATCGCATGTTACACCCACGTTCGTCTGTTATGAGACTGTACATTCCACGGAAGTGTGGTGGTAGAGGCTTTCTAAATGCCAAAAACCTCCATAACCGTGAAGTGTGCAGCCTCAGGAACTATTTCCTAAACAACGAATGTGGCATGCATTGTGACGTTGTGGCAGTTGACAAGGGATTTACCCCTCTCTCTATGGCAGTTGAGAACTGGCGTAAACCATCGGTGCTTAGCGTCGAAAATCGCAGGGAAGTATGGAGGGACAAAGAGTTGCACGGAAGGTTTTATCGGGCCTTAATGGGCCCTGATGTAGATCTTCCCGCGTCGGTGAACTGGCTGCGCTTCGGTGACCTCTTTGGGGAACTGAGGGTTTTGTCTGTGCAATTGCGGACGAAGTAATGATGACGAACAACTATAGAAAATATATCCTAAAGGACGGTACCGTCGACATATGTCGAGCATGCCGCCGTCCCGGAGAGTCACTTAGGCATATTATCTCTGGTTGTTCTCATCTTGCAAACGGTGAGTATTTGCATAGACACAACCTAGTAGCCAGGATCATCCATCAACAACTTGCCCTTCAATACGGCCTTGTTGAGCATGAGACACCGTACTATAAGTACGCACCAGCGCCAGTTCTTGAAAATGGCCGTGTGTTGCTCTATTGGGATCGCTCTATCATCACGGATAGGACTATTGCGTGCAATAAACCTGATATCGTGGTGGTCGACCGTTCCCAACGCCG